>VZRN01001378.1:554130-696139 GCA_013397935.1 Dasyornis broadbenti
GGGGGGTTGTGTGGTGCTGGGCATTGGAACAGCCCTTATATGCCTAATGTTTCCTCCTGTGTTTATAAGAACATGTTTTATAGAAATAAGGACGCCAGTGCAGAAGTACTTCAAGATGGTGAAAGTCTATAGCACAGGCAGCTGTGAGAGAGTGGTACCTTTGGTTTAGTGTGAAGACCAGTGTCAAATGCTTAAAAATCAAGTTTTTATTTGCATGGAGACAAGGTGTACATGATCTGTTTCACTAATGATGTTTGGAATGAATTAATTCTGAAAATAGTAACTTAAATTCAGCATTTTTAAAACAAGCAACAAAAAAAATTGTTAATAGCAGATTAGTGTGGAAAAGCTTAATGCTTTTTACATCTGTTTCGATGAAAAGTGACCAGCTGATCTGGAGAGATCCCTTCTAACCTGCACTACTCTAATTCTAAAATGAGAGCTAGTGCCTTCTGCTTGATGTTAATTTAAAGGATAAAATACTCTTGCCTCTTTTGCAGCCATTTTGGTTTTCATCTCTGAGCCTGTGGTAGTAATAAGACATAGTTTAAAACAGGCTCTGTGGATAAAGCTGCGTAACACTTTTAAGTGATAACCCAGAGACTCCACAGCAGTAATCAGAAGGCGTAGTGCCTTTGTTCATTCATGCTTTAAGATTGCCACAACAGAGGTTCACAACAATCTCCCTGTGTTCATCTGCTCAGTAAAGAAATACTGTAGGTGGAACTGAGGCTTTGACAGCTGTGGACATGACCAGGTTAAAGTATTTCTCCTAGTTCCTGTTCTTCCAGTTAAAGAACAATTATTGCAGTCAGCTTATATATACATGGTCATTATCATCATTCCTTACTCTAACTCGTGTGCCTATTCCAAAGCTTTTTTCCATCAAAAAATGAGTTTTTCTAAAAGTAGTCATTTGTTAAGCTGTCTGATTCATGTTCTTTAATTGATATGTTCATAATATCTAAGGAAGTCCTAGCCTGAAAGAGGATGGTAGTGAGTAGCTAGGTGGGGATGAAGCTGTGGGTAGGAAGCTCTTTGGGAGCGACATGCCTATAGCTTAATTTGGAAGCTGCTGTTGTGTGTGACCTGAGATGCTGGTAAAGAAAAGCTACTAGACTTTAATTAGTAACAAATAGTGTGAAAATGCTTGTGCCCTTGAGACTTAAGCTGGCCTGTCTCAGCTTTCAAGACAAGATTGTCACCATGGAGTACTGCTGGGTGCATGTGCTCTGAGGAGTTACTCTGCAGCTCCATTTCGGTGCTGAAACTACACGTGTTTAGTTTGGGGAGTGTGGAAATGGTAAAAGAAGATTGAAAATACCATCAACTCTAGACATTATACACAGAGTTACTTATTGAATGCCATTAATACAGAAGAAATACTGGATCGTGGTAATGGGCATGTAACAGTAAGCTGTTCTTGAAAGACTTCTTACTGGGGTAAGAGCTGACAAGTTTTGGAAAGGATCTTAGGCCTTAAGTTGAGGAAAAGGTGGTGAAGAATATTTGACTGTTAGGAAGGAAAGTTGCCAAGTAAAACCTCCTTGATCTCAGTGTATTTGACTTAAGTTTTCTTAAAATCATTTGGGGCATGTTAATGCAATGGGTTCCTATGTCTGTTTTAAGATATCAAATAGAGAAGAATGGTGAAAGAATATTCCATAGAAGAGTGGGAGTCCTTGGCTGAAAGAGAAGCTTGAGTACTTGATATCATGTGCTTGAAGTCACGTGCTGTAATGTGTCCTGTGGTTTCTGAGCTGGTGGCGGAGGGAGAGCAAGCTATAAATACTTCTCTGTTCTCCACTTATGTGGTCAGTTGAAGCTTGATTGAACTTTTATTTAGAACTTGACCACTAAATTGGCAAATTAAGCCAGCTTTTCTGCTTCTGAATTGAGTTTGCTCTTAAAAAAAAGGAAAAGTGAATCTACTTGCTCCTGCTTAAGTGTTTTAAATTGGGGTATACTCTTAAGAGGCATGTTCTAAAAGAGGATCTGGAAGTTTTGAGAGACTATTCCAGGAGGAAGATTCTTCTTCCTCTCTTTGAAGTAGACCTCTGAGGAATTAATGATACTCCTTTTGTACTGGTCTCAGCCTTTCCACCCGTTTACATAAAACAGTCTTTGCTAAAAATGTTTATTTTTATTAGCAAATGTGTTAAAACATCTGGTCTTATTTTGCACTGTTCATGGATGTTTTCATTAGCCTTTAAAATACTGGAGATGTTTCTGAAAAGGCTTAATTCTGAGCCTGAGCTCAAAATAGATACCCGAATCTATATAGCCCTTGCTCTGGAGGGCATCTGACAGCTTCACATGGCTTGCTAAAGCACTGTTTGTCCAGCTTTTGCTTCCTCTGCAGGTGGTTCAGAATGCTCTGATTCTCCATGCACTATATCAGTATAATAAATTGATCTTTAAGTCCAGATGCATCCTATTCCAGTGCCTCAATTTCTCTTTAGTGCTGCCTCAGGTAATCTTTAGGGAAGAAACAGGAACCATAGTTAAGACTTTCTGAAAGGTCTTTTTCTGCTCAGGTCTCCTGGTTTATTGTTCCACAATTACAATCCTCCTGGAGGCCGGATTGTGGCAGGAAGGCCTCTTTACAGTTCTTTGTCCTAGCTTGTCTATCTCCTTTGTATGCGTCCCTATGGAGAAGTTCTAGAAATCAACATATAGTGACCTCCAAATTAATTTTCCTGGCCTAACAGAGACATTGCCTGCCTCCTTCCCACAGTCTGCTCTGGGTCATCTGATCCCCAGCTGACCAGATCAGCTGTTGCTGTGTGGGGGCCTTCTACAAGAAGGATAAATTGACCCTGGCTTCCTTTGGAGATCCTACTGCCTTGGGTATTTGGAAAACTGCAACCAACAAAGCCTGCTTTTATTATGTCCCTCAAACTGAGCTGAAGTGTACGACTGAAAGGATTATGCTGCACTAGGTTACTAAATAGATTTTTGCATTACATTCTTTCACTAAAAAGAAAAACACAATGATCGCTATCTCCAGTAATGACAGGAGTACCTTCTTTTAGTGGACATCAGTGCCAGAACTTTATTTTAGTACCTTCTAAGTCATTAGTACAGAAAACAGGGCTGCAGCTGTCTTGGCAGGCTGTGCTAGGAAGAAGTGCTGCTCCTAATTTAGTGTGTGTCTGATTGATGCATTTGAAAGTGGCAATTCAGCCTGGCAGCAAAAGAGGATTGAAAGCTGGTGCTGAGCCACAGTAGTGTTTAGCTTATGGTAGCTCAGGGCTACTTCATTTTGTGCAAAGGGGAAATGTTAGTGTGTTCACCCTGTGCCCTCAGAGAAATGGATTGCAGGATGGTCAGTGTTGCAGCCTGGCTGCTTGTTGCTAGAAGGGAGTTGGAAAATAAAGGTATATTTTGAAATAGGTGTCTTGCTGTCTTGAGGCTTTGGAGCTTTGACTGGCCTGCTAGCTGCAAAGCAAGTTTTCTGCCTGGAAGAACCACCTGAAAAAATGCCCAACCAGCATTATTTTGATCTGTCCAGGTCTGGTTTGGATTTTGGTTTATCTAAATAATGATCTGATGCTTAGGCTAGGAAGCTTTTGTGAGGGCAGTGGTTGCTCTTGTGTCACTTCACATAAAACTTAAAATCTGGAAGCTTGTTATTACAGATACGTGATTTGCCGGAGCTGTGATATTTAATACTGTCTTGTAGCAGTTTTATAGGGAGAGCAAGAGCCTGAGGGAAGCATGTTCCTTTGGCCTCTTACTAGAGACTCATGGGGAAAAAGGCTTCTATTGCAGTGTGTGCTGAGGCCTGCCAAACCCCAGCAATGTGGTGGTTATTGCTGCAGTGCAAGCTGTATCTCCTTGATTGGGATAAATCTGAAAGCTGCAGTGGGATTGCTGAGTCTAATCATTGTTCTGTGTGCCTGTTGCCTTGAGATACGGCTGTATGACTACAACCAGGACAACTAGGTAAAAAGGTTGGTGAAAAAATAGGTTTAATATAAGCTGAAACTTTCTTTTGGTGACAGGGGATAGGCTGTAGAAGAAAGTGTGTTAAGTCTCCTGTGTTCTTCATCTTACATTTTTTTTGTTGTAGATGTTAGACAGAAGGGAATAGACAGGCTGTTATTGCATGCATGGAGTTGGTAAACACTTGTGACCTTTCTGTGTTTATAACACACACTGATAGAAATCTTGGAAAAACTTTGGCTGTCTTTTCACTTCTCTAAAAATGTTTTCTTAAATATTTTTTTTCAGGTCGTGACAAATGTCCGTTTTATGGAAAACTTTTTGATGCATGTTGACCTTAAAGCAAAGGGTTAAGCTGCCTCATGTGGCTGCTTTTTGTACTGGAAAGAATCAGCAGTGAAAGTTAGGCTGTCAGCTTTGTTTGCATTTCCCAGCTATTGTGCACTTGCCAGCATCTTTTAAATGTTTTAAATGTAGCTTTTGTATTTTTCTAATGCATAACATTTGTATGCGGTGGTTTTTGTGAGAATGCCAGAGCAGCCATATAGTAAATATTTAATAAGAGTAGTAAAGATTTCTGATTCTCAGCAGGCTAGGCTCTGATCTAAAGGAAGTGAAATAGCCATTTTAAATTTTTTATGAAATGTTGCATATAAGGAGAAATGGTTTGTTTCCTTTATTATATGTAGATGGCAGGAGTAAAGGTCTCAGTTTAGTTAAGACATAAATGGTGTGGGTGGGTTCTAAGCACGATAAAACTAAGTAATCCGGCTTTTATGGCTGCAAGGGATATATCCTCATCCAAGATGGTAAATGTAGTACAGGTTGGATAATGGAAATTTTCCTGTTGCTCCATACTCCAGCTGACTTAAGTTTTGGAGACCTCACTTCGTAATCCTTAATTTGAAAAACAAACTGTTTGCTTGAAAGTCTTAAGAATGGAACTGTCACTTGGGCTAAAATATTATTTTTTTAAGATGGTAGACATGTCTATCAACCTCATGGGAACATGAACTTTCCTTGTGCTTTACTAGTATTGGTATATCTGTAACTTCAGTGTAAGGGGAAAGAAAGTGAAGCAGGTATGATTGATGTTTTGAGCATCTAACAAAACATGCAAAAAAGTATTCTTTCCTCTTTGGTCAAATGCAAATGGGACTAGGGAAGGAGTGAACAGAAGTAGTGAGATGTGGAAGGTAAAGGAGGCCAAAGTTGTTACAGAAGGAAAAAAAAGAAACCCATGTGGATGAATGTTTAGTCAGTTGAGAAATCCTGTTCTGTCCTTCTCCCCTCCCTCACTATTACTGTTTGATTTCTGTTGTGTGGAATGAAGAGTGTTAATATAGAGGAGAAATGTGGAAATTACAGAAGAAGGTTGGGGCTTACTGGGTTTTCGCAGTAAGGGCCAGGTGTTTGAGGAGTTAGTTCTGCTGAGAGTAGACTTTCAGCATTACCATTTTCACGAGTTTGGTTTTTTGTGGGTTGTTGGGTTTTTTGTTTGGTTGGTTTCCCTGGGGACCACAGCTCTCTTCAGGGATAATAAATATTTATTTCAAAACTGAGTGTGCTAATGGTGGGAGACAAGTACTGAGATGGTCGTTGCACACCTGATTGTACACCTTGAAATGTATCACTGGTCTGGTGAAAAACTCCTGTAGTTTTTGAAGCATTTAAAAAAAAAAAATGAGCAAGGTGGCATTGCAAACAGATCAGGGCTGTACATGACAGGAATAATACTGTTTTTGAGTAATAAGCTCAATCATGCTTTTTAACATGCCTCAGCTTTGCAGTTTACTTCTGATGTTAGAATTTACTTCCCACTATTTATTTCCTTTTTTTGCTTATTATGCTCCAATAAGCTTGAGTGTATCTGCATTGTTATATACACATTGTTATATTTAAAAGTGCATTAATATGTTCAGCAACTTTTAATATAAATTATCCAAACTCACTTTGTTGCAAATGAGGAAAGAGGGATTCAAAGTAGTACCCATAAAAGTTAAGTTCCATAAAAGACCAACTTCCTGCTTTTATATTGCATCTCAGTGGATTTGCAGTTCTCTCTTCCTCTGTTTTCCTTTAAAATAAACCCATTCTGAAGCCCTTAGCGTGTGCTTGTATCTGGCTGTCTGTTCTCCACTTCTGCAGAAGGTGAGCTTTCAAAACACTAGTTCAAGGCACAAACATTACATTGCTCTTCAAATAATGCTACCTCTGCAAACGCTGATAACTACTCTGTTTTATGAGCCTGTTATATTTTTAGTTTGGGCAAGATAGAGTAAATCCTTGCTATTGAGATTTCTTTTTTTAAAGTTTTAAGAGTATAAGGTGGCCTTAATGAATAGATATGAATATTATCAAATGTGTTATTGCAACATTAAAAAGGTTTTAATGATTGAGGGTTTTTAAGTCACAAGGTTTGACTATAATCACCTGTGGTTTGCTTTAGAATGTGGTGGTGTGCATATAAGCAGGGGACACCTGAGATGCAAGAAATACAATGGGATTGAACTTACCTTCTTCACAGTGATAATCCTTCAATATAAGAGGCATGAAAGGAGCTTTTGCCAGTGGTATGAAATGTTTCTGCTAACTCTTGATGTCTTTGTGGGCATTGAAATAGAGCCTGCAACTTTCTACAGTTGTTGTGCATGCTATGTCTTTGATGAAAGACATGACAGGAGATGTGTGCATGTTAATATTACTGGACTTGGAAAGAGTTACTGGACTTCTTGTGTTCTGAAATATTCTGTGGAATAGATGTGACAATTTATTTTAAGCGGTTTCCCTCTGGGGCAATAAAGATATAACTGTATACTGTGAGTTTATGTATGTGTATACAAACATATACATATTGAACTCTTTATGGAAACAATTGGCATGTTGTAGATACCAAAGATGTAGATGTTCAGAGAAGATGAAATGTGACCAAGAGAGCTGTCACTGTTTGCATCTCCTGATTCCTCTTCTGAGTAGCCCTTTCCATTTCCCTTATTTGAATGCACCAGTTCTGCTTCTGAAATAATTTCTCCATTTCCCAAATAACAAAATGCTTTTGGTTTTGTCTTGCATGCATTTTTTTTAATGTTGCCTCACATGTCTACTGCAGAAAAAGCAAATGGCTTTAACAAAACAAGCAGCTGATTTCTGACTCATATCTGGTTGAATCCACGTTTGTTTTTTTCTGCTTCTGTCTGAGCTTCTGAGGAACCTGTTTCTTTCCTGAGTTTCATGCTCAAGAGTCTTTTATAAGGAAATGTTTGCAGTTCTCTGCTGTCCTTTCTTCTCTGAGTTTTGAGACCTCTTCCTGGGTTTTAGCATACTCAGTTTGCTCCTTTTGTAGGCAGGCTCGTAATTTCCTCCAGGTTGGAGGAAGAACCTGTCTCTTATGTAGGAGCATTTCTGTTCACGCTGCCTCACAGCCTATTTATCAGCTGGTAAACTAACAGTAGAATTGATCTGACTTCTGGTCTTAAGTGGGTTGTTTTTGTTAAGTTTTAACTTTGTGTATACTTGTAATTCTTCAAAGTGCCAAAATGGGTTTGCTTGTAGAGAGTAAAGTGTTGAAACACTCAGGACATGGAGCCAAACATACATTCCTCCAGTTTTACTCTGCTTATATGCAGAATAACTTCGGAATATGGTCTTTGCTTAGTGGAGCCTTTGGGTGTATTTTTTTTTGGTTTCTTTTTTTGTTTGTTTGTGATTGTGTGGGGTTTTTGGGGTTTTCTTTTTTTGTGTAAGGTGATGGTAAGAAAGGAACACTGAAATAAGGTACTGTTCTTGCTAGGTTTCCCTTCTTATTTCAAGGAGTTAAAGTTAATAGCTTACATAGCTTTCTGATTTGAAAAGTGCCCTAGAGAAAGGGTAATGAAGTAGATTGTTCCAAAGGGTTTAATGATCAGCAGGCTATGCTTTCAAGCTATAAAGAAGTGTTGTCCATTTAGCAAATGCTTTCTTGTAGGTCCCAGTACTCTTAGAATATTTTTGTTTGACTAGTTGCAGGTGCATGCAGACCTGTATTGTCCTTGAGCTCCCTACATGCTTTCTGTGTTCTAATGTGGCTGTGGGTCATGCATTTACCAGTTCTGATATAATAAAAACAGTTCTCATGGAAAAGTAGTAGGTAAGTGAAGACTTGCACTTGGGTATGGAAGGGGGAAGCAGGGAGGGAACAACACTTAAAAAATCATGCAAAGCAGTTGTTTATCAGAGCGTGTCATGTTGTGGACTTGTACTTTAATTTTGTACTTCAACTGTTTAAAATGTTTGAAGAATTAAATACTTGGCAGTGTTAATCAGCTCGTGTAAATTTTACAATTAAACCCAAGAGGATGCGTAGATCCAGTTCCATAGGATGTTTGTTAGGACCCTTTCTGAGAGGGGCTGTTACCTGCATGAAGAGAGCTCTTTCTGAAACCTAGGAATTCAGAGAGCATTGAGGTGTCAAGAAGTGTGAGAAACTAAGAGAAGTAAGGTTTGTTTTTCTAGTTGTTTCTGCAGAAGTCCCTGAAGGCTTCTGTTGCAGCACTGTTAGTTTGAAGGATGCCTCCCTGATGTAAAGTGTTTTGTTCTCTTGATTAGCAATATTGCTATTTACCGCAGTGCTAACATTAGACTCGTCTACTACTACAGCGATATATGATAAAAGCCCAATCAGTAGAAGCGACTGCTCAGATAGTAATGACTCCTTCCTACAGTGCCATATTTATAACATTGATGACCTGGAGTAATGTGACTCTTGGACTGATACTGCTGCAGTAGAGATGGATATAAATGAGGAAGGAAGGAAGTGTTGCCTGCATAAAGAAAATACTTTCTGAAATCGATACAAGATTTCCACGTCTTTGTATTTTCCGACTCTGGTAGCATAGTGTTTCCACCATGTCATTTAGTAAAAGGTAAAGTCTCTCAAATATGGTTAAGTAAATAATTTGAGCTTAGAATAGAGCTTTGTTAACTTTTTTGGCAGTTTCTGCCCTTTATTGCCCTCTTAAAAAAACCCTTGTGTTCATCTTAGAGGATAAATCCCTCACAGTGTATTGTGATGGTACATGTAGATGTTACCCTACTTCTGTGTATTAAAAAAGAAAAAAAAAAATCCTTTTTTACTGTAGAGATTTCAGGATGTGCCTCTGATGTAATGTCTGCAAGAGGGTGTGCATGTTTGAAGCTTTTATTTTGTACTGCGTCCTGTATGCTGCTGTTACACATGGTGGAAAGTAACTTCACTCCCTCCATTACTGGCACAGCTTTCTAATGTCTTACAGAATGGCCTTTCCTTTCTGTGTTCTCCAGTAGTGAAACTGTCTGTGCAGCATCCTTCCTTTTAATTAGTGTTATACACTACTTGAGTCTCCTTCAAGGGAAAAGTGTTGCTCTCATTTCTCTGGTCATCATGCCTGTTACTGAGGAACTGGGGCTTGCCAAGTGTCTCCCAGTGGCGAGTAAACATTTGTTCATTGAAATTTTTGGGTTTGTATTTGAATTGTTCTTAGATCTTGTTTTATTTTTTTAATCTAAGACAAATATAAGACACCAAAAATGAAGGAAGGACACTCAGTGGGGTGTAGCATGTAGGTTATACTTCTCAAAAACAAGTTTATACTGGCTTCAGCCTTAAAAGTAAATGGCAAAAGCAAAGATTGAGCTATTACATCAGGTCATCTGGGCATTTTAAAGCTGAAAATGGCATGCAACTATTAGCTTTACTTTCTGAAAAGACCTTGAAGAATAGAGTGATTAAAAGAATAAAATTGTTAGATATTTATGCAGCAATTATAACTTTGTTACAAAATTATTAATTTGTTACAAGATTTGTTACAAGATTATTAATCTTCATTTTGATATCCTGACTGTGTCCAAGTTTGTAGACTAAATTGTGAGAAGGCAGCTATTTAGCTGTCCATGCCTGGTTCTTAGGAGGATAAGCCATTATATATACAGTTGGTAACAGATGAATTAAAGCTTTGTAGAAACAGGCACGTGTGGTGCCCCACCCCAGTCCAATATGTAAATCATTTAATACTTTCAAGAATTCTTGTAATTTTGACCTTAGGAGATTAGCTAAGTCAGTACTGGGCATGCTTGAAGACTTAACAAGGAAGTAAATGGTAGTGAATTGCTGTCTGTGTTTCTAGATCTGGTTGATCTGGAGAAGTTTATTTCATATGTGAACAGTGGCCTAGACAGGATAAGCAATTTAGTCAGGGTCCCTCAAAACCTAGTGGTGGCAGTGAAAACTAGAATTTGCCTATTGAATGCTCTCAATAAGACTAGGCTTTCTGATAAAACTGATAACCGAAAATGAAGGTTTTGATCTTTCAGCACCATCTGTTGTGCAGGGCAGCAGCAGGTGGTCTGTCCACGGGCAGGACTGGTAGAAGTGACTGTGGGTGCTGCAGGGTGGCTGGAGCGCTGGCAGCAGTGAAGGCACTGTGGAGTTACTTTCTCCTTGCCTGATTGCCATTCAACCATTATCCAGGTGTTAGTGCTGAGACAAGTTACAAGACAAGACATAGAAAAGATAAGAAAAGAGTTATCTTAAAATAATTTAAAACATTAGGCAAAGTGTGTTCAGGCTGAGATTTCAGATCAGCTACAAGTATCTTAATTTCTCATGTTTACCACTGTCACTTTCTTTAAAAGGCTCAGACAAGTTAACACAGCTCATGCTTAGGATGCCTAGCTTTGACTCCCAGGGTTTGCAAAGATAAGTGATGTGATACTCTAATTGCTTATTTTATTTGCATCAATGTATCAAAATTACTACACTATTCTAATCTCACACATGATGTCTCTGTCTGCTTAAACTGTACTCAGATACTTGCATGTGATACCTCTTGTGCTTGGTGATATGGTAATGCACAGCTGAACTGTAGCTTCATGTGGAAACAACCTGGAAAAAGCAGAGAATGCTTATATGGAAAATAACTAAGTTTTCCTTTCTCCAAAAGCAAGTAGTTAATTTTAATTAAACACATGAAAGCAAATTCAAGCTAGTATTTTTTTAGCTGTTTTTATTTGGGGGAGCAGCATGTCTTTGAGCTTATGGATTTCCTTAAGCGACTTCCCTGCTAGGTAAGTACCTGGGAATCATCTAATTTATTGTTTTGATTATAGTGCCTAAATAAAGGAGTCTGTGGTGGATGGGGAAGCCGCCCTCTGCTTCTGTGCAGCTGCTGTGCAGAGTTGGTGACTAGTCTCTGGCTTTACTCACTTTGTAGGTAGTGCTATTCAGACTTGACCTTTTTTTCCTTCTGACTGTTCATGATTTCACTGGCTTATATGCAGGTTTTACCTGTTGGGGTATGCTAAAGTGTGTATGTCACTAGCTATGCTTACAAAGGGGTTTTTTCCACAGAAAAGGGGAGGAAAGACCTTGCTTTGAACAAAGCAGAAACTGTCAGGGTTGAATAGTGTCAGAATAGTAAAGAAACTCCACTAATTTTGAGGTTGAGGGTTCTGTTTGAGTGCTTTCTATACCTTTAAATAGTCAAGTATTTCTTTTAGTCACAAGAGAGTGTTGAAATAGAACAAAAATGAAAAAGTGTGGTTAAAAAATTTATTTCTGTTTAGCAGCATAGTTATTAGAGGTAGTTTGCTACTCATGATAGTTTTCAAAACAATAAAACCAAGAAGCCTCCAAACTCTTGGAAAAATTTATCACACTTAAACTAGACAAAGACTGTAATTCTCTGTCCTTCTAGAAGCAATGACTGTATAATCTGACAAAAAATGAGCATACTGTAATCTAATATGTCATTTTTGGTGTAATAAGAAAACTGTTCCATGCTCTACTTCCTTTCATGCTATTAATAAGAGGCTGCCACATTATATTACTTCGTTCCTGAGCTGTGACTTAAATTTTTCACCCTTCAAGCAGGCCAAATTCAGTGATCTGATGCCCACTACATTTATTTCATATACCAAGTCAGATGAAGTGACAGAATAGCTGCAGGTTATGAAACTTTGACATTTCAAGAGGATGCAACAAAAGGCATCAGACTTTGACAGCTAGTGAGTTGCACCAGAAATGCCTAACAGAATGTGAAGGTTGCGCTATAGTTTAATTTCATGTGTTAATAAATTGAATGCCAGTAATTTGCTGTGTGCTAACACTTTTAATGGAAGCCTATATCTAAATATGTAGAATGCATATTCCCAGAGAGCATCTGAGCCAAAATCAGTTTGAGACCATATGTGAGGATTGCCAGCTGCCATATTCTTGCTGAACTTTGGGCATTTGTTAACACCTGCTGTCAGTGTAGGTAGCTTTGTCTGTTGTCTTGTTTCAACTAAGTCTGGTTTTCTCAGGGCTGTTATAAGACATGAGATTATAGAATCATTTAGGCTGGAAAAGATCATACATTCCAGTTATTAATCTTACACTGCCAAATCCACTACTGAACTGCGGTAGAGTTGTATTAATGCTGTGTTGTTAGTTATAGTAAGACCCCAAAAAGTTCATACAGACCAGTGTACAGACAGGTGTCTCAGCTTGCCAGTGAGAAGGGTTAAGCAATGATAGAAAAGGGGAGTTGAAAGAAGACAATATTGAGTAAAAGACATGCTTCAGGTAAGCAACAAGCGTTTTGGACATTCTCAAGAACGATGTAGTAGTGTGAGAGAAGATGAATGTAGAGTGCTTGGGTATAGTGAGCTGGTGGTGACACTGAAATGGTTCATGAAACACATGGCTGAGAAGGAGCTGTCAGGGCAGTATTTGAGAAGCAGGATTGCTGAATGAAGGTGGGGTGCTGTTAGACCTCCCAGGAACTGTCAAAGAGGCTAAAAGGTTTTTCAGTGGAGAACTATTGGAAAGTGTAGGAATGAGCAGTGAATGGGCAGGTGAATTGAAAGTGCAAGGATTCCTTTTTAGTCTTGGGGATTGGAGATGCACTCTGCCTGTTGTCAAAATCTGAAATGAAATTTAAAAAGTATGCTATCTTTATTGTAATAAATTTTTTATCATTCCTTAAACTGAAAGCTGTAGAAGAAGAGGATTTTTTTGGATAGTATTTCACTGAGTGATGAAAAGCCAAGGGAAATATTTTTTCCCCTTTTTTTCTTATTGCCTCTTTCCTGAATTTTAATGTATTGCCAGATTAAGTCCTCTTAAATGGTATATAAAATAGTATATAAAAATAGACAAGCTGATAAAGCATGGAATCTTGCATACTTTATGTAACGCACTGTGCCTTTTGGAAAAGGTAGTAGACAGAAACAACTGTTTTTAAATGGGCGTACTCATGCTATAAATGTTTTGAGAAACTTGGTGAAAGAGAGATAAGCAATGAGACTGCAGTATCTGGGGGCAAATGTGTAGGAATTGCATTACAGATGAGTTGCTTTAGTAGAAAGATGCTAGGGATGATTATGGGAAATGGGATAAGGTAAGATGTGCTAATTTAAATGGATTGAAATACACCTTAAAAGGAGAAGGGGGTTAATACTGTTGCTATTTTGTTGACTGGTAGTGTAGCTGTGCTGTTAGCCACATAATCAGAATATTGACAATTACATAAAATGCCAGAAGTCATGAAAAAAGGAAGTAGTTTTGGTAAAAGTAGTACAGTTTATTTACAAGAGAGAGAGAGGAGGAAGATCAAATCTCACTACTGAATGTGATGGAGACAATATTTATTTCAGCTGTCAAGGATGTTTTTTGATTATCTGCCTTGATACACAAAGAGGAAATCTTAATTTTAAGCAATGCAGGAGGTCTGATTTAAAATGTTACTTGGCAGTCATTTTGAAAACATTACCTGTGTTGTATTATTATATGGCATTTCTGTATGAACAAAAATGCTCCCTAATTTTGTAATAAGACCTATTTTTCTCTTTCCCAAAAACTAAATCAAGTCTCATAGACTCAGTGAAGCCAAGTAAGAAGAAATGAAGAGTTAGAGCTGTGAAGGTGAGTCTTGCATATGTCAAAACAACAGATTGGAGACTTGGAAGTAACGTGTAAAAAAATTTTTAAAAACCCAACAGGTTAACTAGAATGAAAAAAGCTGATGGTAGTAATCCTTCAAAGAGTAGAACTGCCTGAAGAGTGACAGGTCTAAAATTAAAACTCTAGGATAATTACTGACATGTTGCTGACAGTGGGAAGAATGTGAGGAACACTGTAGTCTTAAGTGGCCAGCGCACCAGGAAATTCTTAAGGAAGGTGCTATTGCAGCAGACAAGCTACATGAGTTTTTTGCAGAAGTGTTCAGTGTTGGAGAACTGTAGATTAGATTAATTCTTAGGCTGAAAAGCATGGTCAAGAAGATCTGTCTTTTTAATGAACATGTTGGGACGCAATCAGTGTAAATGAACAGGACGTCATGCAAACCAGCTAAAATTCTCTCAAGGTGTGAAATACCTCAGACATGGAAGTGTCTTGATTTTTTTTTTTTGTTGTCAGAAGTATGTAATCCATCACTTGGAACAGACTGTGTGTAGCAGAGGAATGGAAGCTGCAAATGTGATACCACAGTGACCTAGGAAAGAGGTAGAACTGAGTGTTTCAAGAAAGTAGAGTACCATAAAAAATTTTTAAACACATTAAGTTAAAAAAAAAAAGGCCTTTTTTAGCTAGAAGTCATGCTTCATAAAGCAGTTAGAATCCTTGGAGGGAGCAGGGAGGGAGAGGAATAAGTATATGGCTGTTGTAATGCACTTCGATTTTTAAAAAGCATTTGACAAGACCTCCTGCCAAAGGCTTTTAAAGGTAATCAGCTGCTGTGGTTTAAGAGGAACCACCTCCTGTTGTATTAATAACTGGCCAGAAGATGAGAAAAAGGTAAGACTAAATGATCAATTTCCACAGAGGTCTTTCCAATGGGATCTTCAAGGATATATGCTCTCAGTAAATTCACATGTATTCTACGCAAAGGTGCACAGTGTGCTGACATTCAACTAGGAATGCAAAATCGCACAATCCAAAGTTAATTGTGAGATGTGGAATTCCAAAATAGACAGATACTGGACAATAAATAGCTGCTGGGATTTAGTATCTGCGAATTGTAATGTAATGCTTACTGCAGGAGAAGGATGAAAACAGTTCTGATTATATGTCTGCTTTAACAGAATCCTAGTTGTGACTCTTCGGCAGAAATATTTTGTGGGCAATTATTTCAAGGTATAAGCTTTGAAGGCAGAAATGCTTAGGAATGGAATAGGATGTAGAACAGAAAAGATCATTATTGTTACTCCTTGGTGTACTGTATGCTGTATCCATCTTTGGTCACTGTCCAGAATTAAAACTAGTTATGGTGACTGGGATAATCACTGTGGCCTGGCTTTCATTTGAGAGAAGGCTAAACAGGATTGAACGGTGAGAGGAAAGTTTGTGGGTTAAACTTAAGCACAGGGTTCTTCTGGAAAAGAGACCCCGAGGGTGTGCTTCTGTGCTTTTTTTTTTCCCCCCCTTTCTCTAGCAAGTCCCACCACTTTATTGCGAGGTAATTTCCGTTACATGGGTTACTGTGTGGTACTAAAAGATACTTTGCAGAGGAGATTTTATGGAGAAGGTCACAGAAAATCTTAGAGAAGAGTCCTGACCAGTTTAAGAATTAATGCTAAATATAAAAAAATAAAGCACTGCAAATATAACTGACTTTTCAAGGCTGTCATGTAGAATAGGTGTAATTCTGCTGTCTGTGAATGATCATGTCCTGTGTGAAACTTAGGAAATTTGGGTTTCCATTAACTACATATAGGAATACAAATGTGAACTAACTTGGGCATGTGAGCTTTGAAACCTGAAAAACAGCATTCTTAATAGAGGTATTAATCACCTGCAGCCCTGATTATCTACTTCAGGAGAAACTGTAGTGAAAAGTCTTTAAAATAAGAGCAGCTTTAATTTCGTCACCTTCCTCCAGGCCCAAAGTAACAACTCTGGTCTTCTCTTCAGAGACCTTGGTGAGTGTTTCTGGGTCAGGTTTGTGGCTAAAGCACTGCTGCTCTTGTGAAGAGGAATACAGGTGTTACAAATTCAGTTATGAAAATGTTCCTTTGTGTCACCCTGAATGACTCACCAAATGGACTGGCAGAATAGTTGCCTCCCTGTAAGTTGTGGTTGTTGATGACTACCTACTGTAAATTGCTGTCAGATATTATGGGTGGTAGAAGAAAAAAGCTGATCATCCAATGTAAGCTGCCAAGACTAATTTTCATTTTAAAATTGAGGTAAAGAAGTGAGGTTATTAACCCTTCATTTCATTTCCCCATATTGCTAATAGAAATTTCTGAACAGATTTTAGTGAAATAGAAAAAGGGAGATAAAATATGGGTCACTTTTAATTGGGGCAGGGGAGCACCAAACTGAGTTTTACCTAGTCAGAGACGGTCTGGCTAAAACATTGTGCTCATTTTGCATATGGGTTGTTATTGGTCTTTTTTTGGGAGGTTTTTTTGTCATTTAAATTCATGCTGAGACACATACTACAAAATGACAAAGGGAAATTGATACAAATTGAGAATTTTTTTATTTACTAATTTATAAATTGTATCACAAGAGAACTGCTTTTGAAAGATTGTGGTTTTTCTCCTCAAATTAAAACCTGTGGAAAAAAATTAGAGTTGAGACTTCTGATATGTTTGAATCTATTAGAACTGGGGATCATTTGCAATTCTATGAAATATTAGCTTTTCTCCATATAGAAGAAATCATTTAGCAATAAAACCTGGATGTTTGATTTTGCATTTTTAAAAAATCTTATTTTAATTTCCTGACCTAACTGTTGAATTGGATGTCTGTTTAATGCTGTAAACTTTTTTTAGCTAAATTTTTGTTGATTTGAGACAATAGTTAAATTTTATATACAGAGATAAGAATTGACTACCATCTCCTCTTAATGACTGATGCACTGGACTCTATATCTTAATAGTGAAAGTCACCTGAATATTAAGCAAGCTAAATATAGCTATCTCAAGTTAAAATTTTTCTGAACTCTTGTGAAGATGATTCTGTTTTTGCCTAAATAAAGAAAGCACCTTTTACAAAAGCCTGTCAAATGTTTCCTGTTAGTAGTCATGGTTGGACTTTCAGAGCCGTTTGAAGAATGGTACTGCCACAGCATTGCTCTTTAAGCCTTTGAATGTATAGAATTTCTTCAAGACTGTAGAGAGGAATTTTTTAAAGTCCAGTGTAAAACAGTCTAATCCATACCAGATCCAGATGTTTTGGATAAAAATGAAGTTTGGCAAGCCTGGTCCTAGTTGTTTTTATTGCAGAGGAGATTTACAAATGTTTCTGGGATTAAGTTCAAATGTTTATCATTATTCTGCAGTTACAACTTAAAATTATTTTTATATAAAGATTTTGTTAGTTTGTGCAATAATTTGTGTGGAAATAAGCTATGACAGGATTAAGTCTTCAGAGGGAAGGAACTGGTTTTCCTTTAGTGATTATGACTGTTGAAATTAATTTTTCTAAAGATAAAAATGTTTGACTTCATTTTTAGTTTGTATGCACATGCTAGTCTTGTCTGTAGGTAAAATGCTTCATTTCATCAACCCCTGGTAATTTCTCATTTGTTTGAAATGCCCAAATCTGTTTAAATACTTAGAATTCCTTTTGTTTCGTTTGCTGAATCTGACAGTATACTGAAACATGACCACTAAATTGCTTCTGTTCATTTTGTCTATCTTTTTTTGTGGTTTACCATTTGCATGGTAAACTACTTAAGCCCTTTTTCTAATTAAGTACTGTTAAATCAGCTAATGTTGTGTAATGTGGGTCACTGGCTTAAATGATGTATACAACTCAATTATCTGAAGAGAAGGAATAATATAAAGAGGGGAAGACTGATACATTTTCTGAAAAGAAGGTTTTTGCCAGTTTTTGGTATCTTAATGCCTGGGATTTTTTTCCTTAAGACATTGCATATATTGAATAGTTGAGATTTAAATTTTTTATCTCTCTGAAAGGATGAGATTCAGACTTGTTTTTTTTCTCTTTTTATAATTCAGAATAAGTTTTGGTGATTCTGTCAAGTTTAGGTGGCTCTATTACTGATGGAAGGAGGTTTACATGGTATTTTCCTCATGTCAATGCAGCAGAAATGGTCTGGAGAATTGTGCGGTTCATAGAAGGATTAGTATTTCCCAGTTAGAGAATATCCTCTCAAAACTGAAATCACCATTCTCTAATGTGTGGAAAGAATGTGATTTCAGATTATTTTGGGAATTTCTAGGGCCTGTTTTTAAACTTAAGATACAGAAACATCTGTACAAGTGGATTGCAGTATTTTTATCAGTGCTTATGAAAGAAAAAGCTCTTCAGTTGTGGCAGAAATAATGTTACTTGTTTATTTCCACAAAACAGAAAATGACCATGGAAGATGACAGATAATCTTAGAGATGCTTATGGAGTATGAAATAAATACCTTATTTATGTGTTGTTTGACTGTCAATATGACTTAGCAATTTGCTAGTAGAGCATGTCTGTCTTAAATGGATTTCCATCAGGAATAGAATCAGTTCTTTTTGTTTTGTGTATAACTCCCTTTTTAACACAATCATATTTACTAGGAACTTCATTTTAGTGACATCTAAGTGTGTCAAAATATTTCAGAAGAAACAGTTTTTCAAAGGACTTCTACCTATTTGCTGTTTTGATTTTCATGACTCCTCTTTTCCTTTAGTAATTTTTTTTCCTTTTCATTCCAGCCTCCTCTGCTTCTGGTATTCAGTAATATGGTGCTGTCTTGCAGATATTGCTGTTGCCTGGAAGGGCTCAGGAGTTGCACGGAAAATGAGAATATACTGATCTTCTTATGCTCAGGGCATACTTCACCTCTTGAGATGATTCTCTTCCTCGACATTATTTCTTTTGTCTCATTCTATGCATGATGTATTTTTGTTCCTATGCCCATGCTAACCATTTTATTTGCTCAGAATGTATTTTGTTGAAGCTGGATTTGGATGTCACATCTATTTCTTCTTGTTTCAGAAGAGTGAAATTCTTTCCTCTCATGTCTATTTCTGGTCAACAGTCATGTCTTAAGAGTGCTTAACAGTGCTAATAAAATTAGGCAGGATTTTGTAAACTTTGTCTCAGTTAAGTACTAAATAAGCTTCTGTAGAAATGTATTAAGATAATTTTTATATTTATTGCCACGTCCTCACAGTAAATTCCATTTTTGCTGTCTTCCCAGCTGTCTTTGTCATATTTGTTAGTACTATGCCAGGGTGCCTCACATACATATGTTTGTGTTTACAGTTAAGATAGAGTTTAAAGCTTTGTTTACACTTCAAGACCAATTTTGACACAGCTGCTTTTCAGAGACTGTGTGCAGTCACAACCTCATGTTAGATAATCCTATGGTGTAAACTCACATTTCTTAATCTCCTGTGCCTTTTGTCCCCTTCCTTCCTATGACCCAGGACTTGTCCCACTTGCAGTTGAACACAGTTCAGTTTTGGCAGTACGTGGCTCATTATACCCAAGAAGCCATCAAGGATGCCTGGCTGTGATACTGTTTGTACCATACTTGGTAGTAGCTAAAGTTCAGGGATCACTAAAACTTCAGCTCCTGCTGCCTGTAGCCACTCCATAGCTGGTGTTTGGTCTGTGAGTCAAATACTGTTAGAAGCCATGAAATTACTGGATGTGGCACTTAGTGCCATGGTCTGGTTGACAAGATGGTGATCAAAGGTTGTACTCTGATCTTGGAGGTCCTTTCCAACCTTGAAGATTCTGTGATTCTGTTTAAGCCAGCTATGAAAACTTCTAGCACTCTAGTTATATCTCTCACAGTAAGACCATTATTACATTGGAAACTTGTGGGAGGTTGAATGTATTAATATTGATATGACAAGCTGCAGAATGTTATTTATGGGTCTTTCCAAGGCTGAAGTAGATAGTTTTCCATTAGCCATAGCTTAGAAACTTTAGACAACTCTGTCATTTTTCTTGTGGTTTCCTTCACTAGGATAACCTGTTAAAAAATTCAGTGACTACAACACATACAAAGTGTCTCCATGAAGCACCGTCACTTTCTGAGGCAGAAGATACTTCTGTGGAATTGCTCTCAGCTTCTCATTCCTTTTCTGTACCTTGGGGCTGCAGCTGTGTAGTCAGAAGCAAGATCACTTTGTCTGTGCTGATACTATGACATGATGTTGACTTGATCATACTGAAGTGAGAAGTTGCTTCACTTACCTGTGTTGCAGGCTATGAATGCTCTTAACAGGGAATTAAAAGGAAAGAACAGGGTGCTTTACAGTCAGTGATGACTGTTTGCATGTTGTTTCGTCACATTTTTAGCCCTGAAAATATTTTGTAGAAGTCTTATTGCAAAACTGAGGTAATTACAACGTAAGTGTAATTACAGGAAGATGTTTATGAGACTTCTGACATCGTATGTCATCCCAGTATAATACTATGGGGATACTCCCAGTTTCAGGCACTCTTTTCTTGGGCAGGAGTCCACTGGTACCTTATGGACAGGTTTTTAGGCAAAGAAAAGCCATACCACATACCACAAGCCATGGACTTGTTTTTTAACTCTAGGCTTTGTTGTTCCGTTGAATACTGCCACTTACTCAGGAACTTAAAAATAATTTATATAAAAAGGTTACGTTTAGCTGTGGTGCCTGTTATCCCAGTGGAGCATTCTCAATGGTAGCCAGTGATATTTTAATGATTGTAGTTATTGTACTACAGCTTGAAACCTCAAACATTTTAGGATTGTACTATTCTCTTAATGTATTTTGCCATTTTTCCTATTTCCAAAGCTGCTCCATAGCAATTAGAAAAGTCTGTCCTATTTCTTAGTAGCAATTAGAAAAGTCTGTCCTATTTCTTAGTGTTGAGAAGGTTTTGATAATATAAGTGTATTGATCTTCAGCTTTGAGGCTACAGCCTGCTAGGCTTAGGTAATTGAAATAAGCAAAGTCTGAGCTTCTTCCATTTGTTGACAAGTGCATTAGTTTTCAAATCTGACGTATTGCCAGTTCTGTCGACTGCACAATACGTATATCCAATAAATACAGATGTATAGGTGTAGTCATCTGTCTTGTTGTGTTTGTCAGTAGAAAGTCTTCTGGGATGGAAGAACATTTTAAGTGTAGACTAGGTAAGCATTTTGAGATGTTATGGTTGGTAGAAACTTGCTTGTAAAACAGATGTCAGGTGATGCTTTTCTAAGGCCTGCCCTGAAATACTCTCTATAGACTGATTTCATTAAATAGTCTCATTGTTTAAAGAGAATATGTTTCTGTAAAGAAAAGCGTTTTAGGACTTAACATTTTTTCCAGTGGAAGAAATATGCAGATTGGTGGTGACTTAAAAAATTCCCAGTGAGAGAGCATGTTTCTGTGAGCAAATGATGAGCAGTACCTCCCCTCTCCCAGATGCCTTTTGGCTTTTAAACTTTCGTATAAAGTTCCATGTTCCAGGCAGCCAGCATTCGTGTCATCAGTTTACCAAGTTCAAGAACTTCTTGTTAGAACTTCTTTCCCCTGTTGGAAAGTGTTTTTCTTACCCCTCTTCCAAAAAAATCCCTCTACAAGCAACCAAATATCACTACTTTGTTTGGAAGCTTCATTTTCAGTCAAACTTGACAGACAATTTATGCATATATGTTCATAAACCAAATGTTTTAGTATTGATTCCTTTTTATTTGTGTTTTAGGGGACAACCACACATTTTTCACACTTTAGTTTCATAGATACCTAGGTATTCATAGATACCTAGGTATTCATAGACAAAGGTTGTTAGTTCCATTCCATCACAAAGGCTCTCTGATTATTGATGCAGACGTGCTGTGTGACTGGTTTGATTTAGGTTGATCTTTTTCTTATATAAGGAAGGCCAGAACAGTACTAGTACAGCGCTTCCTCTACAGGCAGCACCCCATCCTTTGGCCTACTGCCAGTTTATAGCCACAGCTTTTGCTGATAGTTATTAGAAGTGCTTCAGCTTATACTTTGTATGATTAAAATTTACTGGGTTTTTTGGTACAGTTTTCAAGGTGTTCTAGTACAATATCCCAGTCCCCTTTTGGTGTCCAGCTTTGTGTTCCCATCAAAATTTACTGCTATTCTGTGAAACATTTTTGTGGTTATTTTTCAAAAATGGTGTGGATGGTCCTCACTTCACCCAAGCTCTAGTCCTGTTTAGTCCCCAGCTGCAGATGTACTTGGTTTTCCTGGCCAGCCTGCACACTTGCCATGCTGAGTGTCATCCAGGCATATACAGCTTCCATGCTTTCATTATCTGGCACTTCTCCACAAAAAAGCAGATTTGTTGTTCCACTCTGGATTTTATTTGGTTCCCTGTAGTACAAGGCAGTACAATGTACATCATAAAATGGTTTAGGTTGAAAGTGACATCTAAGATCATCAAGTCCAACATTAACCGTGCACTGCGTGATATTGTATATATATTTTTCTTTTGTTCTGGTTCAAAGGAAAAGATAACAGACTTGAGAATCTCTATTTGTGGAATATAATCACCACCCACCCTGCACACACACATTTCCCTACCCACCAGCTCATGTAACACTATTAATCATTTTTGGGGGACTGATACAGAAATAACACATCATAGTGCAGTGCAATGTGTGGTCCTGCTGCTGGGTTAATCTTGGATGTAGCTCATGGTTCTGTTACTCTTCAATAAAGAATAGCCTAAAAGCTACTTTTCTGTGTGACTCGCTCTGATCTCAGGTGGGAAGGTTCTCAGCGTAAGGTGTTTATGATCAGATTTTTTGGTCTTTTGTTAGACTTGCATGTCAGTGAAGTGCCGGATGAGCCGGCTTAGTTTTGAGAACACAGTGTGAGCCTTTTTTTTTTTTTCTCCCCATGGAAGTCTTTTGTTGTCAGTATGAATGCAGAAAAATGCTTTCCCAGGAGGAAGACAATAGAAAGCAACTTTTCATAGCTGAAATTGATAATATAAACAGTGGAACAGCAGAGAAGGATCTTATTAAAAAGTTGGTAGAAAGAGTTCTTGCCTATATCGGCCTGGAGAGAACAAAACTTAGAGATGGAGCTACAAGTAGCGTTTAAAGATCTTTTCATGTGTCTTACAGAAGAAACTCTTTCTCTGTTGGGTTGTGGTGTTTGCTTTATTTCGCTTTCCATGTATTTAAGTTGTGGAAATTTAAACTATATTAAAGATGGAGCAAGACCCATATTGCATAAGAGGATGCTGCTTGTTGTATTATGTCTGGGTAACTTAACAGCTTATGCTATGGCTTGTATTTCCTTCATGGAAGAGGAACCATTTTAATTAAGAAAAGCTTTTTCTTCTAGAATAATCCTGAATCGTTCCCACCATAGTTGTTTAGATTGTATTATTTTTGAATGCAGTTAAGAATGAAGCTGTATAGGAAACTTGAACCCTGATTTTTTTTTTTTTTTTTTTTTTTTTTTTGTTTAGATTGTGTTGNTTTTTTTTTTTTTTGGCTTGACAGTGTGTAGCACTATAATGTGATAATCTGATTCAAGTTTTCCTTTCTGATGCCTGGAGTAAAATCTGCAGTATTTGCAATTTGCAGATAAATAGATTGTTTTTTCTTGTTTTGCAGATGTTTTTTAAGGCTTTAATATTAGTGGATATTAGTAGATATTTCGTTGTTCCAACAAGTAAGTCTTATTTTCTGTAACAGTTGGTGCATTGTTAAGTTCTAATCCCTTATTATTAGCAGAGCACAGAAACTGAAGATTGTAATTCCAAGTACTTTGCTTTTCCAAGAAGAAAAAAGCCAGCATAGTCCCATAACAAAGCGTTTTTATTCTGTTTGTGTTAACATAGAGTGAAGGGTTAGAAACTTTTTTGTTGTTCTAAATGAAGCAATATTTAGGAAATAGTCTATACATAATAAAATAGCATTGCATGTATCTTGAAATATAGAGAGGACGCAGTCTTGTGCCTTTTGAACTAATAAGGCAAGCTACAGTGTCGTGAGTGAAGAATGCTACAGCATGGGATGGCAGCAAAGCTTGTCAGAGAACATGGAATTTTCTATAGTATCACAAATATATGAATCAGTTATTACAGTATAAAAATTTTTTGGTAATGGGCTATATCTTTTTTACTGGTTCTGAGTTAGTAGTTCAACTGTTGAGGGAGGGAGGAATTTATTCATGCATATAGCAAGAGAAATCTGAGATACAGGTTGCTTTACATTAGTATGGGTAGGGTTAGGCACACTGAGAGTCTTACAGATTTTTTTGCTTATTCATGACATGTTTAAATGATGATTGGTACATTTAGGAGTAACCACTTGTTATGTAGAGAGAAGCAATGATGGGGAGAAGTTGATGTGGTAACTGTTTATTCTACATAAACAAACTGAGATGTGTAAGATTTCTGAAGGCCTAAAATACCTGACTTTGAGAGTGAAATATTTTTGCTGATTGGTATGTGTCCTACATAGAAGGAAGCTTTTGGTGATGATAAAGTGGTTGTCAAGTCACTGTTTCTCCTAGAATTACTTGATTTTTGTCTCTTTAGCATAACTTAGATATGATATGAAAAACATATCAGGAACATGGCTTGTTTTATGTCTTTGGTAATGTGCAGTGGAAAGTTTTCTGTGCTGATTTGATTTACGGAAATGGTGTTAGATAGGTGAGTCGTTCTGATGACTGCGGTCCGGTGAGGAATGAGAATTAATATAGTGTCATTGACTGGCTTTACAGTAATTTTCAGTGAAGAATCAAATTTAATTTTGTCTAGTGGTATATAGATTCCTAATAGAAGTTAGAAGTGATGCTGGTAAGTGGAAGACAAATGTTTCATCTGTGCTTGAGGCTTTTTGAGCTGTGGATGTTTCTTTGCTGTTGCTCTTTTTCTGGGTTTATGGTCACAAGCCAAATGCAAAGACTTCAAGGAAGCATGGCCTAACATGTCCTTGCTCCTGTGTATGGTAGGTCTTTATTCTCAGTGTGTTATGGAGAAGTTTGCCCACATTTTATCAACTTCAACTATCTTTGTTATGCCTAATGTACTCAGAACTTTCAAAACTTTACGTAGAAATAGACACATTGAGCAGATAGGGTATACCTGGCAGCACAGTACGTAGTTTGACAAAATCCATTGCCCTTCTGAAATTATAAGGTTAGCAGTGTTTTCGTAGAAATCTGTGTCCTAACAACCTTTTCCCTTTGCCTTTTTCTGATGGATTTCTGTTTATGCTTGTAAGTTAGATATTGAAGGTCTTCTGACCTTGGCAGTGGATCCATTTGAATTCTCTAGAGCCCAAGCTGGGGAACCTTTAGAACCTGTTCTGAGGTTTACTTGCTCAGCATCTGTAGTTCTTTTCCTGATTTGTTTTGACTTTTCATTTCTTTTTAGTTGTCTGGTTTTATACTGAAAGAAATATATGTAATAAGCTGAGCTGAACAAGTTTTATTTTGTTTTAAATGCCAGAAACTGGATATACAGTGTGGGTTCTTGGCTATGTCTGGGAGTGGGAGAAACACAGGAAAGTTCACTTAGGCAGATCTAAGTGATAATAAAATTGGTAATTTTTTTCCCAAGGGTAAAAAGAGGTATCCTGTGTTTACCACTCTCACCATAATTGTTAAAGCTCAGAATTGGTGTTTAAATGATTGTGGAAAACACTTGTAAAGAATTACCTTGTGTATTGGTGTAATTCTAAACACACTGAAATACCTTATAGTGATTTCTTTTTCTGTTCCATTTTTCTGAAAGGAAAAAGCAGCAACAGCTTGTGTATGAAAGCACCTTTGTTATTATGTTTGGCCTACAAGACACAGTGCTGACCTGTAAACCTGGTGTATTGGTATTGAATGTCCATCTATGGATGCTTAAAGAAAAAGCTGAACATTTTTAGAGAGCTGGAACAGGGAAAGTGTCTGGAGAGAATGCAAGTTTTAAAATGTTGCAAAATAGACATCTACTAATTGATTTTTCAATTTTGGGTCTAGAAAAGTAGTAAAAATCTTTTAAAACAACCTCTCATAACTTTGGTTTAATCTTATTGGCATCACTGCAAGTTAATTGTAATTGGAGCTGTGATCTGCTCTCTTATTGACATACAGGACAATGGGAAAAAGATAATAAAGTAATAGATTTGATGTGTATTGATTTATTACTTGCTGTAACTTGAAGGAAAAGTATGAGCCTTCTAATTTATTTATTAATTCCAAGGAATTGCCAAGGTGATTTCTTTTCTTAGTCTAGCCTTGTTCTATAACCTAGAGAATTTTTGAACTAAGATGATGGGACAATCCAATACATTACATCATTTGACTGTATTTAATGTGAGCTCCCTGGAGTGGAACTTCTTAAATCAATAGCTTTAGAGCCACTCATTTTTGAAGGAAATGGCACCAACCAGTAATGACAAGCTAGCAATAAAAGAAGAATAGCCTTTTTGGAGGGATTTCAAAAGAATAAGTGTGTTCTTAGATCTTTTGATGTGTAATCATTTCAGAGACACTGGAACTACTTAGCTAATGTTGAAGAGACCAAACCAGAAAGCAGACTAAGTGTTGGCTCTGCATAAAATGGGAGAGATACAAGATTTTTTGTAATATGATCAAATATGATCAAAGATATGCAGAGTTAGAGGCATAGTACTTTAAAGTAACATACAATTCCAGACCACTTTCAGACCTTAATCTAGGGAGTTCATTAGCTTGTGGAAATTTGAGTACCAGTACAAAAAACAAAGGTAATTGAAGAACAGTGTGAAGAAGTTTTAAAAGTCTATGAGTACAGGTTGTCTCATTGAGGGTTTTTTGTGCTTCACTAGATGGAGCTTTCTCAGGTAGATGACTTTGCTATCTCCATGCCTACAAATAAAGTTCAAAATTCATTAATCTCCAGTGCTGTATTTTTTTTTTTTTTAGAAATTCCTCATTTTTCACAGCATCTTGTGGAGATGAGGCGAAGAAGCTTTTTTAGCTGATATTAACCATCTTACAAGGTGTGGAATAAGCAGCTTGATTTGTGTGTTGTGCGACCCTTTTGGTGGTAATGGCAGTGTTCGCCATGTGGCCTTAACTAGAGAAAGGCCGCTAGGGTGGCTCTACTGTCACAGGTGGAAATTTTAACATGTGTCAGCAGTTTTGTACTGAAGATGCAATTTTTCCATGTCTTTTTTTTCCCCTGAGAGAAAGAGACTTTATGAAATAAATGTGCCTGTACACTGGCATCTGTCATGTTTGAGGCAATGGTGGCTGTTTAAGTTACTTGTGTGTGCTTGGGGCTGCCAAACAAGGATTAGATCCCCTGTAAGTGGGGTTGAGGCCAGGATTTCAGCAGACACTGCCAAGTCATAGCATTCTGACACTGTACAGCAGTCACCACTGTGGTGGCCCCTGGGACTAGGAACTTCAGTGGTTTTCCTTTTTGTGCACCAGGCCAGACTTTAGGAGCATGTGCTCTGCTAAACAGGGTGGCAGCTGTGTGGTATAGTAGAGGTGGAACTCACTGGTTTTGCCAGACTTTCAAAATACATTGTTTGGAAAAATATGTTTACCATAAGGAAATTGAGTATCCTACAAATCAAATTCCTTCAACCAGATGCATACACTTCAAAAATATGTCTGTCAGTGGAACCTGAATGCTAAGAGTGTGTGGATGGTCCCTCATAAGGTTAGAGCTGGAATGGTTGGTCTGCTCATTTCTCAGCCTTGCAGCAGGGGCTCTGCAGCCATTTGAGAGCAAATCATATCAGCTTTATCTGCTTGTACCCTTGGTGCTGGGGAGAGCCTGCTCTCAGTGCTGCCCTGTCTGTGGGGAGCTCCCTGTGCAGGGCCTGGCCATGACTGGGCGCTGCTGCCCTGCATTTGCATCTGAGCCCTGACTTCATTCTGGTGCTCAGAACGAGCTCCCCAGGGCCTCACAGCCAGGTCCTTACAGGGATCTCTGAGGGGCCAGCCTGGCACAGCCATGGCGAGTTGCCCTCTTCGTGCCCCTGGCCTGGAGCTTCATGCTGAGGTGGGTTTATCCTGGTGCATGGCCTCCTTCGGCCAGTACCTTAGCATGTTACTTGTTTCCCAGAGTCCTTTGGCCTGTATGGACTTCCTCCATGCTCCTTCGCTTTGGTTTAATTTTGCTTTCTCTAACAGCTCCTATGATCTAGAATTATTTTCATTTTATTTTGTAAGTACAAGAGAGCATTATGGAGTTCAGTGTCTTTACAGATAGCCAAGGTTTTAGGAGCTTTAGGTTTCCTTCCAGGGACATGCAGTTTTTTTCCTGCCCCCCAAAGTAGGTCTAACCTTTTCAATATACACTCGTCTGCTTGTTGGGTCTTTACCCATTTTACCAGATAATCTTCAGTTTAACTTGCTTAGCAAATGCCATGGTGAATAAATGAAGTATTGGTATTTCCTGGTGGGCTTGCGGGATTCATGGTAGGGCCCTCAGTGTCCCTGCCTCTCTAAGATGTACCTGGGGTATGCCTAGCTAGTACCTCATAAGACATCAAGACAAAAGTATGGATTTTCATGAGATTATTCCGAACTATTGACTATTTGGTAAATCTGATGCTGTATTAATCTTTATAATATTTAGAAATGCCTAAACTTTCAGTGAGACATCGATGAGGATTTTGATACTAATGTGACAGATTAAAAGGAAAACAAAGCTGAAACCACAATATTTAAGACATGGAATTTGGTTGTTTTATCCATAAGGTTTCCAGCTAACATCATATTTGAGGAAAATCCTTTTCTATATGTCCAGTTTCATATCTGTGCAGATGTATAAACAAAGCATGAAAGGATTTATAAATAATGTTTCACTTCTTGCAAGTAAGTACGTAAAATTAAAATGGAAACATTAGGAGTAGGCAGATTTCTATACCATTAAGAACAAAACCAGTATGCTCCTTCTTCCTTGTTCTGGTATCTACATTGTACGAAATCTGCCTTTTTGTTGCACTCTCTCCAACACTGAAACCAAGACAGTGTCTGAGAATTAGAAAAATTACGTTATGCTCATTAAATTGAGAGAAACATAGAAATGAACATTTCATGCCATGGAACCGCAGGCAGCTGAAGCAGTGCACATTCCATATAATGGATAACTAAAAGCAAGTTGCATCACAGTGTTGACAGTAGTAAAATTCATGTGCCATCTCTAAATCTAGATCTGAATATTTTTTAACATGCTCCGTGTTACTGTATTATGATATTTAAATACTGTTAGAGTTGAAAATCAATCTTCTAAGTATTTGTTCTCTTTACTTCAAAGAGTGAATTTGAATATAATTGTTACTGGGTATTAAATCTTATTTTTCACTCTTGTGACCTGTGATAGGACTTGAGAAAATGGTGTGAAGCTGAGTCGGGGGAGGTTGAAGATGGATATCAGGAATAGGGTTTTTACCCAGAGGGACTTTGGGCACTGGAATAGGCTCCCCAGGGAAGAGGTCACAGCACCAAGCGTGATAGAGTTCAACAAGTGTTTTGTCAGTGTTCTCGGGCATATAGTGTGACTTGTGGGGACCTGCCCAGGGCCAGGAGTTGGACTTGATAATGCTGATGGGTCCTTTCCAGCTCAGCGTATTCAGTGATTCAGTGATTCTGCTAGTATTGAAGTATGGAGACCCTTAAAATGATCAGCAGCATATAATAAGGACAGGGGAAATGACTTGCTTAAGCATTAATTGGAGGGCATTGGTATTTGTTAGATGATAAGACTTTCCAGCATGAGTTGCTTCATGACATGTTGTCCCTCTTGTCTCCAGTCTAGCTCACTTTTCTTTGCACACATACAAAAAGAAAGCTCTTTCTAAAATTCATTGTATTTCAGTTCCCTGAGCAAATGCTCAGGAACTGAAGAGTTCTCTGGGAGGGTGATACTGTAGGGGCTTTTTGTACAGTAAGACAAAGTAGAAAATATGATTGTAACCTCTGTGCTTTCTATAGAGCTGAAGCAAGCACCTTCATCAGTGGACACAATGCTGTTGTAGAGACATTGTATTTTTATTGTTTATTGGTCTGGAGTGAAACACTAGTTATTTCTCAAGTACTCAAAGTTGAGATTTTCTAAACCAGCCAATTTTGATACTAAATTTACAGACTCACTTTATAAGGTGACTTATAAGAATAATTACTAGTAAGGAAATCTAAGCAACTTACAAAGGAAAATAGTACAGTTCTTACAGGATCACTAGATTGATGTAACTTTTGTCTTTAGGACTTAGCAAGCATTTCTTCTAAAAATAGCTCCATTGGAATAAATGAAAACATGCAATTTGTTTTGTTTTTCCTCCCCATTAACAGTCCAATGTTAGCATTGCTCCTTAAAAGGACACACATCTGGTTTTTATGTAGACCTGAGGCATCATTTTATAGTCATTTTATAGAGTATATGGGAGAGATGTTACAGGTTCTAATACAGGTGATTTAACGTATGTATTTTACTCAGATTTTACACTACTTGCTTTGTTTTCACGCAAGATTTTGACTAAATATATACAAATGAAATCATGCTGTACTTTGGTAGTTTGTACCTTTGAAATAGAGCTTAGTACTGTGAGTCAAGAGAGGATGTTGTGTATGTGTATGGTGTGTATGCAAATGAAATCTGAACTTGTCTCCAGGAAGTATTTTTCATATATTAAGATTATTTAGAGGTGTAGTTTTCTGACGAGACTTTTTTGTAGGACTTCAACACTTCTCATTTGAAAGGATTTATGTTAAGTGCAAATACATTCTGGCTTAGCTTTTAGGCTTTCCTCTAACTCTTTTTGTTAAATGTAAAAATTCACCCAAGTTTCAGTGGATCTATTATCTGTTTAATAGCCTCCTGCCAGTGTCCTTGCAAAAACATCTGGAAGTTTTCTTGTTAGAAGTTTGCAGTTAAATTAAATTTTCTTCCTTCTATAATGTTATATCTTCATTAAAAAAAAAGAAAACAACAACCAAAACCAGCAAAACAAACAACAACAAAAAAACCGCACTAAAACTGTGATGTTCTTGGCTATTTAAATTGTGTCCATAATACATCTTCTCAAGAGTGATAAGTTTTCTCAACAATAGCAGAATTTCAATCACTTGTGATGAACTTGATGCATAATATCCTTACTCCTTGCATGTGCCAGAAGTTGTCGAACTGGTACGAACATTGCTTTCTTTCTACTGGTGGGTCCAGTGCCATTTCCACTTCACAGTGCCCCCATTGAGTAGTGGCAGTGGCTCAGCTGAAGTTAAAACGTTCTAGCTGCCACCGGATAGCCTCTTGCATAAGCACATAATCAACTTACATTAAGAAACAAAGTAAGTAATTATCTCTTCCTATCAGAATACTTGCTCCATTTGAATTCAATGTACGATGTATAATTGACCCCTTAGGAGCCATGTGTTCTAGAAAAAGAACTAACAGATTAACTACGACTCACCATCTTGCTCTGTACTAGACTTACAGTAGCTGTTTGCTTCTAGGGACGTGGTGGTTGGATAATGTCAACTGATACAGCTGTTGTGGCAAGGCTTCAGATGCAGTCATTCTAAAAAGTAAAATAAATGTAAAAATATTTTCTGCTTTCCTTGGTTTCAGTCATAGCTGCTTATTTAAAAGAAAAAATGTTGTTTTCTTTGTCATTTGTACTGTTCCTCCTAAGACAGTTTAAGTTGGGATCTGTGCCTGGTATCCCCTCTATCTTTATTAAGTGTAGTTGTATTTTATTTCTGAGGAATTGTGTAACAGAGTGCCTCCTAAAATCAACAAAGATTAATTGTTTCTAGATGGCAAAAGTAAATTACTTCCTCTCCTAAAATTCTCTCATGCTTATAGATTGTATCTTCTTATATTTGGGGGAGGGGGAAGGAAAGTATTAGGAAGTGGACAGAAATAACTCATGTAAGACATTGTACTACCAACCAGGGCACTGCCAAGGATTACTTATCTCATTTGCAGTAATACTCCTTGGGCTATCACCTGAAGTTTTATTTTTGACATTATCCTTTTGGTATCTTGCCCCATTTTCATTGCCTGCAGGAGAGCTGATCCTGCCTGTAGGGATACATGTCCTGAAGAGTGCACCATTCATCAAAACACATTTGGCAACTTGGATTTTATGAAACTGATAATGTGCTGTTCTGTATAAGTCAAACATGTCTCATTCATTAGGAGTGTGTATTTCTGTTCATGGGTGAAGTAGGATTTGTAGAATCTTATTTTACTGCATTTTGGTGGGAACAAAGAATTTAGTCTAGAACAATGATTTCTGATTTGATTTAATTATTGCCTTTGGCTTTCAGCGTTTTTAAAGGTTTAAGGTAAAGAATTAACTGATAGAATAAGTGACTTGAATGGTTAGACTTTTGTTTACAAACACAGTTGACTGAAATTGACCTGGTAATCAATAAATGTGTGTTAGCTGGTTTACAGAGAGGCTAGAATTGCCTCTCCTTAAAAACACTGAATTCTAGGCATTTGTCAGTTTATGCAACCAGTTTATATGTGGAAGCTGCTTGGTCTAAACCTCTGCTCAGAATATGGACAGTTTTACAATTCATTGAACTTTGAAGTCAATCATATTGCTCAGTAAATCTGATTCTCACTTCCTTATTGATATTATCAAATGATTACAAGGTACAGAATTGTTGTGTACTTTTGAAATGAGCAATTTGAAATATATGTTACAGTATAATAACAGGATTGAATATTCACTTTAGACTTAATTCTTATTTCCTGTACACAGATGTAATAAAAAACAAAACACAGCATGACAAGCTAGTTCAAAAGTCCTCATTGTTTTTCCTAATCCAATTTTGCAGCATCTGAGAATTTGCCATTTGGGTTTTTTTTTTGCTTGGACTGATTACAGGAATTTCTAGTGCAACAGGAAAAGACACATGAGGGGGCACACTGTTTTCTGGGAATTAGTTTTATTAAGCAGGAAAGCTGAATCTTTTAAAAGAACATTTGTCTATTGGACTGTTTTCAAAAAAACCACTAAGGAAAATCTATTAAAAATATTTTGTTTGCTGTTGTAATAATTCCCTTTCTTAAGTATGTGTATTTATTTGAAACATAAATTGTTACCAAATGCACTTTTTATGACTATCTACCTATTTCACTTTCTAAGTTCTTTAACCTGTCATACACAGCAGATTAAAACAGAAAATCCTGTTGATTCTGGTTCCAAAGTTTTTTGATACTTGTTTATTTGCAGTATTATCTCTTAGGTATAATTCCTCTATTATAATGGTGAATTGTCCATTTTGGTTTTTTTTTCCCCTAAAATGTCATAGCAGCTATCCAAAAGCCTGGTATACTCAACTTGGTTTCTGAGGGATCTGCAGGCCCTGTTATGTCCTTAAGTATATGTATGCTTTTTCAAATTTGCTAAATAGAGGGTCTTTCCTGCCAGCATGTGCTGGGAGTTTACTTATATTTGAGTTTCCTAAAATGTGGGATATAGACACTGTCAGCCTTCTGTAAGCAGCTCTTGGCTGATGTTGGTTTCCTTTCTGGTCCTTCATTGAGGAGAAAATGTGGTTAGGATCTTTTTTCTTGTTATTTTTCCTTTGTTTATCGTTGAAAAGGGAAGGAATGGCAGGTCAGCCTTTGGAGTCTGAGAAATATTTCTTCAGGAAAATTTTTAAAGATGTGGGTTGATATTGTGGAGTATGTTTGACTAGGGGGAAGAAATGATGATTTTTCTTAAATTGTAGAGTCCTGAGAGAGTTGTATGGCAAGAAGAGACTATCACATCACAAGTTCTTTTTAGGGGATGATATGTTGTAACTACTTGTCTCCATCCCTCCCTAGATCAAAGAAATCACAGCAGTAAATCAAAGCCTAAAAGTTGGTGACTTCTCTTACGTTTTTATGTATGCTTTTGCTGCTGCATGGAAACCAGCAGCATCAAAAGGTTGTTAAACCTCTTCTCTGTATCACTGAATGACAGACATGTGCAGGTTGAGATTACACTTATCATCTCATCCCAGACAAACCTGCTTAACCTCCTTTGGCTTGATTATCAAAATCATTGCAAGACAGAATATATAATCTCAATGTACAGTGCAGTTCTAGATTTGATAGAAAAATCTTTCTTTAAAAATAGCTTTCCTTTTCTGCATGAAGGACACAGAATAGTTTCGACAAATTGAAGTGGAATGTGGACATTTTGTCTAAGACATGTAAATAAAAGGAGGTATATGGATCATTGAAAGCTTAGAAAAAGGTCCCCCATGTTGTATAATTATACTGGTACAAGTCTCACAGTAACATTTTAAAGTGGGAAGTAGCCACCATTCTTGCTAAAATAAAACAGTTTGAACTGTCTGCTTCTGACCAAGAGATGGTCTTTCACACTGTCCTTAGTATACTGGAGCTTGACTTCAGATGTGTTGGGTGTACTGTGTTGACCTTGCTTAGAGTTCTCTGGCTATTATTAATACTTTTATTGGTAGTATTTTGCAAGTTTGAAATTTTTACTCAGGGTGGCCAGTCGTAAATCAACTTGTAGTGCCTTACAGATGACTGACTGTATGTTGAGAAGACGTGTTTTATTCAAGTGTTCCTCACCTTTGCTGTATCAGAAATTTCTTCTGAATTATTAATGATACCTTGGTTTAAAATTCACCCTGTCTTCACTGAACTGTTTAAGATGATAAGCTGAAAGTCTGGTCTTGAGTTCTGGTGTCCTGCTCATTCAGGGATGAGTTAGTTGCTGGAGTTTCTCTGACTTCAGTTACCAAAGAGTTTAGTTATAAACCTTCATTTTCACTGTTTTAAATGCAAAACATTGACTATTTTAATTTCTTAAGTTTCTGATTTAATTACTTGTATAATAGATGTTATGGAATTTCTAGAATTTTTTTTATTAGCAACTGACAACTAGCTTCTAACTGAGCAGTTGACTTAATATTTTGTATTGTAATTAATTTCTTTAAATGTTACATATGTTTTTCTGTATGTGACTGACTATATGACAAAGGAAACAGCTCTAATGAAAAATAATGGTTTTGTATGCATATCTAACTTTTAAAATACAGCTAATAGCAAATAAAGTTTATTTTTTGTAAATATTTGACTGGTTAGTGTAAAAGTTCTTGAAGTCTTTTGATGTTGCTAAAAGTGCAAAGTTGTGAAATATTTATTGTATTTCAGATTGTACAGTTGCAAATCTTTAAGTCTGTTCTTTGAGAGTAAAAGTAAATATTAAAAAGCTCACTGCATCAAAAGAACCGTAAAGTAATATTTAATCTTAATGGAATTCACATTCTCCAAGTGCAGTGAAAACAAAAGGGTTTCTGAAATATTGTGGTTACTGGTGTCGTAAGTTTTTTATGCGTCATGAGTAGGTTTACTCATACTCCTGATGTGAACACTCAAAGGTATTGAATGTCCTTTATGCCATTTTGTAAGTTTAAAATTCTTGTCCTTCATCAGTGTAGACTTTATCTGAAGTCAGATTTATCATCCTGATGCCTGCTAATTGTAGAAAATTTAAAACATCTTCACTATTATGTGTGAAGATTGAATGTGGCGTTTCATCAGCAACACCTATGTGATAGTAGGTAAAACTGTAAAATACAGTTTGTGAACTCTTACTGGAATCAGTATATGGCTTTTTCCCCTCAAATACTTCAACACATGGTATTGCTTTGCAGTATAGGAAGAAATAATAGGTGAAAATTTTACATTCCTTGAATGTTTCAGAACTGTACTTGAATACTATTGTATAATTATGTAAGAGTTAGAAGTATGTTGAAAGTGTTTCAAATAGCTCCAAACAGATGTTTCATTCATCTTATAGCCACCTGTAATGAGGGTCTTTACTTCTCTCAAAGTGTCTGTGTGTTCATCAAGCTGAATTTGCATAACATCAGATTTGGTGCTGATGTGCAGCAAAAAACATGGAGATGAAGGAAGATGCTAGGTAGCTTCTAATGCTATGTAATTAGTCCATTATTTTGAACAGCCAAGTTATTTTTGAACTATAAATTCAAGATTTCTTCAAGATGAAGTATAGGGGTGCTGGGATTATGTTGTGACTTTTCAAATAGACCACAAAACTAATGGCATGTAAAAAAGAGAATTTGCATGTTATACTGCAGGGAGTATGGCAAAATAGAATGACTCATAATTGAAATTTGTCTATTAATGTCATTTTGACTAGCCTTTCAGGCTGTTGATAAATTTACCAGTAATGCAGACAGAGCTTGGCACTTGTACCATACCTGTTTACTTCCATGGATAGTTCTGTAGACCAGTCTGTCCTTAGGGATAGTAATTTCAGGACCAGCCTACAGGAGCAAAGTCTTAATTTGAAAAATTGTCAAAATGTGACACCTGCCAGTTTTACTGAGGATTTTGGTTTCTTCTTACAGATGTGGAAAACTAACAGGTAGCAATTGCTTTAGTAGTACAGCTTTCAGTAGCACCCATGTGGTAGTTTTTCTCAACTTTATCTTGGGTTATTTGCTTTGATAAGGTTGCAGCCTGACCTCAGGTATGTGTGGTAGCATAGCATATTATAGCTACAGGAGACTTTTTTTTGAAGTAGTCTTTGTGCAACTAGAAAACCCCCAAAAACCTGTTAGAGTCACTGTTCTTTAAGAAACTGTAGATCAGTATCAGGTAAGTACAAATAATTGGATATGTAAAGATATATAGAGATATAAATGAGTTTACAGTAAATATTTTGTTTCTTCTCCAGTACAAATATAACTTAAGATCTGGATTACTGTAGATGGAACAGTTAATGTAATAACATTTAGATGTTCTATAGTCACTGGCTTGGTGATCTGCAAGACCAGCATTTTACAAACTGTTTGTTTTGTGGTATCATCATATATTATAACAGGGTTGCCCCACCTTCTGTCAGCTACAATCATAGCTTCACCACCTCGGTATGCACTTAGGAATGAAAATCCTTTTGAGGTTTCACAGCCAGTAACCACTAGGACAGCGAGTAGTTGCTACTTGCGGTGAATTGTGTTACAGATTTAAATGTGATGACAAAAGTTAACGCTGGGGAGAGGTGTTTTCTTGACATCAAAACCACATTTTTCTAGTAAAAGTAGGAATAGAGGTCTGCTGCTTGCATGTTTGTCAATAGACTGCAGAGTGCAGTAGTTAACTATCCTTTTTTCTTTTCATCCATGGTTTACTTGAACAATTTAGAGACCAGCAAACATGTAGATGAGGCATTTTGACAGCCCTTTAACTAAGCATAAGGAAGAGTATGGAAATCTATATATTTTAATTGTCTTTGTTCTGGAATCTAGATGGGAAATTTGACTCTTCCTCTTTTGTTTGCTAAAATCCTTGTGAAATGTGGTGTCACGCTGGCCAGTTCTGATCATATCTGATGGTAGAGTATTTTACAGTTTTGAATTTAAATTATATTTTTAGAATGTGTTCCTTTTCAAACAACCTGAAGCTCCTATAAAAGCACCATTTAGGAATGGATTTAGTTGCATCTGATCTTGTAAATCTTGGCAGTGCATACTGTCTCTATATGCGTTGTTCCTTGGAAAAGATTCACAACAGGTATTCTCGCTTGATTTTTTTACTTCATTTGGTAATTAATAATCTTAATTTAAAAGAAAACAAATAGTGTGGCATATCTGTGGCTTTATTACTTATTTTTTGAATGAATGAAAGCAATCTTACCTCCCTCCATCCTCTTGTTTCTTTAGTATCTGTAAAAATAATTTTTTTAAAAAAAACCCTGAATTTTCTGTCTTAAATTTTGATTGCTTTAGATTTTTTCCTGTTGAGTTACTGCAAGTAGAAGTATTGACAACTAAGAGTAGACAAAAAAGCCCTGCATTCTGATGTATCTATACAACTCTCTTGAAGGTATTTTTGTAGATACTCTGAGTTTGACTGGCACCGCAAGGCAATCTTAGAGGCCTTTAGTTGCCTTAAAAGAAATGAAATTGCTGTTGTTTTACAACAGCAATTTTTTTTCTTAGCTTCTAAGGAAGCTGTACATCTCCTCTGCAAACCTTAATTTCAGCTGTTGGTCTGGAGCTACTCAAAAAGAAACTTGATTTTTGATTAGTTTAAGTGCTAAGACTGTCAGATATCCTGTGTCTTATGTGACACTTTCCCTTGTAGTTTCTCTTACCTCTTCACTTGGCAGCGTGGTTTTTTCTCATTTGCCTTTCTAAGTGCAAGTGAAACTCTTGAAAGGATTTCCATGTAGTGGCTGTCATTGACTGGGCCTGGGCAGATGTGCAGGAGGCACACAGTGTCTGTCCCAATGGCAACAAGGGGCAAAATGTGTCAGAACAGGTACAGTGAGAGGAAGGAAAAGTGTACCAAATGCATTTTTCCAGCTGCCCAGTAATTGACATATGTCACAGATCTACTTTCTTACCATCATTCCAGTGATTCCATGAAATTACATTAAGATTGCATATATGGATGGAATAGGAGACTTTATCTGTATCTGTTTTATTGTTACTTTTCATGGAAATAAACAAGGAAACTAAAGAAGGGTCACCTGAAGAGAAAGCACAGGTATCACAAATAGCTAGACTTAATGGGCCAGTACGTCAGCAGTATTTGGAATTTAAATCGACTGCTTAGAAAAGATCTTAATCTTCCTTGAATAACTGAGGTGAGATTTTATGTATGTGAAACAAAGAATTATTGTAACTCTTTTTAGGAGGAACACAGATCACTGGCTTTGTCAGCCAGGAGGTCAAATTATTCAACCATTCAAAGTACAGAGTATGTGGAATTCAGTTAAAAATGATGTTCCAAACTGGAAATCAGAAAGGAGAATTGGACTGTCTTTGAAGTGCTTTATTGCAGTGTCCCAGTGCCAACTCATGTGACACAAGTGGAATATAGCTTTATTAGGATAGCTTCTGAAACATTTTACTCTGAAGTGCTCAAGGAGGCGTGAACTGGAAGGCTGAAATAAAATTTTGTTAAGGACACATACAGAAGTGTTAGGTATTTTACAGAAATGGGAACATTTCCTGTTGTGACAATGTTTGTTCTAACAGCTGTGGATTACAGAACTTTGCATCATTTCATCATAGTTTTCCATTTCCTCTTCAGAAATTTCACAAACTTATTGCAGCCTATTGCTGTGAATCCATTTCCTCTTCTGTCTGCATGCACAAGAACCTTGCAGCAGGTGGAAAGAAAGATCAGAAAACCAGGATTAGTGAATCCTGGTATAGATAGATATGGCTTGGTTGGAATAGTATAGATATGGCTTGGTTGGAAAACTTCTGGGCCTGGCACCATTTTTTGTAGTTAAAATGTACCTGTCTTTGCTTCTAATCACATCTCTTTCCTGATAGTTGTAAATTATCTATTTCCAGTTAAAGAATGTTTATTATCTTCTTTCTTCTCCCTCTGCATGTGCTTATGTCCAATATTTTGTGATTTGTGGGCAATTGATTTGGGAGAGATTTGATTTCAAATGTTATTTCTGATGAAAATCATCATCCAAGGATTTAAAATTCATTTGCTGAAATGAAATGCAGTAATAAATATTCTATGGCAATACATCCCATTATGGGTGGGCCTGTAGGAAATCTGTTAATTAGTCATAGAAGTTTCTGGGAGAGAGTTGTTCTGGGGTGTTTTTTTGTTGTTGTTGTTTGTTTGGTTGGGGTTTTTGGGGGGTTTTTTTGTGGTTGCCTCTGAAGAGCTGTGTTTTGGTATTCCTTTAAATTAATTACTTAATGGCATATGTCCATGACTTACAGGTGAATGAAGTAATTTACTCTATGTTTACAATGTCTCCTATTGAGGTAGTCTTTTTTCAGGTTATAAAACCTGATAGGGTATTTATCTGATAATTAGACGAATTATTTTATCTGTGCCATTCTATATTCATATGAAACACAACAATCTCAAAAACTCTGAGAGTTCTGCTTTTCATTCTGAGCTTGGCCAGTTCATATGAAGGGCTGGTATAATGCTGTGAACAAAACGTGAAGTTTAACTGCTCTCTATATAGGTATTTGTGACTTTGCCTGTCGCTGGAAATCTTACTAAGATCCTTTAAGTGGACAAGAATTTCACCCTTTATGTCCACAAATACATACATATAAATTAGACGGTTTTTTGCAGAAGTGAACTATTTAAAAGCCTTATTTATTTTACTGGTTAGCAATATCAGGAAATATAGGTTATTTAAAAATTATTAGTTCTTTAGATGGATTTTTGTGATCTATAGCTCAAATCTATACTTTAAAGGACTGGATTTGGCAGGATTCAGAAAAGTTAGGTAAAAACCTGCCCACTGGGCTATTGTTTGCAAAGGAAGGTGGCTGCACCTATTCCTGCAGAATGGTGTCAAGTGTAAAAGAGCAGGTACTTAGTACATTTGACAAATTAAGACACAGATGAGATTATATGGTCCCATGGTTTGGTAAATTGTGCATGTTAAAGACTGTTTCCTTACAGTATTAGAAAGGAAAACAATTTTTTATCTTTGCTGTAGTGAATTACAGCTTTGAGATGTTGTTTAGCTTTGCTGAATGAAAAATTGGAAATTGAGAACCTGTAGTGCAGAGCTGTTGTAATGCGTGAATGTTTTTTCACACTGTTCACCATTAGTTCTTCCTGTAGATTCCGAGTGATAATGGCTTGTCAGTATCTGTTATCCTAAAACTCCGGAGTGGTTGAGCAGCTGTGTTCGGTGTGCGGTTTTAACAGTGGTGCTAATTGCTTAATTGACATCAAATATTAGTGTTTCAGTAAAACACTAGGCTGTTTGGAAAGCCTGCTTCTATGGGTGTAAAGTACTTCTCTGTGGAGGAACGGAGTCACAACTTGGGTGAACAAGGCTATAGCTGATGCTGAGAATTTGTACTGTCAAATCTGTGGTTAGAGTGCACTATGCCTTTTAATCAGAAAGCATTTAGAAAAAAGTAGGAGAGAATACTCGTTTCAGTGAAATGTACTTAAAGCCTGGCTAGGCCAGTTTTTTTCTGAGTTTTCAGCTGTACTTAGTGCACATTAACTTACTTGAGTAGTGTTTGTGTATATATTATTTGTAGAGAAGATATAATTTTGGACTGAAGATTGTTGCTGGTAACTATGCCCAAGTTAGTAGTTCAAGTGGAGAGTCAGGAAATGTCATTCAGTGTTTCCACTGATTTCAAAATTGCACATTAAATCTCTTTACTAATACTCTCTAAACATACGTGGAAAGACTTAGAATCTTTCAAAGTCATTACTTTTCCAGCAGCTACCTCTAGCATCTTCCTGTCATCCTTTTGCTGTTACCCATTGAATACCAAGGCCCTTATTTGTTTAAATGAAATCTAAATAAAAATTATCAGAGTAGCATGAAGGTGAATCTCAAGCTAGTATCAGTTTGATTTTCTTGAATCAGAAAAAACTAAGCTGCAGAATTATATAAACTCTTAAGGTAAAATCCTGTTAACTGTCTCAGTTTTAAGTGTTAGGAAAAGATGCCTTTGTCTTTTGCTGGTCTTTGCTTTCATGGTTGCTGACACTGCTTGAAAGAGTAAAAGCTATGTAACATTTCATTGATGTGCCAATAAAACTAGGTCTCAGTACATTGAGCTTTACACTATAAATAGAAGCAGATAATGCAAAGGTTTTTTTATTGTTTCTTGAACGTGTTCTTAATGGGCTTAAGCAATGGAACCCAAAAAAAAAATTAATATAGTTCATTGTTCTGGCAGCAGCACAGACTGCTTTTTTCAGTGACTCTGGTGTTGTTCTGTGAGTTGTAAAACCAGAACACTAAAAGAACTTCCAGATTCAGGGTGTTTGGCTTTGGAGGTTGGCATTATCAGACATTGAGTTGGTGTGGTTTGATTTCTCTACATGACCTATGTCCTGACTTGCAGTGCTGTTTTTATAAAAGTATCTTTTTCTGCTTCACAAGAGTGAGTTGCCTTGTTGTCATATTGAACAATGCATGTGACATTGTGCATTGCAGTTCAGCTTCTCTGGCAAAGAGAGCCTTACTCTTCCCTGCTTAGTTTTTACATTTCAAATGTGAATGGTTTGGAGGTTTGAAGTTGTTAAATTAAGTTAGTAAAGTGCATTTATTTTCTTTTATCGATTATAGTGAAAAATAAAAAGTCTTCTGTGCTAGCAGACAGTTTAAGTTAGATATGGTTTCGTACATTTGTGGTAAACTTATTGGTTAATGATGAAACCAGATCAAATTAAGCTAATAGAAGAGATTGTCTTTGTTTTGTATTGATGCTTAAAGTAAATTTTGTAGAGCCTTGCTTTAGGGGTATAAATTCCAGAGTGGTTGGTTTACTTAGTGGTGACGATACTCCAGGGCTATCAGACCTCTAAATACTGGCAGTAATGCAGGAGAGTACTGTTTAGAGCTCTGCCTTCCCAGCTTTGTAGGTAATTTCAGAGGCTTGTTTTAACTGAGTCGTGATAAATACTCAGTGTATTCAGTGAAGTTTTAAAATGCTTTTTTGAACCTATGGCATTGTCAAGCTATCTTGGACTGGCTCATTATAAATGAGATAAATTGTCAAGCTAGACCTCTGTAGAGGAAAAGAGAAGCTGAAGGATTTCTTCTTGGTATTCCAAGTTTGTGTGTTATTCTCATTAGCCCTTCATGTAATCATCTCTGAACTCAGGCACTTCACTTACTAGGAATAATCTTTGTGTGTTGTGTATGTCTGGAATGTCCTTCCTAATGAAAAATTTTAAAATGTTGTACAATTTACTTATACAGGGATATTTCACAATTCCTTGTATTTCTACGAGTATTGGCACAAGTGTCAGTAGATCATTTCTGTGCATTGTACATTTAGTGCACTGACAAGATGAAAAATATTGTGTACCGATAAAATGGTTAAAGATAACATGTTTTGTTATTGTCATAGAAGTAAGGTGGACTATGGAAACTCTGTCCTGCTTTACTTCCTTCCAAAATACTTTGGTTTGCTCAAAGAATGTTACCTGGCCTTCAGAAGTGGACTGAATGGCACTTTACTTTTTGACAAGTCCACTTGGTGGTCAGGGAGAAGTTGTCTGACTGGAAAATCAATGCAATTTTTATATTGACCCACGTCCTAGTGTCAGGTCCATGCTAGATGTGGCATGGGAGAAATGTTGTGTGTGCACTCCCACTGAGCCAGGTGCGGTTACAGGGCTTAGCATAAGCCCTGGTTGGGCCATTGATGTGTCTTATGAATGGCTGTCGTTTTTACATCCTTTGGGAACAGCTTCATATGATGTATTAAATGACCCTTTCAAGTCATTGAAAATTGAATAACATGTAAGAAAAACTTGGGGTTTACTTTTGGTTTTAGTTTTATGCCTAGTGTTGTAAGTTTAGCATTTGGTATCTTCTGAACATAATGTGTTCATTTTTCTGTCATGTGTAAGAAACAAGTAATGATTTAGGGTCCTTTGTGTCTGCTTCTGGGATGGCAAAAGTTGCTTTTCTTTAATCCTTCTCTTTACATTTTGCATGATGACTTCTACTCAACTATTCCGTGGTTAATAGTGTGAGTCCAACAGGTTTTCTTTTTATATTTTTGATGTTCTCCCTAGCCTCAAGAAAATCATGCACATCACATAGGTAATTGTTTTATTCTCTTAACTGCTCCAAATTTGTAGAGTATTGCAAAGTTTTATACATCTGTTTCAACAGTAAATTATATAGAAAGTGATCTAGACTGTTGACTAAGGGATGGTTATTTTATAATTCATGTCCCTTCGAAAAATTAACTTATCAATTAAAAAATTTGGGGTTTTTTGTTTTGTGTAAATACTTTTCTACAGTAATTTGTACTTTTTTTTCACACAGTTAGTAGAACACTTAGAAATACTAATTTTGGGGAAGCTATAGGCGTGGTGGAGCTTAATGATGTAAATGTGAACATTTGACACACCTGCTTCTTGTTCTACTCGTAGGCACAGCTTTCAGAGAAGAGTAAATGCTCCGAGTTGACAAGCTGAGGTTTTTCCCTGGCAACCTAGGATTCTCTAAGTGTGTTCATGTGTGGGTAAATGGTTACTACTGATATTTCAGGAGAACAGAGTTTCACTTTGCTGCAAATAAAATACCAAGTTATGGCTGGCGAGTCTCAAAAATGTGAACTGTTTGTCATATATATCAGTATTTTAATTAGCATAGATTTTAATCAGTAGTAAAATGAGTAACAACCACATAAGTACTTACTAAATATATGATTTAACTGAGAATCTTAAACCATTTGTCCTTTTTCAGTTTTAAATAAAATGGTCAGAATAGTAATTTTCATGGATGCTCTTTCACTGTGTTGTGGGAAAGTGCAGTGCAGTTAAGGCAGCGTTTTGACATTTGACTTGGCTTTAGGTGTTCTGGTGATCTGGAGATGATACAGAAAAGTGTGAGGGGGTCATGTGCTGGTGGCTGTGGATGTGTTGATGGTGAGGCACCCGGTGAGTTAATTCAGTGTGTGACAACTTACAGCAGAAATACTGAGTGAACTGACACAGTAACTCTTTTTTCCCTCTTAGTGTGCTGGAGAAGAGAATTGGGTGGACAGTCGCACTATTTATGTTGGGCATCGTGAACCACCTCCAGGCACTGAAGCGTACATTCCACAGAGATTTCCAGATAACAGAATAGTCTCATCAAAGGTACCAATTTTCTTTCATTCATTTAGATAAATCAGCTGAAGTTAATCTTTGTTTATTTATTTATTTAAAGTTTTTTTCCTAGTCTTCCTGTATATTCTGTTCTTTCCATAACCAGCAGAGGTAAAGTGAAGGTGTCTCAGATTTCTTCTAGAGAGACTAATTGCTAAGTTGTCTCTAACAGAAATAGAATAATTTCTCCAATGTTTACTGTATTGCATAGTATAGTACAGTCTTTGACTAATAATTTACTTTTCCACAAAGGAAAAAGCAATTTTCATTTGAGGCAATCCTGGAGTAAATAAAGCCTTCCTGAAGAAGGACTGCATTCTTTGTATTTGAAAGCAATACCTCAAAGTACTAGAAATAACTTAATTTGTTGAGCACTTCTATTCATCATACTCTCTCCACCATAAAAATGCCATTGCCTGCAAAAGCTCATACTGTTTCAATGGGGTTTTGTCAATAGTCTTTGTTATTCACATGGAAGTGAATCATACTTAAAGTCTTGGTAGTGTGATACATTTGTGCTCTTTAGAAACCTTCCAGTTGTCCGTCACTTAGTTTAGTAAGTTTTAACTTCCATAAGCTTCAGCATCTTCCTGTGAGTAGTTGGAATGTTGGTACTTTCCAGCCTGGATTGCTTTAGCCAAAGGTTTATACTGCAGTGGCATAGAACTTCGGATGCTTGCAGGTGATGTATGGCAACTCAAGAACTCTCAAGTTTGTAATGTGCTTAGGTTTTAATCTTGATGAACTTGCACCGTCAGACAATTATGAAATAATCAATTCAAAATAATATCTCCCCTTCTGACAATATCTGTTTGAACAGTGTCTCAAATCCCCAGCCTTTTTAAAGAACCTTAGTAGCATTGTGATCTCAAGGAACTGAGTGATTACCCTCATGGACCTGAACACTTGCCATCCATTAACATAATTAAAGCCATAGTTTTCACAGATGGTGTCATTTCTCATGTGAGATTTTGTATTTACTATCTTATTTCTGTACTTATTTGAAGATACTGAGAAACAGCATAGTATTTAGGCGTCATGAATTAGAATGTTCTACAGGTAAGGCAGAAGTACAGTCAAACTGGTACAGTGTGCTCTACACATTGTTTTGCATTGCCCTTTGAATTATGAAAAAGTAAACACACTTAATGCAATTTTTGTACTCCTGTGACATTTTTCTTATTTTTTTTAATCTCATCTGGGATATATGTTAATAAAGCCATTGAAGTTACCACTGATACTGTTCTTGAAATAAAAACATCCTTTTCAACTGTGCAAGGTGTTTTTGACATACTTTTGTGATTATTAAGTTATTGGAAGTTTCAAGTTACTTCACTTTGCAGAGTGAGGTTTTTTTAAATGACTTAAACCTACACTGAGCTAGGGAATCCTTGCCAGCAATTAGTTAATGTATGACTTCATCAGGAGGGAGACTTCACTATACTTTTATTTGGATATAAAGCATATTCAGTTAAATATTTAAAGTGTTAAACTCTTCAGTTCTGAACTGTATCTGTAAATAAACTTTCATAAACAAAAGGAATTAGTGGAAATATATATTTTATATATACATGATGTTTCTCAGTTTTTCTGTTTATTGATTAAACTTCTCTTTATATAAGTTGTCTTTGTGAAAGTCAATACAGGGGAGATATTTCAGGAGGGAACAGAATTCACATAAATGCTTTACAATATTGAACAGTCCCTTAGACTGCTGAAAGCTGTTTTAATGACAGTTGCCTATATACGTGAACTTTCCATGCTGTTTAGCTTTGCTGTCCCTTTAAAGTAAACTCTCTTATTCCCATGCTCCATCCCAAAAAGCCTGAATAAAACACCACTGTGACTTGACTTGGATTCATTCTGGTTCTCTAAACTCTTACGCTTTCACCTGTCCTTGTCCCTTGCTTGCTTATGAGCCCTCTGGAGGGGGCACCAACTACAGTGTAGGAAACGCAGACATAAAGTTCCTGAAAAAATGCTCAAATGTGCAAAATTAAGATGGCAAATCCATAATTGTTAGAGTAGAATAAAGTTACATGCTTGCAAGCACACTGTATAATGTTACCTCAACCATGAAGGATACTTCCTTCATCTTTCATCAACGAGACAGACAGTAACTTTCACCTGAACTTTTATAGGTGTTTAGTGCTTAAATAAAGTGTATGATTGCTCTTCAAGGATGAGGAACTCTAAACTTCCAAGTACAGATTTTACCGATTTAAGACAAACTGAATTTCTAAAAAGGGTAGTTGAAAACTACTGAGGAAATATCAATTAGTCTGTCTGTATGCTGCTTTACTAAAAAACATCATGTCATAAGGTCCTGAAAAAGACAGCAGCTTGCAGTAATATGAATCTTAGACTTTACTAGTCCTTTGAAAAATACCTTTTACTGTGCTTCAGCAGAGGCTTTCTGGTGTCAGCAAGGTAATACTTTGATTCAAGTGCAGCGGGATGTTCCGTGTACATTGCAGTGTCACTGTGGAATGTGGTTAATGCTGTCTGCTTAATGATACTTTCTTGGTTGTGAAAAATTATACAGACAGACCTTGGCCAGACAAAAATGTTCTATTGGTTTGATGTATTAATTCAGTTACGATATTAACAAGATACTGCAAAAAGTGTGTTGTACTGGTAAAAGACAAAAGCACATGACTTTTGGATTGTGCATGCAGTTCCTTTTATGTTCTAGAGATAGTGACCTTTCTAACATGGATCCTTCTGTTGATCTGACTTTCAGCTACTTCAGCTGCCTTGGGTGTTGGCCTTTGAAGTGGCTGTTATGTGCCCTTGATTGAATTTATCACATGACAGTGCTTCAGCATGGCAAAATATCAGCTGGAAGAAAAATCCCAATGTTTCAAATGTAGAAGAAAGGAAGTAATTAAATTGGCAGGGAGGTAGCTTGCTTTTTTATTTAAAAATTTTACACTTTTTGATATTTGCTTTTTGGTAGAACTTAAGGATTAAAAGGAAACTAAGTTAAACTAGGCAGCAATAGCAACTACTAGAACTCGGTGAGAAATAACCTTTTTTCCTTCTGAAACAGGATTTTACTTTTTTAAGAAACAGATAAATTAGAAAGTAACTTTTTAATAGAAAACTTTCTTAAGCTCCAGGCTTTATATTATTGTGCTGGGAATATGATTTCATATGTAGTAGTCTTTAATGGATTTTTCCTCTGTGAATTCCTTCAATACCTTTTAAGCCCATGTAAATTCTCAGAATAAAGAACAATTCAACTGTAGAAATGTTTGCCAAGGAAACTATGAGCTTTCAGTTTAAAACTGCCTGCTAATTTGAGTTCATATTCCAAATCCTTGAGTCTGACAATGACTGTTATTCTCTGCTTATCTTGTTTCTGTTGGTGGTCTTGCACCACATTCCTTTACAGGATGAATAGCCTTAGCCTGATCAATAATTGTTTTTGTGGAAGCTACTCCATGCCTCTGCTCAGGTTTGGTCTGTACCTTTTCCCAAGCCTGTGGAATCATGCACAGATTATTCAATACGTAGAAAACTACAGATTTATGTAGTGGCATGATGATGATTTTAGTTTTTTAGTTAATATTTTTCAATATCCAAATTCCCTTTTCCTGAAGTTGATCTAATACCTTTATAGAATTGCTATGCTTCAAGGATCTCATTTGTTGACCAAGTAGAGACTTGCACTTCCTGTTCTACCTGAATCAATGAACTGAAGACTGATTGGATGTGTACATTTCTATTGAACAGAGGAAAAAAATGTACTGAAAATAAAATCTTTTTTGAGGCAACAATATGGAGTTGATAAGAACATGTTTAATTACAGCTGCTTATGGCTTTTGGAAAAAAACCAAAAACAAAGAATTGACCACAAGAAAGAATCCAAAATTCAAAACTTCCTGGATAGGAATAGCCTGTTGAATGAGAGATGAGAGAATTTCCTGTGTCTAAGATACACCTAAACAAACTTGGAAAATCCAAGAACTTTAGGCAGAAGCAGTGCTTTTAAATTCCACCCCCCCTTCCCCCATACCATCCATAGAGGAAGTTGGGTTAGGAAGACTTTTTAAGTCTCTTTCTTTCAGTCTGTGGGTAATCAATACACAGTATTTTGCCTTGGTGGTCCTCTCTAGCTGCAAACTTTTACTGTCAAAGTTGCATAATGAGAAATTTTACAGATATAGAACCCACTTGTGCCTGGGTTACCAACATAACTAGAGGCAGCTGGCCTCCCAGAAGGTGACACTGAAGAGTAGTGAGATATGGTTCTTAAGTGAAATGCAAGGTTGACTGTACAGTGGATGCAGAACTATTGCCTGAATTTGCCCTAAGGAGATGTCACTGAGATTAAATTATATATGAAATTACAAAGTGCTCTATTGGGCTATAGCTTTATTTCATGTTCTTCCTATAGAAAAGCAATAAGGTGAACTCAGATGGTAGTTACATCTGAGTTCAAAGCAGGAAATAACAGTACCACTGTTATTTCCTGCTTTGTAAAGCTGTACACTATATTCATAGACCAGAAGTCATGGTGGTTTTGTTGCACAAATAATGCAGTCTTCTGTTGTCTGCCTCTTTCCTTAGGACTTCCCATCAAATACTGGTCCGAGCACTGATTTCTGTGATAGTGGCCTGAGACAATAATATGCTGCATGTTAAGAATATCCTATACATTGCAAGGGAAACCTTACCTACCTTCAGTGTTAATCTGATTAATTGTGAGTCATCTCAATCGCTGTGACTAATAGTTAAATAAAGTTAAGTAATTCTGACATGTTTTAGCAGATGTTGTTGAAATATTCCTTTCTTCCAGTAGAAATTCATGCCCTTGTGCTGTAGCTCTTCCCTGCAGCACTCGTTCATAGTGCCATTATAAACTTACACAGACCGGGTGTGCTCTGATTTCTTATTTTGTTGCCACATTTAGAAGAAACATTAATACTGAATTCAAGGAAATACTAAGCCATCTCTGTCAAGATGAGACACTTGGAACCCAGCAGTGACATTGGCTGTCCCACACTTTTCCAAGGTGATGCTTCATAACTGGGAGGCTTTGTCTGGCCGCTCTAGGTCCATGACATAGCAGTTTCAAGATGAGGAGTTCAAGCACAGTCCTAAGCAATGACATTTGGAAGTCAGAGAAGCATCCAAAATCCACAGTGGGAAGAGGCATGGTCATGTGTTTGTGAAGCCAGTAAATAATTTGTAATAACTCTGTGGGGGCAGAGAGGGTGGGTAGGCAGAAATGTATATGGGACAGGGACTAATGCAGGGAGTGTTGTGTGTGCCTTTTAATGTGAACACACTGATCTGCTCTAAAAGCAGCTGTAACACAGAGCTTTGTATTTCTACCTCGGTAATCCCCTGGCTCCCAGCCACACTGGGCAAAGCAGGAGGTCAGATCTGATGCTGCAAGGGCTGAAGAGTCAGGTGTGCCCAGCCCTGCCGAAGAGTGGTTGGGGCAGGAGCTGTTAGAGGTGAGGAAGAGTAAATGGATGTGGTTGGCAGTAAAGCTTAAATGCTTCTGAATCAACTGGACTCTCAAAGGGGCCAGCTCAGGGATTGCAGTACCTGAGATGGGATGGGAGTGTGTGAGTGTGCATTTCTTCCAGGCACAGTAATACAGTTTCCTCCTGAGGATAACTGCCAGTGCCTAGAGAGAGCAAGGAAAAGCTCTTCTTTGCTCTTGATGATCATGCTCAGCGTGGGATTTCCAGGTCAGAGGCTCTTTGCAATCTCTCCTATGTTCCCAGGAGAAGCCATTTATCCTTCCCATGATTCAGTCCAGGGCTATTAGCAATGTTTTATCTTGTGCTGAGCCTTTCAAGTTTTTTGTATTGGTAGGGAGTCTGCATTGTAGCAAGAGAGAAGCAGAAGGAAGGAAGGAAAACAAGCAGGTCCAAACCTAACACCAGGGAGGGCAGGTATAATTCTTCCCTCTTTACAAGTGAGAAAGTAAAGCTTGCTTGCTCTCACATGCTCTTCTATTTTCCTGGTATTCTCTGTGACTTCAGTCTTCAGTTAGTCATCCTTGCTGTAAGGCTTTTTTCTTTTTTGAAATTATAATTAGATAATTGCAGATGCTGGGGGATGTCTTTGTCAGAGGAGTTCCTGGAGTTAATAGCCTCTATCTGGTGAGACTGAGAGTTGCTGAACAGGGACTTCTAAAGATAGGCTTGTTTGTAATAGAAATCCTGTTTTATCAGCAATTGTTTTTAAGAACTCCTATGCTAAAATATGTATGTTTGTTTATCAAATGTACAGTTTGATCTAACTTCCCCAAATCTTTTTCATTTTTGCACTTTCTCTGAATGTGCTGGTAGTTGTTATTCACTTGTAAAAGCCCTACATGTAACAGAGTATCCAGTGATGCCTGTGTTGGAATGACCCTTGGATGTGGAGAAACGGGAGTCCCTCCCTCAGTGGAATGATGAACACTGTGCAGATAGTGCAAATGTTAATACTTTTGTTAAAATATTGTTAATTATGTCTTTTTACAGTCATTCTAAATTGTAATAAATATGGCAAAATACTTTTCAAAATATTCTAATTCTGTTGAGTAACATATAAGCACAGATGTCTGATTTTTTTTTTTTTGCTTCAAGTGTAAAGTCTTCACACTAAATACATTTCAGAACATAGGTAAGTTCTTCTATAAACTTCCTATATGTTTATCAGCAAGTCACTTGAGTTAGACAAGGCATACTCTCAACTCAGTTCTTACGATTTCAGATAATTATTGTTTTCCTGGGTTTTTCATACCCTTTGCTATAGCTTTCTTTACCAGTTGTCTACTCTATTAGAGTCAAACAAATGGTGTTTCAAAAAAGTAATATTTTTATAAATAAAAGTACCTTTAAAGAAATTGTCAAACTTTAGATCAGACCTTTTTCGGCTATTCTGTTGGAGAGGGCTACCTGTATGTATATAATATATGTAATATTTTTGTTGTTTTAATAACGTAATGCTATATGAGGTGGTGTTACAAGTTTTGTGTCCAGTACCTAAAAGGAGACTACCGAAAAGCTGGAGAGGGACTTTTTACAAGGACTTTAAGTGATAGGACAAGGGAGAAGGGCTTTAAGCTGAAACAGGGTTGTTTTAGATTGGGTATTTGCTGTGAGGATGGTGAGGCACTGGAACAGATTGTCCAGGGAAGTTGTAGATGCTGCATCTCTGGAAGTGTTCGTGGTCAGGTTGGATGGGATTTGGAGCAACCTGGTCAAGTGGAAGGTGTCCCTGCACATGGCCCGGGGGTTGGCATTAGACGCTCTTGAGGAGATCTTGAACATCCTTTTCTACCCAAGCTGTTCTATGATATGCACACATGCCTGCAATCTATTTTTTAAACTGCAGCTTTAAGAATGCGTTGTTTTGTGGTAATTGATAATATGAAAATGCGTACATTAAAAATACTGAAGTCAACATGGACACAAATGACTGCAAGATCAACTTTTCTCTATACTACCCTGGTTTTATTATTCTCAGGATGGATTTCATTTTGCAGAAGGGATGAGAATCATCATACGAAGATGCCTACAAACCAAAGCTAAACCAATATAGTAGATGTTTTTGTTGTAATAGTTTTAAGCATTACAAGAAACAGTCAAAAAGGTAGAGTGAAATCAGAGTGGGTTGGAAGAGAGGTGGTGACTATTTAAAATAAGTAATCTGTAAGAAACTGAGGTGTTGACAAAACTCAGTATGAAGTACTTTTTCTTACAGCTTCAGCCTTTGATGTAAAGTGTTTGCTTAAGAAAGTCTCCTTAAGAAAATATCTGCTTCTTAGGATGTGAATAAAAGCTTGAATTGTGAGCCAAAATTCTGGCATGCAGATATCAAATGAAAAGATTAAAATACAGTGTCAGGAACACTGCATTTTAGGTTTTTGAATTTATGTGACTGGCTGCAACAAGGAAGTATTGGGGCTGAAAGCAAGGTGGTGTCAGTAAAAAGGATGCAAGAATTGGTGAGATGGAGCCAGGGGCACAAGCGGGAATACTATGGATGTGCTCATGAGTGCAGAAATACACCGGCACTGCAGGTGCTACGGTAATTATAAATGGGAAGAAAATCTTCTTGAATTATGCTGTTTTGATGCCAGACTGGTCTTACAGATTCTTGCACAGTGCTTCAGATTCATCTGTTGGCACCATGTGTTCTTCTCTTGGATGAATGCATAACTACTACTGCTTGGTGTCTGATGTGTTACCTCCCATATGCAAAAAGCACCCATGTGCTCTGGCCTCCTAAGTCTTTTGTAGCATTTGGAAAAGACGAATTAAGCCATCCTCAACTTAAAAACTTATCTAAATAGTGTGTGACTGTTTGGATAAACTTATATCTGTCAAGTGAATTATAGTAGGAAAAAAGGTAGTTAAATGTACATAAACTGCTTTTCAAGAATTTACAAAGAGTATGACTAGAAACTATCTGAAGAAGAGAGATATTATTAACTCTGGGCACAGTAATGTGATGGATTTAATATCATCACTTTTAATGTCTTTCCTTTAAAAATGTTGTTTTGTTCCTGCTTAGCTATGAGTGAGAAACTGCCTTGAATGCAGCAGTCATGAGAAATCGTGTTCTGAGTGGCAGCCCCTCCATTGCTTCTCTGGGGAGTGATTACGTTGGTTAAACATTACTTGCTCGTTTGTAGATACTGCTCTGAGCGACTGATGGCTTGAGTAGGGGAAGGTCTGTCTAGACATCTTAGTGTTCTTTCTTACCTAAACTGCAAAAATCATTACTTCTCTGTTGAAGATGAATGGGCAGAATAAAGACATACTTTGTGTGCCTGACACCCAGTGTTAAAGTGCTATCAGATTGCTTGAAAATAAAGTTTTGAGAAAGTCTGTGTTAAAGAAGCATCCGTTTTAGGAAGCACTTCTCAACCATAAAGTGATCTGTTCCCATGTTATTCACTTTTCTTCAGCTAAGAGAGTTGCTGATCAAAGGTGGAGCTGTGGGAAAGATCACAGTTTGGCAGGGAAAGCAGTGAACTAAGGTTGGAATATGAGGAGGACTGGATACTAAGGGTAAAGGTGAACGACCTTTTTATGGGTTGTTGTTTTAATTTGTTTACTTGCTTTTTTAATCAGCTGTTTTAAATAACTAGCCCAACAATAATATGCTATTACCAGACATTTAGTCAAATAACCTTCTAGGAGATTTGACGTGGAAGTTATTGCGTAAGAGATGGCATTTTTATTTAATGAACAGTGATTTGGGAGGCTTGTTTAAATCATCTAACTTTTAACAGTTAAAAACCCCTTTACCATGGAAAAATACTACTTCTGTCAAAAGAGCTAAACAGAAAAATATAAACAAATGTTTTTCACTGAAACCTCTATTCTTCTTTACCAGCAGGCAGAGATTCTTAAAAAATAAATGGATAAAATCAGAAAACAAAGATATCTTACCTGATGAAGTTAATGATGAAAATATGCAATTATTGTTGTTGAATAGAATCCATATGGGCATATATCGTAACAGCAGTTTTGAATGATCAGTATTGTTGTGCAATGAAAAAATAATCAAGTCTAACTAGTTCTCTTTGAAAATTCCAAGTAGCTGGATAGTGGGTAGTGCAAGCTACATTCCTGTCTGATGAAAAGTGTTCTGATTGCAAGACTAAAGCACTTGATTTTCTAGCTATTGCATGTCTGTCTGCCTGAGTTTTGGCTTGGTCACATGTGATTTAATACTGAACTAGCTATTATGCAGGATAAGTGGTAACTTAGGGCATATTTGGGATAGATACTGATTTTTGGCACATGATAGAAAAAGAACATTTCATTCTTATGTCTTACACATGTTCAGGCTTCAACTCACAAGAAGTAAAAAGATTGTTCTATATAGTAGGGGTTTTACATACATTTAAGGCATAGTTCTCAGGGATAATTTTTGTATTCAGATATATTAGTAGTACTTTCCATCTGGAGCTCTGTCTGTCTTTGCCTTCAGGGCCAAATTCAGAAGATGTCTAGCTCATGGAATAATTTAGTTATTAGCAAGTATAAGTGCAATCTGCCAAGAGGAGACAAGGCACATTTGTAACAGAGCAAATAAATTAGGATAAGCTTCTTAGCCCATCTCATTTGAATTGAAACTTTTATTGGAGTTGTCATTTTATTACGTGTCAAAGGATAATTTGGATAATAAGATGACGCAGCGTTAGTTTTCTCAAGCCATTTTTCAAACCTTTTCACACAGTTTAGGTGACATGTTTTACATGTGTTCCAATAAGCAATCCTTGCAGTGTTTTTCTGGACCTACAGAGTGAGCTGTGTAAAAAGTAGTTGAGCATGCTGCAGGGTAGGGGAAGGGGACTAGATGATGTTAAGGTCCTTTATAACTTTTACATAACTTCTTAAATTTGAAGGCTTTGCGTTTTTTGTTTGCAGCTTTGTGTACTGTTTCTTATGTCATTTTATAACACTTGTGATAATTTGTAAGATCAGTACAGAAATATGCAGCCACTTACTTTAATTCACCACTATAGTTTATCTTGAGTATTTTTGATGTCTCAGCCAAGGAACAGAAGAGGGGCTGACAACTTTTATTTGGTTGTCTTGCTATTACTGTTAACTCTGAGTGCCACCTATCTCAAGTCATGAACACAACATAGAAATTAATTAAAAATGCTCTTTGAAGTTACTAAGATGCTTTTAAAATCCATTAATGGATTTAAATAAACGGTTCCATAACTAACTAACTCTGGACAAGCGTTGTTGGTAGTTAAAAATTACTACTGTCCCTACTATGAAGATTATCACAGCTCAGAAAAATGATGCTGTTCTGAGAATCTATGCTTGTCAATTACGATTCAAATTCAGTGAATTATTAAACTAAGTAACAAAACTCCTGCTTCTTGTGTAATTTAATCTTGAAATGTGGGTTATAAAACTGAATGTGAATAATATTTCTTTCACAAACGCTCATAATCTGTGCATTTGTTTTCAGTACACGTTTTGGAACTTTATACCAAAAAACTTGTTTGAGCAATTCAGAAGAATAGCTAACTTCTATTTTCTCATCATTTTCCTTGTTCAGGTAAGCTGTGCCCTTTTTCCAGTAAGTTCTGTGCTCTTTCTAAAATAGGGAGAAGTTGAAAAAGGTTTTAAAATTAACTGATTTTGATGACTATGGAGGTAAGTGGTTGAGCCTAGACAGCCTTTGACACTGATGATGTGACAAAAGGAATTTTATTTCGTTTACAGGTTGTAAATGTGAATTTAATCTAAAGAGAATTTGACAGCATCACTTCTTGAACAGCAAGATACATCTTGATAAAATTGAAAAGAGTGCCTGGCATTTTTATTTTGTAATAAGCATCCAGATCAGTAAAACTGTTACTGTAAATTCTGTTGATGATAAAGTTTTGTTAGTTTTGCAAAGGTATGATATTTCATAACAAAACAATGTCTTGGCAGCAGTTTTCCATCTGTAATCATCAAAGCGTGTAGAAAAACAGAATAGGTAATAGGTACTCATGTGATGCTTGCTTAGGGAGGTACATAAATACTTGGTTTTGAAATGAGTTCCGTGAATAACTAGTGTGCTGCTTTCTAGGTGTCTTAATTGTGAACCTTTCACAATCACTTACTGTGTTAAATAATAAAACCTTACTAAGTGAAAGGCTGTATTACTTTGCAGACCAGATTCTGTAGAAAGGAGAGCAGTGCAGATTCCCAGGATAACTTAGATTTTGTCGTTTGCACTCCTTCTGTGAATTCCACCTCTTTGCAGAATCCCCAGCTCGGTGTTTTAGAATTTACTCTTTGCATGCATAAGAACAGCTCTACTGTAGAACACGAAAAGCCAGTGCCATGCTAATTTCTAATGGTGTTCCATAATTTTGCTTCCAAAATTGCAGCTTTCCAGTCTAATACTTCCTTAAAGTCTTGCAAGCAAATATTTTTACAAGACATTAACATTACCTGAATGTTAATGTGATCTAAGTACAGTATTGTATCTTCGTATAGCATCCAATTTTCAAGTTTTTGTCAGTATACTACACGTTCTTTAAGTTGAATTGAAGTATTATTCAATTAAAATTCCTCGATGCCTTGAAACATATTGGTGAAATTACGTGAAAGATCTTACTCAAAAGATTGACTGCTTACATTCACAAAAATATAACCAGAAAATATTTGTTCTTTTTCTTGCAGTTAATTATTGATACACCTACTAGTCCAGTTACAAGTGGACTTCCACTTTTATTTGTCATCACTGTCACAGCTATCAAACAGGTGAGTAATTTGGTGAGCAAAAGTAAAACTAAAGAGAACAGTTGGGTCGATTTGGGTCTGCTGTCCAAACAATGTGTCCTCCCAGCCTCTTGCCCACCCCCAGCCAGCTGGTCTGTTGTGGGGGAAGGTTGAAGAGAAGGCTTTGATGCTGATACTTTTCAGTAGTAGCCAAAACACTGGGGTGTAACCAAGACTGGTTTAGCCTCAAGTACAAAGCACAGCAGCACAGGCCTGCTCTGAAGAAAGAACTCCACCCCAGATAGACCCAGAACAGAGGATAATTTCATTTGTCCCTTAATAGGTAACTGACTACCTTCACAGTCTTTATGCTAAATGCAGACTTTTCCTACGTGAGTCTTCAAAGAAGCTCATTGAAAGTTGTGTTTTTCTTTACAGTGGTAACTATTCATAATTGAATATATTCTGTAGTTAAATTCAGCACTTGTTGTTAAGCAAAACTTGTGATACATGCAAGAGCTAGTATTTTAGTATGGCTTTCCCACTCTTAACATTTTAAAGTTACACTTTAAAGTCTTACTGTTAGTAGTGGTCTACCAAAGCCTGAGTTATGCCATACTGTGCCTGGTACTGCAATTCTGTCTGTCTCCTTGAGTTTTTCTCCCAACAACTTGTATATATTTTGGAACCTGCTTGAGGAGCTGTACCAACCCCTGAAAGTATATTAGACTAAAGTTATAAAATCTCTGTGAGTTCCCAGATTATTTTTGAGAGCATCCAAGGTAGTGATACTTCTGTTCTGCATTGAATTTTTAAATGTGTTCAGGAGAGTTAGATGTAAAACTACTATGGACTACAAGGCAGTATTTTCCATCACTTAACCACTGATGACTGTATCAGTCCCAATCTTTATCATGTGGCAGGACCTTTTCAATGGAAAGTAATTGAGCACTAAAAATAGGGTAATCTGCAAGGTCTCTTGAAACAAAATTCTTCACAACTATATATTGTATATAGGGTTAAAAGGTTTGGCTTAATTATATGACAATCAGGAAATGTGGCAACCTTTAGTCATGTCATCTCTTTATAATCTTGCAGGATAAAGTCTCATTCTTCCAAAATACGTTTTCTATACTTCTACCTTCTAGTCATCTGCTTTTATAAGTACTTTGCACTTTCTCAAGAGTCCATAGAGCATGAGCAAGAGATGATCGCTTAAATACCAGAAACTGTTGTACACTTTCAGAACCCTTGTTCATCCAAATATCTTCATTGAAATACAGAGTTTTGTTGACTAGTTGTAACCATGAGTGCTCTTTTTCATATATATCTAGCACAACTGTAGTACTAACATGTATCACAATTTCATTCGTTCCAGGGAGACTATTTTTTTTTCCTTACTGTGATCAAGGATAATTTTTAAAATTTTTCTGGCAAACTAGAGCTATTCTGTGTCTTTATAGCCAAATGTGCATCACTGCATCATTCCATTTCACTGTTTTCTAGGGTTATGAAGATTGGCTGCGACATAAAGCTGACAATGCAATAAATCAATGCCCTGTTCATTTCATTCAGCACGGTAAACTGGTTAGAAAGCAAAGCCGAAAATTAAGAGTAAGTAACTATGACTTCACAGGTTTTGTGAGTCAGGCTTTATTTCACCCTTTTTACACACTTCACACATAAAACAAGTTATATAGAAATGTAGTATGATGATGTAGCATTTATTGCATTTAATGGAGACTAGACCTATAATTTATGAATTTTTAGTTTTATGCCTCTGAATAATAACTTCTGAGTTAATCTCACTAATGAGATTAGATAAATTTTGTTCATTATCCTTCTAAAATTTTACTTTTAGATGTTACTGTTGCTGATTTTTATCAGATTGTTTTGCTTAACTAGAATTAACTAACTCTTTCCATAAATGTTTCTTTTGTTTCCCATTTTTTAACTTGGAATTTCTGTAATGAGTTATCTCTTTATTTTCTGTCCTCTCTGATTATCACAGAATCGTAGGATGCTTTGGGTTGGAAGGGACCTTAAAGATCATCTAGTTCTGATCCTTGTGCTGTGGGCAGGAACACCTTGCACTAGACAAGGTTGTTCAGAGCCTTATTCAACCTGGCCTTGAACCCTCTCGGGGATGGGGCATAATTCCTATTATGCACATTAATAATGTATTTAAGCCTGATTGTGACAGTCAGTGCTTTGTATACAGATACATGCATACATACAGACAAAAGGCATTCTAAATATTTTCTCAAAACCCATCAAATCACATTCTCTTCATGGACTTTGTGAATGCTGCTGCATTCCCTTCTTCCTATTTTGAAGGTTGTTTTCAGAAATTAATTTTTGCTGCTTGTTGGGTTTTTTTTCATGAGCAGATTAACTTTTTAACAATATTTTCTTTAGAACTCAAAAAATTTGATGGACATTTGTTTGGAATTTTCTTATTTCTAATGTATTTCTTGGGCTGTCTTTTTCTGCTCTGCTGTTTTTGGGCATAAGTTCATCAACAGTGTTCACAGCCTTTCTGCTGTGACCCTCCATTTGAGTGTGATAGCTTCTGCCTAGGGCTTCCTGGTAATAAAATAAAATTAGGACATCACATGCTTGAGAATTCCAGGTATGTACCTAAGCAGTTAAATATTCCAAACAAAAATAGTTAAGTACCATGCAACTGGATTTTGAATTTTAGTGGTTAATCTGTTGCCCATATTTTCTTAATTTCTCCCTTATTTACTGCCTTCCAGAAGGTGTGTATTGAGTGACTAAATGATAGGAGAGACAGACCTAGAAAATACTTGCATGGAAAGGGATATCTGTGTCTCTTTGTAAATGGGTGAAACTCCCAGATCTGTGTTACATGAGGAAACAGACTAAGTTGTAGTCTGCACCTAAAGCCTGGGGACATCGAATTAACAAAGGAAAAAAAGAGTTGCTGAAAGATGGAGTTCTTTTTCACGTAACTAGAGAATGGCTGAAGTTGGCAAGCATCCCTGGAGATTTTCTGATCCAACCCCCAGCTCCAGCAGGGCCAGCAAGAGCTGTTTGCTCAGGACCATACCTAGACAGGTTTTAAGTATCTCCAAGGAGGAAGGCTCCTCTACCTCCCTTGGGCAACTGTTCCATTGCTCAGTCATCCGCACGATGAAAATGAGATGGACCCTCCCATGTTCCAGGTTGTGCAGACTGCCTCAGGTCTTGTCACTGGCCACCACCAGGAAGAACCTGTCCCTGTCCTCTTTGCATCCTTAGGTGGCATAGTGGCATATATTGTTGAAACACCTTTTAAATTTTATTAAGATACTATGTACTAATACTTTTATTTGTTTTGGGTTGAGGAAAATGAGAATTTCATACCTGATTGTTGCAGGTATGCTTAGAGTTTGAGTTCTCCTATGCCATGTGTACAATCTGCAATTTTTCATTGCTATTGGTTAAGACAAACCCCCTTTTTCATATCTACAGTTCGATAAATCTCGTATGTTATCATCATTCTAAATTTTTATTTTTAGATGTTCCTATTGCTGATTCCTATCAGACTGTTTTGTTTAAGTGGAATTAAGTGACTCCTGCCTACTGCTAAGGATAGTGTGATTTAGCTTTATAAGCATATAACAAGAACAGTGATTAAGCTGAGTCTTATTACAATAAATTATGACATAAAAGTATATCAAACAGATGTTGACCTACATTAAAATTGCAAAAATTACGTATTTTGATGGGACTTTTATTAAAACCCTAATATTCTTAGAACATGAAGTATGTCTTTGTCACTTGTTTAACCTCCAAAAAGGTAGAAAAAGCCATTTTTCTTGAAGATTTGCAAGAATATTTTGAATTTATAATTGGTTGACTATTTTGTTGTGACACTCTAACATGCTGTAAAATATTGCCTGTGTTTCTATGAATAAAAATTAGTTTGCTCACCTTTAAACATGGGTAAAAATAGGATGGACTTCTAGTCACAAACAGCTCCAAATATATCATGTTTTCATCAGCAGTCTTGGAGTTGTTGGCTTTTTCAGCTATCTCTAATTGTAGTATTTGGATCTAGATGTTTATCCTCATGAGACAGTGACAGTAGCTCCCATCTCCTGGTAATTTTGAAACAGTTTTGTTGTGTGTAGTGTTAAAACAAAGATACTCTCTTCCATCTCTCAAATAATGTCACAAAACTTATTAAGACAGTACTTGCAAGATTGGTATCCTGAGAGGAAAACAGTAAACAGTAGATCTCAGACATTCCACAAGGTATAATTCAGTTTTCCAGAGATACTTGTGTAGTTCTTTACACCTGCAGTAAAATCCTGGTGTAGATAAAAAAAGGATGAATTTTCAAAATATTTGTGTTAATCTAGGTTTTAGTGTTGAAATCTGAAATTTGGGCTGCTGAATAAGTGCATTTTATTTTCTTGTGGTTTTTTTCCCTAGGTTGGAGATATTGTAATGGTAAAAGAAGATGAAAAATTCCCGTGTGATTTAATATTCCTGTCAAGTAGTAGAGGAGATGGAACTTGTTTTGTTACAACTACTAGTTTGGATGGTGAATCCAGTCACAAAGTAATTAAATGTTCTACATTTTCTTTTTAAGGCAAAGTTTGCTTTTAATTTTTGACACAGATCATAATATGACTTCATGCTTATATGTGTGAGCAGGTACACTAATTCGTGTAATTTGCATTTCTACCATCTGACTTCGTTTTCTCTAAAAGTAGTATTATTTTATGAGAAGTATTAACATACTTATTTGTGATTTTGTCTGTGTCCAGTATAGGCATGCAGATTGCAGTGATAATACTCTAACTTTTTGTACTTAAATGGTTTCATGGTGACCTGACTTACGAATACACTGCAAGGTACTTACGCAGAATTGTAGAATCATTAGGGTTGGAAAAGACTATGTAAGCATTCTGATGCCCAAATAGCACTTAGAGATGCATTTTATTTGAATTATGAGCTCTTACATTCAAGTTAGTAAATTTCATACTGAACTGAAGTATATGTGTGGATTTTTGTCTTGTATATCTATCCTTTTTTTAACACATTTTTATTTGTTTCAGACGTACTATGCTGTTCAAGACACAAAGGCATTTCACAATGAACAAGAAATCGATGCATTACATGCTACCATTGAATGTGAACAACCACAGCCTGACCTTTATAAGTAAGGAAATAATTCTTACCTGTTTCATATAAGGTACCCTAGCAGTGAATCATAAAAACATCATAATGAAAAGATACTGGCTGCATCTCTCTGGTTAGAGTGAGCCCCAGAGTGAGCCTGAAATCAGGTAGGTCTTCCATCCATACTCCTTTTCTGCAGGTAGTTCCCTGCATGAGCTCTGGGGTAGTGATCTCCAGAGGGGGATGGCACTAAGCAATCTGATGAGGAACGTGATAAAATTTTAGAATTCCAGATATTTCTTTTTTATTAACTAAAAATAAGAAAGAACTTAAACTTTACTAATACTTAGTATATTTCTTGTTACTGGCATCCATGTTTACTCTGTATGTGAGGTTCTCCAGATGAAGAGGGTGTTCCACAATATGGACAAGTTGCCTGTGGCACTCAACTCCTTTGTTTTCAGTGTATTGCAAAGTATTGCCATTTGTGTACCCAGTTAAATGGATTTATGTATTATATTATCTAGTTTTATTTAAAATAACACTCATAAAATATTGAAGTTACTTGAAAAGACTCTTGCAAAGAAATTGCAGATGGAAAATAGTAGGAACATTCTAGCACAAGTTAATAATAAGTAAATGGCAAGCACTTCCACTCCTGGTAGAGAACTTCATCAGTCACATTACAAAGTACAGCCACTGTCAATCTAATCATATCTGACAGGATGTCAGCCAGAAAAAATTTAAATTGTCAAGACTATTTGAAATAGCGATTTACATCTGCTGTTGTTAACGATGAACCTCACACCAGGGGCTTTGAAATACTAATGACAGCATGAAGCCATCATGATTAACAAAACACTTTAAAATAGGCATGCAGAACATGAATAAAAAAGTCTGCAGTTGTATAAAGTCATGCAGTGTTCAGTATTTTAAAAAGAACTGCGTACAATTCCACTAAACCTAATGATAAATCTTGAGAAGCCCCTTTTGAAGTTTTTTTCTTAATAGTAATAAAAAAGTGCTATACCATTGAGAGAACACTTGCTTTTTCTGCAGCAGTAAAAAATAGGTTAAATAATGCACAGAAAACAATATGATGTCAATATAAAATGCATTCTTTTGACAGCAATACTGTTGGAAGATGCAGAAAAAGTATTGTTTATTTCTGATGTGTGAAGGCATCTCATTTCCCTAATCTTGGGGATTAAGAAAATGGTTTAGAAATCTCCTTGAGAAGAGCTTCTTTAGAATATCGAGGCCATCACTTGCTTGATCCTGTTTTTTAAATACTTGGTTCACAAAGTAAATGACTGGAAGTTGAAACTCATGCTCTTATAGATGGTGAAATCTTTTGGGATAGCTGTTGACACACAAATAATGAAAATGCTTATTGCTAGTCAGCTTGTACCTCTACTGATTTTTACTTGAAACTTTACCTCTGAACAAAACACAGTGGAATCTTCCCCCGCCTCCTCCTGGAGACACCAGGTTATTTTGTGTTATGATGTATCATAACCAGCTGTACCTTACTGTCTGTAGATGTGGCCCTACCATTTTGTATATTGTTTAAGCAGACAGGTTATCACTCCTCTGAGCCTCAGAGGTTCCCTTTTGGGGTAACAGGCCCACCAGCTCCCCACAGTTTCCTCTGCCATTGAGAATACTGATGTCCAGCTTAATCCCTTTTGCATTAGGTTGTTCACTTGGACAGTGTTATTGCAAATACAGTGTACTGAGTCTGGCTGGAATGAAGTCAGTTCTCTTCATAGCAGCCGGTGTAGTGTAGTGTTGTTGCTCTGAGACTAAAACAGTGTTAATTGCACGCCATGGTTTTAGCCATTGCCAAATTTTTACACAGTGTGAAACTTTTGTTCCTTACTTTGCCCCTCCAGCAAATAGGCTGGGGGTGGGCAAAAGGCTGGTGATGGACACAGCCAGGAGGCTGACCTCAGTTGGAATGTTCTGTGCCATATAGTGTCATGCTCAGCAATAAAATCGGGGGGCAGGGGACCGTCTTCCAAAGCAGCTGTTGCTTGGAGACTGGCTGGACATCAGCAAGCTCATGGGAAGTGGTGAGTGGTTGCCTTTGTGTCACTTGTTTTTTTCACTTCACATATTAAACTGTTATGATCTTGCTTTTGTTCTTCCAATTCTCTTCCCCATCCTGCTGGGGAGGGAATGAGTGAGAGGCTGATGGGTGCTTTGCTGCTATCCTCGATCAAGCCACCACATATAGATAAAACATACTTACAGATATTCAGAGGGAGAATTACTTACTAGCTCTGTGCTTTGGTTTACTTTGGTTTTAATTCAGTTGTAGGCTTTAGATGTTTTAAGAGAGAGTAATTACACTGACTTAGGCAGTTTAAGAACTAAGACTTCTTATTTCTTGCTCATGGGTTTACTTAGCAGATTTATCCCTAATTTTATAATGTCTTAAATCTCTTTATATGCAAGATTTGTATCAAGTTACCATTTTGTGTATTTTTGTATTTACATGTTTAAGTGTGTATCTATCGATACGTATTTCTTACATTCTTGTTCATGTTGTGGATAATTGGAGCCTGTTCAGTTGTAAAATGTTCTCTGTGATAAATACTTTCTAGAAAATATTTCTCAAGTAATCTGTTAGCAGTACTGTTAAACTACTTGTATATTTCCCTTTCAGATTTGTTGGTCGAATAAATGTTTACCATGATAGGAATGAGCCTATTGCAAGGTGGGGAGATCCAGAGTTTCTGCACATTTAAACATTTCACAGTTGAATAAGTATCAATAATGAGAATTACCTTTGGTTCACCCACATTGTGCTGCTTTGTCTGACTGATAAGATATTTTTCTCTTACAAGATTCCAGATTATTATTTCATAAATAATAAATATTTCATCTTCTAATCATACTTCTCTTCTTTAGAATTTTAATATTTTTATTCAACTTCAATTTTATTTGACATGTATTTAGTTTGTAAATTATGTTGATAGGATTTTGACAGCACTTGTACAATACCGCATCATTAGCGTGACATCTTGGTAGTGCACGAAACAATATAAATAGTATCACTTGTGCATTTAATTTTTCTTCTTAGATTTTGAAGACTTTGACCATGTCAAATAATTGTGTTTAATTTTACTAAGCGTGTTTGTACTTCTGTCTAAAATGTCCACAGTGCTGTGTGTTCAAGGAAGGCAACATCCAACTTCCTGTACCTGGTTTTGTTATGATGTTTGCCATAAAGAGGCAAAGGAATAGGAAGGAAAGCTGCTTGCTGGGATGCTGTCCTAGATCCCAGCATGTGGAGAATTACTTAGTGCTGGCTAAGTGCCTTCCTAACCTCAGTGTGTCTGTAGATCTGTTATTTTCTGTCACAGTCTGCTATAAAAAATGTCAGTTGATCTGGGTCATTCATGTAACATTCTTCCACTAGTTTCTTGGAACTAGTTTCAGGTTTTGCATCAGAATTATGGCCCTGTTTAGAGTTTCTTGATTTTTTTTTTTTTTTTTTTGGGAGTTTCATAGCACAAGTACACTTTGAATAACATTCAAAAACACTGAACTTACTTCTCAGGGTTTTATTGCTGTATAGAGAGAATCTGGCAATTCTACATGCAATCTGTCTGTAAAGTAGTCCTTCATTTTGAACTCATATGATGATTAGTGTACATATCATGTTCCAAAAGGTTTTTTAAACTTATTGAGATCCTTGCATTAATTCCCTTACTCTTCAGTAAATTATTTTACCTATATTTTATCAGCATTTTTAAAATGTTTACAAGTATTAAAATTATCTTGTATGCAATTTATACTTAAAATAAAATGGAGTAGTATAGTCCTTAAGTAATTCTAACATATAGGACACTATATTTTATATAAGCCTAAAAAATTTTTGAATTAAAATTTTTATAAGTAAGTACTGTGCAATTAGGATGTTGAGACTTTATTTGGGTGCCTACATATATGGAGTTTAGGTGCATTGGTTTAAGATTTGAATTGTGAAATTGTGAGCTTAATTTTAGGCATCCTTTTTTTTTAATTTTCACTGTAAAATTTTAAATAGACCTTGTAAGTTTGTTCAAATAAAACTTTTTTAGTAAAACTAATGCCCTATGTTATGTGACTTCCACTAAGGTCTGATATTTTTGTGTAAATATTTACATTTTGTAATACTTACCTTTTTCAGGCCATTAGGATCTGAAAATCTGCTTCTTAGAGGAGCCACTTTAAAGAACACAGAAAAAATCTTTGGTAAATGTTTCTATTGACTATTTTAATGAACCCTGAAGTAATAAGCAAACACCAAACAAGGTTACAAGCCTACAGTTATTACTGAGCTTATGATTTCTATTGAGTCACTTGTTCTGCTTTTTCTCGTAAGGTTTAATGTTAATATGTAGAAACACTTTAGCAACTGGAAACTGACTGGCATGGGATGTAGATGCTGCTTTAAATTTCTCTCTAAGTACCAAGATGATTAGGTCATTTCTGATTTTGGGCTATCATGCAAATCTGTTGGTTTTTCTTCAGAATAAAGAATTAAAGAAATGACAGAGTATCATAATCTAGTGAATTGTGCTCTTTTGAAGTTACTGCACTGTGTGCAATCTTTAGTAAAACAAGTTGTCTAATTTCAGGTGTTGCTATCTACACTGGCATGGAAACGAAGATGGCATTAAATTACCAATCAAAATCACAGAAGCGATCTGCTGTAGAGAAGTAAAATTTCTAATATATGTTTTGGGGTTTGAGAGCTGCATGTTTGAATGGTGCAAATCAGATTTTTTTTTTCTCTGAAAGTGTATGTTTCATTGATTTAAATGAAAAAAAGAGGTAGAGGGACTTAAAATTTGCTCCTTTTTAAATAACTTTTTACTTATAATACAAGTCATATAACACCATGTAGATGAGGTTCTCAATACCAAATTATTATTGTTAGATATTTAAAAAATAAAGCCACTTCTATTTAAAGCTGAGCTTTTTAAGGTATGATGTTTTGTTCTTCCATAAGACTTTTCTTTCACTAGTTAGAGTACATCTATTGAGAGTTTTCCAAGGTTGTGTCTTTTATTATCCTAACATTCAATGATTTTCATGGCAATTAAGTCTTGAATTCAGTGAAAGTAACTTTTTTAATGCACTTCACTTTGGATCAGGTGCAGTAACACAGTGCTTGTCTGTGGCATGTTTTCCATGGTTTAGCTAAAATTAATAAGTTCCACACAGACATACATGATGGGAAGGTAAGACAGTGCTATCCTTAAGGAGTGAGCTGACATTGGATGCTATTTTTAAAAGAGAGACTATTTTCTATTCCTGCTCTGCTATCTGAAATCATCAGCTCTGAGTAAGGTGTCCAACCTTGTGAGAACCAAGATGTCATTGATTGAAGCAAGATGTACTGACCAGCTGACAGCTGTTTTCTTACACAGTGACTGAGCAATGATGATATCTCTTTCTATTGTTACTAGTATATAACCCATGACTTTTAGTTCATGCCCATCATTAAGGAAAGTGCAATCTTAAATGCAAAATGTTCTTGCTCTTCTTTTTAGATCTGCCAAGAGTTAAAACATTACAGCTACATAGCAAACTGCTGTTGATGGTTTTATATTTTTATAAAAGTACTTATGTGAGTGATCTTTTATTGGTTCAGAGAAATGGCATAAAAATGTCTGCAGATACAAGCTCAGTTTTTCTATTATAATTCTATCTATGCTGTTGTTTTCATTAATAAACTAGTTTTTGTAATGTGTCACACACATTTTGGAAACAATTATAGCAGTTAACATTTTAAATAGACAGTGGTCCTCAATAATGTTTTTCTTCATTGGAAAAGCACTCTAGAACACTTACTTGACTTCTTAGCATTGTTAGACTTGCAGCACATGTGAGGCTGATCTAAGAGTATAACCTTTTCTGATAAACTCTGTAGTTTATGTGCTAATGGAATTCTTACTTTGCCTTTTTTTTTTAGATCAATGAATGTATTTCTTGTTGTATACCTCTGTATTCTCGTCAGTAAAGCACTAATAAATACTGTTCTGAAGTATGCCTGGCAGAGTGAACCATTTCGTGATGAGCCATGGTATAATCAGAAAACAGAGCCTGAAAGGAAAAGAAATTTGGTATGGAAATAAATTATAATACCAAGAAAGTTTCCCTAAACCATTAATTTGTAGAGATTCTACTGAAGTATATGCAGCCTGCTTACTTACCAGTCACGCTTTTTTCGCTAACAGTGGTGATAGTGTACTCGTAGAAAGCTTGTATGTTAAATTTTTACCCTTAAGTTGTATGTGTGAATTTAACTGATGAGAAGATATCTGGTTTAGTATAAAAAGCTTCATGAAAGTGTTTTGGAGTTGCCTGTTATTTATATAAATTACTAAAGAGTTGATCTCTTGCAGAGGAATACAGTGCTGCAAGGAATCCCACAGCTATTGGCAGTCCTGTAAGAGATATGTTTAAAAGAATCCTCTGTAGGAATCTCCATAAAAATCCCCCTCAAAAGCTTAAGTTTCATATTGCTCTGTCATGCGCACTTGAGGCTTCAGAGAGCATCAGTCACCAGTGTTAGATGTTCTGTGGGAGCAAGGACATTGTCCAGGATGGATACCCAGATGATCCAAAGTAGTGAATTGAACCCTGCGCTAAAAGCACAATTTTTCACTAAATCCTCCCAATCAGACTAGGGTAAAATTTCCATCCTTAACCCTAAATCTGTGAGGAGCACATGCTAGCCAGGCATTCTAGAGTTCTCGTTACCACCAGTAGCACTGTCTCAACCTGTTCGGCAGGTTAACTGTAGCCCCACCAAGTCTCCACCACTGAAAAATTGTGCCAGGTTATGTGCATACATTTTACTAGTGAGAGGAAAAGGAAGCCCTTAATTTCTTTATGAGTTGCTGCCTGAATGTGGTAAGCCTTGAAGGAGTTGCTGTGGTTCTGTGGTGTTTTTCTGGTAATTTGTGAATGTACATGTTAATGTTTCCCTTGTTCTCCAAAAAAATTTCACCACCCTCGTTAGTTGCTCTAGAACTTTACAATAATGTTACATTATGGTATTCTACACCAGTATGTCTATAAAGAAAAATGCAAATTTAAAAGAAAAAGCTCTCTTTCATGCCAGTTGTGATGTTATAAATCATGAAGATCTACATCCTGTGCTGAACTGTGAGCTGTGAAAAGCATTGCTTACTGTTTGAAAGTTACTTGAAAAAAAAAGTGTAAATACATGCAGTAATCTTGCACTCTTTAATGGGACATGAAAAATCAATATTTTCATGTTGTTTCTTTTGCAGTTTCTGCAAGCTTTTACAGACTTCCTTGCCTTCATGGTTCTTTTCAACTACATTATTCCTGTATCCATGTATGTCACTGTGGAAATGCAGAAATTTCTTGGTTCTTATTTCATTACCTGGGATGAGGAAATGTTTGATGAGGATACAGGTGAAGGACCACTGGTGAATACTTCTGACCTCAATGAAGAGTTGGGACAGGTAAATTTCATTGAATGATTTTTTTTTTCCTACTGATTCTACTGTAAGTTTTTATTTTAAGATTGTCACTCCAAGATTTTTTGGTTTTATTTTACTTTGGTTTTTTGCAGCTACATGTACATTTTCATTAGTGCTGAATAATTTCAAAAATAAAATTCAAGGTTTTTATTTTCAGAATCAAAAATTCTTATTTCTCACCCAGTCGGTGGAATTCAATTAATATTAATGTATTATTAAGGGATAAAAACTTTCTCTCCATTGATTGTAGAGGGCAATTCTATAAGCATCTTAACTTAGATTAAAAGTTAGATGAAAAAAACCACCCTTTTTGTCTGACTAGACTGATATTGAATCTCCAGACGCAAGTTTTGTCCATTAAAATGGTCAATTGTCATTGTCATTTTCAAAAAGAAAATCTGTTCTGTGTTAAGAAAATTAGCACCGTGAGACAGACACAGATAAATAATTTTTTAGAAAATAATTAGGATCTCAGATAAAAATGTCTTCATGGGTTTTTCAAATAAATAAATAAGATGCTGTATTTCCTTCTTTTTCTAGTTAAACTGGTAATAAAGCTTTTAAGGATACATATCTATTTGGATTAAGGGTGGTACCAGGTAGTTCATTATTGTAGTAGTCAGCATTGTCTCCTTTAAGATCCTCAAAGGGGATCTGCTTAATTTTGGCCTGGATGAGCAGACAGTGAGGTGGATTGAAAACTGGCTGAACAGCTGGGCTCAAGAGGGTAGTGGTCAGTAGTGCAAAGTGGGAGGCCAGTACCTAGCAGTGTGCACCAAGGGTCAGTACTGGCTCCCATCCTGATCATTAATGATTTGGATGACTGGGGGCCTCCCAACTGAAAAGCAGCTTTGCAGAAAAGGACCTGGGAGTCCTGTTGGAAATCAAGTTCAGTGTGAGTCGGCAGTGTGTCCTTATGGCAGAGAGGGCCAGTGGTATCATGAGCTGTATTGGGCAAAGTGTTCCCAAGAGGTCCAGGGAGGTCATCTTACCGCTCTCCAGGCCTCACCTGGAGTGTTCTGTCCAGTTCTGGGCTCCCCAGTACAAGAGACGGGCATACTGGAGGGAGCCTAGTGAAAGGCCACAAAAATATGCAAGGGACTGGATTTTGCATGGCTCATGCAAAAATATAGGTATAGAGAGCTGGGACTGTCCAGCCTGGAGGAAAGAAGTTCAGGGAGGATCTTAGCAATGTATACAAATACCTGAAGGGAGGGTACCTAGAGGATAGAGCCAGGATTTTCTCAGTGGTGCCCAGTGACAGGACCAGAGGCAGTGGGCCCAACCTGAAACAGGAGGGTCTGAATATGAGGTAACACTAGGAAAAAGCAACACACAGAATGTCTAAAAGACCATTGCTTTGATAGCATTTTCTACTTTGCAGTATGAAACTGAATGTAGGGGTCGTGATGAAAAAAATACATATAAATCCTATCTGCTTTGAAAAAAGCTGAATTAAGGGTATTTTTTTCCACAGGTGAAAAAACAGCTGGAAAATTTGGCATTTGCCTTTTCATATTATTGAATATTACAAGAGTCAATCTCAGTCAAAAGTTTGAGTAATTAATGACTTTTTTTAAGACTGAGAGCAAAAATTTATTTGGTTTTTAGTTTGTTCAATGTGCTGCATAGATGTTGAAGTTTATTAAACAATCTGATGAATTCTAAATAATAGCCTTGTTTTCATTGTTTAGTTCCTTACTTTATATCATTCTCTGAGTTTATGGAATACTGACACATGAATATATGACAAAGTCAGTGTTTCCAGGGCAGTTACACTGCCCATATGTATAACTGTATGCATCCACAATCATCATTTAAACTAACGTACCTGTAGTGTGGAATTCTGATATTACCCTAAAGACTGTTCTAATAGTGACTGAGCCAAATCTAGGCATGTGCATTAAATAATAATCCCTGGGAAATGAAATTTGTGTGCATGTTGTTTCTATAAATATGTCTTGCAGCAAGAAAGATTTTAAAAACCTTAAAAGGACCTAGAGAGGACTGAAAGTAGGTTAAACACATTATTTATATGTGTTATGAGGCAAAAGATAGCATTGCTTGATAGTCTTGCAAGATAAATCTTTCATGGCCTATATTTCTATGAAGATAACTGTCAGAAGAAATTGTTGTCTTGCTTTTCTGAAAGAGTATAAGGATCTTTAAAGGAAGGTGTAACCCAGTAATAAACTCAGTTTTGTTCAGAGACATTGGAAAAATCTCTGTTCATATTCCTGCTGTTTTTAATTTGTGCTCATTTGCAGATTGAGTATGTCTTCACAGATAAAACAGGAACATTAACTGAGAACAACATGGAATTCGTAGAATGTTGCATTGAAGGGCATGTTTATATACCACATGTTATCTGCAATGGACAAATCCTTCCTGATTGTACAGGCATTGATATGATTGATTCATCTCCAGGAGGTAGTGGAAAGGTATGATAACTACTTCTGTGCTCCTGGTCTTTTTACAATGAAACATGAAAATTGAACTGTACTGATAAAGGGAATGTTAGAAATTCAACATTCTTGAATTTCACTAATCAAAGTAGATAACTGTGTAGACATTTTTATTTCCTAGTTTAGAGTAAGAATTAGAGGCTTAATAGGAAGTTTCTCAACTTAATGCAGCTGTAAAGCTAAATTAAAACCCAAACAGAGAACTTTCTCTGGTTAGTAGCTACATATGTAGATAACTGGTGACCATTTAACCTTAGTTACAACAGGGAAAGCAAGACAGGAAACTCCTAAAAGGGGAAAATGAGTTCTCAATGCAAGCACTTACTTAATCATCACTGAGTGAAGATGTGACCAGAGAATAGTTTATAATCAAACTAAATTACTTCAAAATGTGACTTAATTTAGCCATATCTGAAGTGTGCTACATACAGTGTGTACGTATTGTGGCTATTTGCTGTGTAAAGCAAAGTTACTTGAAAGTTCAGGAGTCTTCATGTGTCAACAGTTGAACAGGGTGTATATGGACAGGATAGTCATAGCCAAAGGACAATACATATTTTATTATATCAGTACAGTACCACAGTATGTAATTCACACTCACTTCATGTCAAACCCTTCACTATGACAAAATAAGGTCTTTTAAAATATGTTGGTGTAGTTCAGTAGCCTTATGTCTCTCACCCGTGGCCCTTAGAATGTGGTCCCAAGGTTTGCTGTGTTTTTATCTTGAGATTACAATGGCACAGACAGTTTGTATTTAACAGCATGGAAGAATAGGTTTCAGATGCAAAGACGAAGCTATAACAGCCTTATAACAGCCAGGTATCCATGAAATAGAAGTCTCTTTCTGGTGCCAGGAGCTGTCATTACCAAAACATCTGAAATTTTACAGGAAGTGGTTAGCTTGAGCTGCCATAGTATGTGCACTTCAGTAATTTATATAGTTCTTAGGGGTGTTCAAGCTGCTTAAGAGATTGAAATCTCTAAGCCCTGCTAAACCTGTGCTCTAGGCACTACATGCTTCTGTGTGTATCAGAACTTCTAAATTCTAACTTGATTAGTATTTAATTATTACAAATTGTTAAAGTTTAAGCAAAAGTGAAGATAAAACACCTTCAGCCACATCTAGGCACTCAGAGGAAGCAGAAGATGCACACTGGGGTTTTTTGCGTCATTAGCTGGACTTGTATGGCAATCCCGGCAACTTGGCTTGGATGGCAATCCTAGCGGTACAAGCAGCTGTGACACAATTGTGTGATTACCACTGGGAGAGACCTGGCTTGTCCTAAAGGAGCCTACCTTTATCTGATTAATAATCAGTAGTAATCAGTGACATCAATCACCTTCCAAAAGAAGAGTTTTCAAGTGATAGCACATAATCACAACCATTCCTTTTGTTTTTCAGGAGAGAGAGGAACTATTTTTCCGAGCTCTTTGCCTTTGCCACACCGTTCAGGTAAAGGATGATGACAGTGTAGATGGATTGAAGAAAAACCAGTTCTCAAGAAGATCTTGTATATATATATCATCATCGCCTGATGAAGTTGCTTTAGTTGAAGGAATACAGAGGTATGTCTGTACTTAGGTATTACACTTTTTTAAACTACAGATTAATCACTGAACTCAAAATTGTTTTCAGAACAAAAATCATAGTAACAAACATCAGTAGTCTACAGCTGATTATTTTCTTAACATGCCTTCATGGTTATTCATTGTCTAAAATCAACTAAAAACAGTTTGGGATTTTGGTGTTAGTTTGTTGTGAGCTCAGTCTTAAATCTTTATCCAGTATAAGCATGTTATAAATACATATTTGTTATATTCATTCTCTTGATATGTGTTTCATTTTACAGACTAGGTTACACCTATCTAAGGCTGAAGGACAATTTTATGGAAATCTTAAATCGAGAAAATAACATAGAAAAGTGAGTAGTTAAAAATATAACAAAAGAGACTGATGAGGAATTTTTGTTGATGTGTTTAATAAATCATAGTTTCCTTACACATTAATCTTTAAATCAAGGAAGTCAGGAACCATAGATTTAAGTGGAAAAAAATAAAAAAAAAGTAAAAAGTGATTTTAATTACTTTCACTTTGTTTGACATTATGTGCAGCATGAAATATTGATACGGCAATGAAGGTGTGGTGGGGGATTCATGACCTAATTTAAAAGTTCCTAGTGGTTTTAAGAATATGGGTATATTTCCATCTTTATATGGTAAATAATGCATTCCTAATAGAAAATGCTGTGTACCCAATTTTTTGTTCTCAAATAATCTGTAGAATAAATTTTGTAGACCATAACATAAATTTTTTCTAACAATGAAGTAGTACAGCTGTTTCGTGGGGAAGTACATATCTTTGAAAATTTACCTTACACTTCTCTAGACATCTGCTGGTTAAGTCTGTTGTCTATCTGAATTTTCCTGCATGGGTACTCTGCTAACTATGCAGGGACTCTTGGACATAAGTAGAGGAACCCTGCTATTACTTTACCCCTTTTTAGAATAATATGGAGAAATATTTCCCAAAGGTTGCTACAGAATTTTTTGGCTCAGCTCATAAGATCTGAAGTCACTATCATTTGACGACTCAGAAGAAAGCACTATAATCACTGAGAATTTTCTCCCAAATGCATCACCATTTGTAGACATAGGCCTGATGTAGCTTTGGACAGGTTTGAGTTCTAGGGCATTAAAAGGACTTAGGACTGAAGGATTTAATTAAACAAGCAGATCTGGTGATGAATTCTGAAGAAGTTGGGATTAATGATTAGATTACTTATGTTTGTGCTGGAAAAAGAGAGGCTCACTTAGATTAAAGGAAATAGGTAAGAAAGTAAATGATAGAAATATACAAACTGATGAAACCAAAACAGTGCAACAGGAGCTGGTGTTCTTTTTTTCTTCTTAGAAAGGAAAGGAATGTAGTAAAAACCAAATCATGGAAATAATGGCAAGTATAAAAGCAGTAAAAAGAAATTTTTTTTCACTTGCTCAAATGTTGAATGATAATTTATTCAAGATTCATGGAATTAGGTCAGCACTTTTGGGAGATTAGAGAAAATTAGAAAAATATTAAATAAAGACTTCTGTGTAAACATGCATGTCGCGTTCTACGGCTATGTCTAAGTATTATACATAGAAAAATTCTTTGTAAGCAGTACAGTGCTCTGCTGCAGGGTTTCTAGTCTTCTACTTAAATAAATTAGATTGACTATACATCCAAAGATACTAAGTTCATCACAAGTTCCATTTCAAGTAATTAGGAGCTAAGGGCTTTCCCTATTTATTATTTGCAACCTGCTGTTTCATTCTGTACTAGTTCCATATTCCATAGTACTCAACGTAATTTTCCAGGTTAGAAGTCATGTTTAATTTATATGCTTGAAGTCATAATAACCAGTTTAGAGATCAGGAAAAAAGTTGTTTAAAAATATTCCTGTTTCTGTTTCAGATTTGAATTATTGGAGGTTTTGAGTTTTGATTCTGTGAGACGACGAATGAGTGTAATTGTTAAATCTTCAACAGGTAAGGCTGTCACATTCGGTTAGATTTTTTTGTTTCACTTGAATTTGTTTCAGATTTATCAGAGTTAAGCATTAATCACAGTCTGTGTGCCTTCCTTTATAAAATAAGGGATCAGGTGCTAGCATGAGTACACATTTTTATAAAAAAGTTGGAAGAAAATATTTTCAAGACTTATTTGGATGGTTTTTGAAGAAAGTATATTTGATTATTTTGAATTCCATATGATGTCTCTTTTAGGTGATATATTTCTGTTTTGTAAGGGAGCAGATTCTTCCATATTTCCTAGGGTCAAAGAAGGAAAAATTGACCAAGTACGAGCCCGAGTAGAACGCAATGCAGTGGTAAGATTCCATTTTACTCATCTGTTCACATACTATCAGTGTCAAAAAGAAATTAACTGTTCTGACCTCCTGCTTTATCTCCTAACAAATTTGTCTTCACAGGTACCAAGGTTATTCTATGCCAAGGTTCACTCAGGCTGTGTGGGTAGAAGTCTGTGTAACTCCCTTATTTGCATCTCTCCTCCATCTCGTCTTCTAAATGGCTGTTGTGGTGCAATATGAATGCATTAGATATGCATGTTAAACCAGAGGTCATCAATTAACTCTTTAGTATGGCATTTTCACAATTGTGGTTTGAATTAATATTTGAATAGAAGAAAAGTGAAAGACTTTGCTAGTTTCAGTCTCCAGCCTTAGCAACTGTGATTTGCTGCCCTTGATTGCTTTACAAGCTCTGGGGAGACAGTGCAGTGATCATCCATAGCTAGTATTTTTGCTTGCTAAAAATCAGCTGTGAATTGGCTGATCACGTTTAAAAGAAAGTCACAACTTGGTTTTACCTAAAAGTAGTGTTTGGAGTTGTAAAATACTGAATTTTGCTGTGTCCAAAATTATGTGGAACTAATTGCAATGCAGAGTGACTGCCAGTCTTACAAATGGCATATAATTTGCTGGTATCTAGTACTCAAACTGAAAACAAAGTATTATTACAGGTATGTAGAAAAAAAACCTGTACGGTGTCACCTGCTTTTGTTTTGAAGCAAAAAACACTCAAAGTGCTTTGCTAAGCTTTTTTATATGGGCCAGCTACCTGATAATTGCAAGTAAAGGAGGCTCATGAAACTGAAAAAGTACTTACATATCATATCCATTCAATGTCTGTCAAGAAAGAAATCCAGACCAACAGCTATTTTTTCATCCTGGGTAATTGGAAATAGGGCTGGCTCCTACATACTGAAGCCTCTCAAAGAAAATACCTAGCATTTGCTTTTATTAATAACAAGAGGCAGGGAGCTATTTTAATAATTCTCCTTCTTGGTTTGGTAACTGACTATACCAAGATCTACTGGATTAAAGTTAAAGAAGCTGAAGTGCCAGTTAAATGGTGTTGTGAGCAGCAATATATAACTGAGGTGGCAAAACATTTTGCTGTTTTAACTGCTTTTCCCCACCTTACACAATCTATATACTCCCTTTCTTATTCGTCACTCAGTCCAGAAGTTCGACGCAGTCTGAAACATGCACAGCCAAATTTCAGTTTGCACTTGACTGAAATGGAACATTCGGATTTTCACTTTTGGTTGCCTTTATGATGTTTGGTTCCTGTCCGTACATCTGCTGCAAGACATAAAATCAAACTCTGCAGAGCTACTATTTATATTACTATTACTTATTATGACTCATCCTGCCTAATTAGACACATAGGGAAGGAAACCTTTGCCTTGACTTTGCCTTCTCTTGTAATCTCATATATCCAGTTGGATCACTGAGCTGTTTATCTTCTGGAAGATTGAGATTGGTCCATTGGGTTGTAAGCAGAGCAGCACAGAATCAAGCTGAACCATATCCTAAGTCTATACTATATAACATTATAACATTATTGATGTTAAATTTTCAAATACTTCAGCATAAATACCAGCAAGAAGTCTAAGAAGAGTTTTTTAAGATGCATTTTGTTTCTTTTTTTGTTCTTTAGGAGGGGCTGCGAACACTGTGCGTTGCATATAAAAAGCTCACAGCAGAAGAATACAGCAATGTGCAGAAGATGCTTCAGAGTGCAAAGTTGGCCCTTCAAGACCGGGAAAAGAAATTGGCAGAAGTGTATGAGAAGATAGAAAGAGATTTTATTTTACTTGGTGCTACAGCTGTTGAAGATCGGTTAGTTAGTACATGTCTTAATTTCTTATATTCAGTGATGATGACAAAGTAATTTAAAGACACTTTTTCTGCTTTAGAGATTTATTTGGGAAACGTGTTATTTGAATCAATTCCACACTCTTAGCTTATTAATGTTACTCATGGTAACTTTATAACCTAGTGAGTAACAATGATTAAGTGTACAAAAATCAATGTATTTGAATAATTTGCATGCATGTAATAATTTATTTATCCAAGTTGTAGGTAAAAGTTTTGGAGGAAAGGACTACAAAATGGGTATTGAGGAAATTAAGAGAATCTTTAGGTCTTAAAATTTTTCTAAAACACGTACTAGTCTCCTAAACATTTCTGGAGTCATACTTGGGGAAAATTCTTAGATCGGATAAGTTCTATTGAAATTTTTTATTTGTTTACAAAAATCTTTTGATGAAGACCTCTGAACTTCTCATTGCAAGCAATCCATCTATGTGTGTTGTCAATTGACTTTACAGACTACAAGAAAAAGCTGCTGACACTATTGAAGCACTCCAGAAAGCAGGAATTAAAGTTTGGGTTCTGACAGGAGACAAAATGGAGACTGCTGCAGCTACCTGCTACGCTTGCAAACTCTTCCGAAGAAATACACAGATACTTGAGATAACCACAAAGAAACTTGAGGAGCAGAGTTTACATGATGTGCTTTTTGACCTAAGTAAAACTGTCCTAAGACAAAATGGCAGCTTAACCAGGGATACCTTCTCAGGGTAAGGAAAAGGTTGGATTTTCAGGCCAGAAATGGCCTTCTGTGCCTTTTGCAAACAATGAGATGATGACTGATAACCTTAAGATCAGCAGAATGTTTCAGTTTCTGTTGCTAATGTGTGAATTGTATGGCAATTAAGTATAAGTTCGTTTAGATAAATTTAGGTTTTCAGTCATGGTTCTTTATCTCATTTCTGGTACCGCTTTAACTGTTAAAAATCATAGCTGATACTGTATTTATTTTTCTACTGTAAAACAGTTAGCAACAAGCTAACAAGCCTTTGTGATACTATTTTGGCAGAGATTTTCTCTTAGCCTTACAGCTTAAATCTCTGGTATAATTTTTCTTAGCTCTCCTTACACTGTATATCCCACTGGTCTAATCAAGAACTATTTGTATATTCAGTTAAATAAATAATTTTTCTCCGTGTCATCCATGCCACATTTTGGTTAAGTACCACAGGCCTTACAAGGTGTGATCAAACATATTTAACTTTTTGTGCAATGCTAATTTTCTAGATGTTGAAACTCTTCAGATTTTGTTTTTGCCTTTATCCCCAGAGCTGAAGAATGTACTAACATACTTACAGCAGGATTCTGCCTGTATGTTCAAATTCAGGCAGGAAATATGTCACTGTAATACACCAAATATTCAATACATTGCTTGAACTGCCTAATGATACCTTTCAATTTGATGTCATTGTACACCAATGGCATTGCCCTATTTGTGCTAGTGGTAGTAAAGTCCTGAAAATATCTGTGAACTGTTACTAAATGTAGTTTACTATATTTTATCTCATTTGCCAAAAATAGCTTCTGTTCTAGTATAAAATATGGAGATGCCTAAACTACATATTAATAAATATGGTGTTTTTCTCACAAACACTGGTCTTGGTGAGACCATGCTTGTTGAAACTCCATGAACAGTAGTATATAACCTTGGAACATTGAAGAGAGTAAAAATAAACCTTAGTGTACATTTTATACAACACTCACTGTTGACCTGGAGCCTGAGGCTGCTGTGTAATGCAGGCAAATGCAAGGGTGTTCTAAAATAACTTGTTTGGATGCTGCACAAAATGGCACTTATAGTCCAGTCTATCTTATCTTCCCTCATTTTTCAGCATGTGGTAAAATAGTGAATAAAATACTTCCTGTGACCGTGGTTACACTTCTAGTAATGCTCAAATTACTACAGGCATAATAATAGATTTTTATATATAAGAATACATTGTAATATTATAGGAAACATATAAAATTATTATATTTTAATATTATAAATGAAAGTAAACCTGTATCTGACTTAGCCACTACACTAAAGGCAAAATATCCATACTGTTCATGTAGACAGGGGCCTTATCCATCCAGGCCAATGGGTTTCCTTTAGGCATTTTGTTCAAGGAATCTTGTACTTCCTTGAATGTAGACACTTGGAAAAAATTATTTCCTCATCAGAGTACCAAAGGCCTTTCCTTTCAACTTTTTTTCCCTCTGTTATGGAATCTGCCACAAAATTAACTTTATTCCTGCAGCATGGTTTACCTCACTGCAGTTCTTGGAACCTTTTCAAACCAAACTGAGAAGTCATTAATTGCACACTTACACTCACTGATAAAGTCACTGAGGTATCAGATTTATGTATTCAAACTGGTGAAGCACTGATTATTTTCAATGTAATCCAGGCTTTAAAAATGTTTTAAATATCAGTCTTATACATGGAATTTCCTTTAGAAGTGTATTAATAGCCATAATTCTTTCATTAATTAATTTTCACATAATTCTTATTGCCAGATTTTAAATATGTCTGAGAATTTTACAGTGACACTTAGTTTATATTTTATCCCCAAACAGACTTTCAACTGATATGCAAGATTATGGTTTAATTATTGATGGAGCAGCATTATCAATAATAATGAAAACAAGACAAGATGGGAGCTCTAGTAACTACAGAGACCTCTTTCTTGATATTTGCAGGAACTGCAGTGCAGTGTTATGCTGTCGAATGGCACCTCTGCAAAAAGCACAGGTTTGTGTTCAATGTCATAATTGCTTGTTAGCCATGCACATATGTAAATACTGAAGGTTAATACTCTGACTTACTGTGATAACTTAAGATTAATTTTTTTATCTTCTGAAATGGAAAAAGTCAAAAAAAAAAAAAAACGGGAGGGGAGAATTTCTGCTGGCAAGCAATTTAGATAATGGTATGGCTAAAACAGCACCCAGCCGTGCACCTGAATTTGATTTATGTACATACTGTTCCAATTTTATGGTTGATATATGCTAATATGAACATGCTTAATAAATTAACTAACTGCTCTCTTTTTAACCTAACAAGCTTTGAATAGTCTACTCTTTTGACACTACAAGAACCTGTGTTACTTATTACTGCAGAGTGATTTTTTTTTCCTCTGTTTTTAACATATGTGGAAAGCCAAGAAAGGAGGATCCAGACAAAAAAATGTGTGCGTTATCATGTTTAAGTATACCTGACTGTTGCATTTATCATTTGTATCAAGTAAAACATATCCTTCCATTACTGAAACATCTCAAGATAGCTGAAGAACTTTTAAAGGAAACAAGTACACGAATATGCACTTCTTTTTTCTTTCAAATTGTCATGTCTTTTTCTCAGTGTGCAGGTGCAGCATGTGTATCCCTTATTCACATTAGCAAATGTATTTAGCCAGCACTATAACTGTCTGGAAGTTTGTAGAAGTTTTCAGTTGCACCTGACTCAGTACCAAATTTACAGAGGTGATCATTGGTAATGGAGAGATTTGTAGTCAAAGTTTTGGACAGTTTATATGACAGTAGTTTTTACATATATACAGAGTCCAATATATTTTCTTAAATAGTAGGACTAATGTTTAGCACAGATTGGAAAGCAGAGGTTTTTAGTCTTGGATTTCAGGATTTCTCTGAAATTGTACACTCTGTCGCTGGAACCCTCTTACTTTATTAATGCACTAACACATCATTAAGGAATCTCAACAACATCTTCCATTATTCTGCTCTTCCTTCTTCCTGCTCCATCTCTCTCAAAGTAGTTTGGAAGTATTTGAAAAATCTATGGAACAAATACTTTGTAATATGAAATGATCTTAATGCACAGTAATTGCATTGGTTAGTGTTGTTTTTGTGTCCCTTCAGAGAATTTCTTGTAACTGTCTTGGTAATTTTTATGTAACTGTACATTTATGCAAAATAAGCAAACCATTACAGAGGAGAGTTTCTAACACTATTTTTTTTCCAGATTGTAAAGTTGATTAAGTTGTCAAAAGAACATCCTATCACATTAGCAATTGGTGATGGAGCAAATGATGTCAGTATGATTCTAGAAGCACATGTTGGTATAGGTAAGCCTGCTCTTTAGCATATTAATTCAAGTGAAATGACGAAAACCATTTATTTCTTAAAAAGAGACAGTCTCAAAGAATCAGGTTATGTGTGTTATAGACAAGTTGCAGTGCATTTATCCTAAGAATTGTATGAGATAGTAATGATTTCTCATTAGATCAATGTCATAGCATCAGTATAGAGTTTTATAATTAATGGTATCTTTTTAGTCGTTCTTTAGTTATTTAATAGCTTCACTTTTTTTTTTAAAGGAATCATTGGTAAAGAAGGTCGTCAAGCAGCAAGAAACAGTGACTATGCAATACCTAAATTTAAACATTTGAAAAAAATGTTGCTTGTTCATGGGCATTTTTATTACATTAGGATATCTGAACTTGTGCAATACTTCTTTTATAAGGTAGGAGATGGCTTATTCTAATTACACAAATCTTAAAAACTTAAATGGTTATATCTAATTATATACAGTTCTTGCAGCTAATGGTACAAAACTGCAATAATTCCATAGAGATTTTCACAAATACCAGATGCAGTGCTGAAATGGGATTATTGTTTTTATTCTGAACATGAAGTGAAATAGCTTTTATATATATCTACATTCTGTAATAGATACTAAATTTAAAACCAAAATTTTTGTCTTATTTTTTCATATCCTACAAATTCCATCTCAGACTGATCTGCTTATTTCCAGTACCTTCCAGGTTGTCTCTACTTTTAAATCACACTGGAAATAGTATTTGAGAATTTAGAAATTACTGTAAATTAAATTATGGTAAATTCATTAGGATAGTTTAGATGGAGGAAGTTTATAGTGAGCATCCCCCTAATTAGACAGTTTTGTTATTTCTAAATGTTGGGATTCAATCCAAGTTCTTTTGGTAAGCAATAGAAGATTATAGAAAGGAACTGTCATGGGGTAATTCAAGGTTCTAGTGTTAGACTATACGTATAATTAGGAGAGGATGGCATTTGAAGTTACAGCTAGAAACATCTTAAAGTTGCTTTGCTGGAAAGCATGCTAACCAGAGTATCCATGCTTGCTTATCATAGTTTGTCTCCTTCTGTGGATTGTCCCTTATTTGCTTTGCCTTAACTGAACTGTGCTCCTGGATGCCAAATTTCACTGCCCTTGAGTTTTCAAATTGTAGCCTTGTAAGATTACTTTGAAGTTATTTTAAGTGGTTTTTTTATAACAGTATTGATGCAAGATGTGACTTTTGGTGTTTAATATATGTAGTTTTTTCTGTTGTTCCTACAATGCTCACTATTGCTAAAGTTATAAAATTGCTATATACATATCTATAGCATTGTACATAAATTAGTGCCCGCTTTTCACTTGACAATGATCACTTTGTTTTTCAGAATGTCTGCTTCATTTTTCCTCAGTTTTTATATCAGTTCTTCTGTGGGTTTTCACAACAGGTTAGTTGATCTTTTTCCATCAATGTCATGTTTTCTCTTTTGCCTTTTTTGGAAAAAAAAAAAGGGATTCTCCTGAGAATTTAGTGTTAGTTTAGAAAAACAAAGGTTTAGTTTAGTTAGAAAAACAAAGAAGAACATCACTTTAGGTTCCTTTGGTTTTCAGTGGCAATTTCAGCTAAGTTAAAGAAATCAGTTTTATGAATTATCATAAAAGCAATGTTATTTTCAAAATCAAGGAATACAGAAATACAACATTTGGAAATGGCAGTGCAAAGTGAAATGTCTGTGGGAAATGTGCAGTTAGTTAGATTTTAGCCTACTGGACATGGACAGCGGAAATCCTGAAAGATGAGTAATTGACCTGGTTGTTCATTTTTAGAATCCAGAATGAAAATGAGAGAATAAACTAGTCTTCTCTTGCATGTGTACATGTATGAATTATGAATTTCAGATGAATAGCAGCATTCAATTAGTTGAAAAGAAAATATAAAAAACTGAAAAATAGAGGAAAAGCGAACTGTTGCTCTCTAGGAGAGTGTCATCATTTGGGAGAGGCTCCAGTATTCATCTTCCTGAATTTTTGTTTATTTTCTGTTCTCCATTGTTCTCATCTAATTTGTGCAGAAAATATCTACTTCTTTCTTCTGAATGAGGGAGCAAAAATCACAGGAATCAATGACTGAATCTAGACAAAAAGAGTTTATGTTTTCAGGATTACATTGAGCAAGAGTTGGATTTAACTGGGAGAAAATAATACCATTGCTTTGAATTTGATGAAAGACCCAGGAGGAGTTAAATTGACAAAACTATCTATTTTGGTTTCCATTTCAAATGACCACTGAAAACTTTGTAGGTTTTTATCAGGTGCTATTAGGGTTTAGATATGAAAGCATGTGTTGATAAAACTAAGCTAAATTTTCATCATTTTACATGATAAATATAATTTTCAATCAAACAAGGGGGTTTTGGTAGCAATTTTTCCAGCATAAATGATGACCAAATGTGTTTTGGGAAATAAACAGTTCTTTTTGTGGAGTGACATGGTAAGTTTGAGGGCTAGTTACAGTGATGATACATACATGAGAAAGCAGTTCAGTGAGAAGAAGAATCAAAGACACATTGGGATGTTTCTGTGTACAGCTCATTGCAGTCATACACAGCTGAAAAATCTCTGGAGTGCTCCTGCTGCTTCTCTGAATATCTCTGTTTTATAGACGTGGAGGATATAAAAGGGGAGAGGGATGTGTGGATGTGTCAGAGAGGAATTTCTGCCTCTACAGGAATCTGCTGTTCAGTTTGGTAGCTTGGAGTTGGTCTTACAGTTGAAACAATAGGAGGAGCCAGGATCTGGACCAGACTATGAAATGGGTCTTTTAGCTGATCTTTTATCCTCCAGGTGAATGGGATACAAGTACAGAGTTGTGTCATATATCAATTAGCAGCTGTTCAGGGGTATTTGCCTCCATTCTGAAGGAATGGAACTTCATTTTTCTGCAGAAGTTCACACATTCATTTTAAATCAAGTCTCATGCAGAGGATTTAATTTAAAAGTAAGATTTAATTTTAAATTAAAAGTATTTGATTTAACTATTTTTCTTCTACAGACTTTATATGATACTGCGTATCTAACACTGTACAATATCAGCTTCACCTCCCTTCCTATCCTCTTGTACAGTCTAATGGAACAACACGTCAGTGCAGATACACTTAAGAGAGAGCCTTCCCTGTACAGGTAAAATTAATACACTGTGCCTCAGAGTTTGACTGTTCAGTCGTGGGATGATGTGTGTGTGTCACAGTGGAAGTCCTCAGGTTTTCTGTACCACAAGGTTGCAGTAGAACATCAGATACAATGCAGCAGAATCGTTGAAGACCATGTGCATGGTCTGCAAAGTACAACAGAAAAAAAATGGTTTTTTTCCATGCACATTTACAAACCACACTGTGCATTTACTACAAAGGGAGTGAGCAAAATAGAAATCACTGCTCTACAAAATCAAATTATGATTTATTTTAGTATTCTTTATTTCCTCCAACCATGGGGAGGAAACATGGGAAACAGAAGGTTTTTTTAAAAAAGAAAACATGCTGTTTTTTCTATATACATGTTTTATTCTGAAAGAAAAAAGACAGTGTTAGAGTGCTGTATCAGAGGATGTATTCTGTGATGTGTCCAGCATTTTCTTCTTCATATTGTTGACTCACTTTTGGGCATTGGAATTGACTTGTTTAGGTTCTTATCCACTTGAAATACAGTTCTTGCCAATTATAACTGTATTTGGCCATCTAAATTAGGAATAGTACCCAGTTTAGATTCTTGTAGCTGCAAAGCCAGTACATTTCAGGGAGGGGTAGCAGTAGATAATCAAAGGAAAAACATTCTTGGAAAGAAGTAATATTAGCTGCCCAAATGTTAATCAATGCAGTGATGTGTTTTACCTATGAAATTGGAAAGGAATACAAGAGATTACTGTTGAAACTCAACCCCCATGTTTTTATTTTCGATATTTTGCATGTTTTTAATTTAGAAATGGGAATTCAGAAGACCTTTCCTGATACCTAACAGAGGTTTTGATACCTAACAGAGCCTATTGGTAAACTGTTTTGGGCAGTGGTGGTTGTTCTGGGCCAGATGAGGCTGTTGTTGGCCACATATGGGTTTGCACTCTATATTGTTAATCTGTGGGGAGAAATTACTTTATATGGTCATCAGACAGTCTTTAAAGTTCATCTGTTGAAAGAACTGTTTGGTAGTAAATGTTTCTGTAACTCAGGGTTTTCATTTAACTGAATTTCATTTAACAGGGTTTTGATTTATTCTGATTTTTTTACTATGTGTCAAGTTGATACATACCCATTCTGTGGACAAGAACTAAAGCTGTAACATTTAAAATTTTTTTGTAGTAAAAAAATGCATGCTAGTGGAGAGTTCTGTTACTGACAAATCCCTGTATTTTTTGTGGGAAGACATTCAAGAAATCGTATTTGACCTGAAGCTTCCAGTCAAATGCAAACCCCTTGTTTCACATTCCACATTAAATTGGTGCTGTATTTTGTATAATCTGTATACAAGTATCCTAGAGGAAATAAAGCAAAGTCTCCAGAGACATCTAGTGTTTCCATTTAATATCTGCAGTGGATAATAACATGCACAGCTAGTACTGGAAAAGAAATACTTTGTGTAAAAAGATAGAAAAGTAAACTGGTATAGCACAGGGGAGTTTGCCATTTTTGAAATAAGCAGAATTACAGGGAGCAGTTAAAAGGGTTTAGTAAGAGTTAAATAAAAACAAATAGGACATTTTGAGGAAGGAGTTAGATTTCAAGTGGTAGTAATAGTGTTGAAATGTGGTTTTCAAGAAACAGTATGAATGATGTCATTTGTCTGGGATTTTCAAACCTGCTGATAATGAATACGTGTTTCTTGTTTCACACAGAGATGTTGCCAAGAATGCTTTGCTGCGCTGGCGTGCATTTATTTATTGGACATTCCTAGGAGTGTTTGATGCTGTGGTATTTTTCTTTGGTGCCTATTTATTGTTAGACAACACAGTTGTGACCAGCAATGGACAGGTTAGTGTTGGATTTCATCAGTCAATGGTAATTTTTTTTAATGCCAATTGTGAAATGAACATAGTTTTAATTGTTTTCTTAAGTATTTCATGCAAGATGATTACTGCTTTGAGTTACAGTGAGATAGATGGGTTATCTGTTTAGCAAAATCTGAACTATGCAATGGAACATACTGTGTATCAGTAAGCAGAGACACAGGATTGGATCCTAATTAGGAGAAATATATAACACAAATTCCAGGTGTTACTTCTGAATTTATATAGTAACGTTTCAGTTTCATACTTAACATGCATCTGATGAATATCTGTTTGACATATCAAAAGACTCTTGGTAGAGTAGTTATGAATGATCATAGAATACCTTAAATATAACAAGCTTTTAATAGTTTAATTATTTTTGACATATAGCATCTTAAAATTATCTATCTCTACTTGCTTTGCAGTCACATGAATGCAAATTTTATGAACTTTTGCATTTTATTTATTTTATCCATTGATATTTTGGTCTATTTTATTTGTGTGCTTTTTTTCTTTTTGCTACTTGCTTCTCTTCCTATCCTCAGCTAATGACAACCAGCACTCACATGGTAAGACTATTGTGGATTTGTCATGATATCCGTTTCATCTTTCACTGTTCTTTAATTAAACTGTTAAAGAGCAGTAAAATATCCTTTAAGCCTATAGTTAGAAATGTTCTTTATAGCTACTCTATAAGTACTTAAAAGGAACTTTATATCAAGTATTTTGAGATATATGAGGTGTGGTAAAGAACCATGAACTTTAAAAAGGCTTTTTGCTTCCTTGCGTTTTTTTTATTCTGTTGTACGCTTCTCTGTAACCCAAATTTTGTTGCTGACTCTCTGCTAAAGAAATGTTTTTACAGTTTGTGCTATAATGTGCTTTTATGGCTTTAGAAAATACCCTCTAAGTGAGAGATAAAATAAACTCTACACAACTTTGTTGCCGGTATGCAACGTACACGTTTGCTAGAAATGCAATGATAAGATATCATAAAAAACCATCTTTGTGACATCTGTCAGGGAAGTGAACTTCTAGTGTGAGAGATAACACTTGTTATAAAGTTTTTTCTAAGGACAGAATGAATTTCTACTCGACAGAACTGTACACTGCAGTATGTCTTTTTTTGGTACCATTATGCTCTATTAAATGTCCAGAATTCATCAGCATATATTATGGTCTGGAAAATGAGTTATCATACCTGTACTGGTTTTGTTAATAGTTTGTATTGCAAATATTCTGACTGGGTTCCTCTCTGAAATTCTAATAGCCTTCCTTTGCACACAGTCTAGTTCTAAGTCTCTAAAGCCTGATTAATACCTAATTCTCAGATTTCGAATGTTGTAAGTTTACAGTTAGATGCCAGTGTTAATACTTGAAGGTAACGTGTGTTGCTTGAGGAGACATTCCGAGTCTTGAGTGTCTGTGTTAGAAAAGTTGTCGTTATTGAGCGCACGTGCTTGTGTTTATGTATAAAACGTAAGAGATGTTGAGCTGTAATTTTAGATTTAAAGGCTTGAAAATTGCAAGTGTTCAGGAATAGTCAGAGACACTTATGTGAGTTCATACATTTAAGAATGCTAGTAAATGTTGATGGTTATTTCCTAGTTTTTAAATTATGCTTACATCTGGAAAAAGTCAGTAAAGAATTTGAAGGTTTGAAAGATCTGCTACTGCAACAAGACGTTATTATGGAAGAGGGAAAAGGTAGAAAGCAGTAAAGAACGTAAAAGAGCTGACAGTAACACAAATGCCGTAAGTGATAGGAAATGACACAAGTCAGGTTCCAGATTGTTAAAATGGGTGCTGAAGCATAAAATCTGAGTTTTATTTTCCCCCCCACAAATGAACTAATCACTATTACCACAAAACTAATAAAAAGTGAATAAAGTATGTTTCACATAGAATGATGTCTGTCAGACTAAAATAAACATACCATTAAGCTTGCTTCCAAACACAATTCCCCCCCAAGATGTTTCTCAGTGTTTAGAAATCTGTTTGAAACTGCTTACTGTAGTGTGATATTACTAGAGTAATGGAAAGGCGTACTTCTAATCACTGAGATCTACTTCATAAATGCCTGCCTTGGTCATTTTTGTGGTAAGCAAAACTAAGATGCCAAAGACTTTATCTTCTGTTGTTATTAATTAGTGATACTGCTTTGTGTGTATGGTGTTCCCCTCTGGATATGACATCACGGTTGGTGTTGCAAAAACAGTTAGAAACCAACTACAGATGAAAGGTAAGAAGAAAGGAAGGCAGCATAGAATTCGTTGCAGATTGCAGACATAATCTTAGTTTCGCCATATAATAAAATGTATTTCCTGGGTGATTTTCTTTGTTTTAATGTTTGATACAGAGTACTTTAAATATAATTGTGAAGCTGAGTTGAGAGAGACTAAGTTAAAAGAAATAACAATGAGAAATACAAAACAACAGGAAGGAACATAGGTGAGCAGAACGCTGAATTGGGACATGGAAGATCAACAAATATGGTCACAGGATGAGGAGGGGAAATCTTGGATAGGCTGGGAGCAGAACATAGAAAAATTCTTGTTAATAAACCAGAGGTTAACAAACAGAGTTACAAAAGAATGATTCCCTGCCTGAAGGCATGAGTAGTATCTTGATATATCCAATGCTAAAAAGACCATGTGAGTTTTTGTAACACAGACCTTCCCATATTGCTTCGCTTACCTCTCTCTGCATCAAAGTAGCAGCTTCGTGGATCTTGCCCCTGTTCTTTGACCTCACTTTCTGAGTCAATAAGATGGGTGGATAAGGGGTTTGGTTACAGACCACTGCTTTCTATCGAGCCTAACAAATAGGCTGGGGAAGGTTATTTCAACTCTTTATTTCATCTAGCAACTTCTATTGCAAATATGGACAAATCTGTTCAGTATGCAGTAACTTAGACTGACATTAGGCTCTCTGAGAGATGCCACATGTGACACGAGAGTATTGTAGAATTTAACTGTAAGAAGGAGGTTGGTAAATGGCATGATTGGAAGTTATGATCCAGACTCCTGTCCAGTGTTAACTGCACAGGTTTTTTTAAGGCACAGAAAATATAATGATGGCATGAGCCTATTACATATCAAAGTAAAAGATCAAAATGCTGAAGGTTTTCTGAATTTCATCTAGTGTTAGTATTCAGTAGACTCAGTCACACAGAGTAGTTTTAAAATAGTGAAATGGTTACTGAGAATAATGGATCTTTCAGCCAGTCATTTGTTTATTTTAATTGTTTTTTCCATTCCCAGTTGATTGCATTATCTTAGCCTAGCTTTCTACTGATTTATATCCTCTGGCTGGCTGTGGTGTCTATTCAAAATTTTTCACACAGCAGCGTATTTGTGTGATCAACTTCCCACATGGATACCCTGCCATATGATATTGGGTGAACTCATACAGAAAAGTGTAGATTGGATATGATCCAATTAAACTCCTTGCTCTGTGCAAGGCTAATTAAAATCAATTTGCTGTAGGCTTTGTCTAGTCTTTTTCAGGTTTTCAATATCCCTGATGATGCAGATTCCATAACCTTCCTGGACAACCTATTGCAATGTTTTTCTGCCTTTATGGTGCGAAAATTTCTCACAGTACCTAAGAAGAGTATTTTTTGTTGTTGAAGAGAGGTTTGTTCCAGTTCTTCATCATTGTTGTTCTTCTTCAGACATTTGTGGGCAGCTTCTAGATTGTTTCTTTACCTTCCTTTCATCAGACTAAGTCCTTCCACCCCTCTTTGCAGAACAGCTATAGACTGCTATCTATCCACCGTGGTTGCCTGCCACTGATAATTTCCAAGTTTTTTCCCATGGCTCATGAACTGAGGGGCCCAAAACTGAGCAGTGTTCCAAGTTCAACCTCACTGTATCTGAATAGATGGGGAAAAATAACCCTTCTTCAGTGGCCATGTTCCAGTTGGGAGGTTTCATATATGTATAGAAAGAGCCCAATACAGGCTTGTATTCAGCCTGCAGTCCACATAACGCCAATTGCAATTTACTTCTCAGCAGGGCCATTGCTCAGCCAGTCAGTTCCAATGTATGGCACTACTCCTCCATACTTGTTTATTTTTTGTACTTCTCATATTTAATTCCATAAGGTATCTGTTAGCCTGCTTCTCAAATCAGAGGTCCCTGTGGACTGAAACTCTGTCATTCATTATGTCAACTGTTCTCTATTTTTATATCACCTAGTAGTTTGCTCACGATACTTTCTGTATCAACATCCAGCTACTGTCAGGGATATTCCACAATTTCTGTCCCAGTTGCTGTTCCTAGTGGGGTTCACTGATTATCAGCAGCCAACCATCCATCAGGGGCTTTTGAGTCCAATGGTTCAACCAGTTTTCACTTGTAGTAGTAGTCTATTTAGCCAGCCCCTGCTTCCTTGTTATCCAAGTGCCAAATGCCTTGCTAAATTCAAAATACATTGCATCCACTGCTCTTCCTCCTTAAGAACTCATCAGTCTGTTGGTCCCACACTGTTGCCTGCTCCTTTCTTTCCCAAGCTTTGCTGTTAAATGCAAGGAGCAGGTTTTGTTTGTAAAGACTAATATCCAGAGTATTGACTAATTCAGCATTTTCTTTGAAATCTTCCACTAGGTTGTCTTACCACTCCATCAGTGGATTTGCATTTTTTCCTTTGAAACAAGGATATCTGTAAATATTGGTTTTGTCCCCTTCAATACCCCTCAGTAACCCTAGTTAGAGCTGAGTTTTGTCTGAGATTTGTTCCTGTGCTTTTATGCTGTTTGCTGCCTGCCCACATTATCATCTTGAATGCTCCCATTTTGCCTTTTTTTTTACACGCAGTAACATCTTACTTGGCCAACTGGATCTTCTGCTGAAATTCCAAGTCTGCATGGAAGTTACCTCATTTCTGCAGTTGTAACTGCAGAAGGGAGTTCACGAGATCTCAACAGTTCTATTTCAAAATAATTCAGATCTCTTGGACACTTCTCTTTCATGGTTGCAATACCCTGAATCAAACAAAGTCTCTTCTAAAATACAGTGTCCTAATTGTTGCTTACTTTCCCAACATTTCTCTGAATCCTGAACCTAGTCATCCGGTAGCTGCTGAAGTTCAAGCAATCCTCTGTGACGATATTCACCACTAATTCTTCCCTGTATCAGCATTAGAGATCATTTTTGCCCTCTTGAAAAGCCAAAGAGTTTTTATGTCGTTATGCAGGTGGAGAGAAAATCGAATACAATTTAAGTGTTTTATCTTAAAACATATGTAGGCATTTTTGTACTCTAGATGGTTATAACATTCTTTCTTGTACTGTTGCTTGTCTGTATAACGTGCTGTTGAACCTCCAAAAAATTGGTGGATGCCAAGGACAGCAGAGAAGGGAGATCAGAGGAAATATGACACTCAAGAAGATTGATGAAATGACTGCAGTTCGTTTTTAAATCTCAGTGATTTGTTAATTGTGGTACCCTTGATTTTTATTAAGAAATACACGTGAACTTCAGGTTGAGAGAATTGGTTGTGGTCTTTTTGTGTCTTGCTGAAATCTGAGGTGTGTACACACAAAAGCAAGAAACCAAAACACTTTGCACTGGATAGATCGTGTAGGAATTCAGTTTTTGCTCTAGTGTCAGTTCATGGTACAAATCAATACTAAGCTTTAAGATGTTTATTCTGAACAATTCACTGCGTAGTGGACAATATTGCCTATAACTGCTTTGGACCGTTTTTTATAGATGTTTGGAAATTGGACCTTTGGAACAGTGGTGTTTACTGTGCTTGTATTCACGGTTACATTTAAGGTAAGATATGTTATATTTTATCCACTGAAACTTTCTTAAAACTTGTTTTTTAATTGTTGCTTACTTATATCAGTTTCTATCATCATGCATTGTTTTATTAGTTTAAATAGAGAGTTTGCCATCTATGCCTTCTTAACTGTGCTCAAGCTTGAAAGATGTTTTCAGCTAATTCTGTATAGAATTTTTCCCAATTTTCAAAGGGTATAATTCTCTTTTGTGTCCTGCTGGGAATTCTTATTTCTTCTATATAGTAGTAACATCATATAATGCCTTTTTTTTTCCAGCTTGCACTAGATACACACTATTGGACGTGGATAAATCACTTCATGATCTGGGGATCATTGGTTTTCTACATTATCTTTTCTCTGCTCTGGGGAGGAATTATTTGGTATGAATCCTAATATTAATTGCATTGCAAGAGTTGTTTCAGGAACATAAAGTTGTTACATTTCACCTTTTTGTCTCTGACAGAAAAAAATTTTATCTTTTTTACAATGCAGAACTCTATTTTAAATACATCATTAATGCTAATTGGAGAATGCTCAGCTCTTCTTTCAATGAATGTCTGCTGAAATCTTAAAGAAGAATACAAAGAGAGTAGTATCAGACCTCAGACTACCGCTGGGTTTATCTCAGTAGTGTCAGTCAAAAGCAGCCTAAGGTTTGGTTCAGGCAGATGAGGTTGCCTTTCTGAGTCAAAAAGTCACAGAATAGGTCATGTCTGTGCAGTTGGTGACTGCCCACCTACCTGCGGGGCTCCTCTTGGAAGATAGCTGTAGCAGTCAAAACTAGAGACAGGGAGTGGAACTTAATACGGCAGTGATGTGGATGGCCAAGAGTCCTGTGTTTGAGCTCATTGTTTTGGTTCCTTACTTAGCAAAGTAGAGTTACTGTAGGTGTCTGAGCACCTACTTGTTCCTGTTGGTAAGAAGCTTTTTAGAAATTAGTATAACTCTTGTGCATAGCCAATTTAAAGTGTTGGGGGTTTTATCTATTAAAAATTCTGTGTACTTGAAACTGAAATTTTTGGGAAGGAGATCAAGTTGGAACAAGTTCTGTTCCTTACTGTGCCTGTTTGCCATCAGGAGCTGCAAATTTTGTTTCACACTTGTAGAGCTCTCAGTTGCAAGGCATCTTTTTAAATACTGCTGGAGCCATTCTACTTTGTATACACAATATTTTGAGGGACCAGAGGAGGAGGCAAACTATTGCATGGTGATTAAGATATTTAATTTAATTTAGAGAAAGGATTTGTATTTCAGTGTGTCTTTTGCGAATGAATAACTACCTCTTAACTCCTTGGATATTTAGCTGCCTCTTCTTTTTCCTAGCAAGATTAGATCTCAGTTTCTTCAGCATCAGTTTGCATAAGTGACATTTTCCCAGATAGTGTTTTCTAGCTTGCCTATCTGTGTAGTAGAGATGTGGCTATGTGTATGTAACAATGTATTTTAGCTTAGTTACCTTTTTAGAATGCAAATACTGTTAAATTTTGGAAACTGCCCTACTGGTTTTACATTACAGTGTTGCTGCAAACCATCCCTTGATCTTGGCTCTCAGTGATTATGGCCTCTGGTTCCCAATACCATACAGTGATGGCATTTTAATGATTATGCAACTGCATGGGATACAGGGAGATAGGGAAGAGAAGGTATTGATAGTGTGGTTAGATAACTGTGTGGTGAGTAGGAGGGGGAGCATAACATGAAATCATTAGAGAGGCTTAGGGGAGCCTGAGAGATATGAAAATAGGTGTGGTTAACGAGCCTTACACTGAGGATACATACAAAGGGGTGTGCCTGAGGAAAGAGGAGGGAAGTGGTGGGTGGGACACTAAGAAGAAAGGTGGAAGATACCTGGGGTGAGATAAGGGTACATGGGAGAGCATAAGCAGGTTGAGAATGAAACTTAGTTTATTTTTGCAAGGGAGAGACACTATGGCAGGGAGGGGACAGCATGATATTTCTTGCAGCCTGGAAGACAAAAGGAAGGTAGTTATCTCCAGTCAGTGCATGTTTAGCTCTCCTTTTGAGAAAACTGGGGTGGATGAACTACCACAAACTGGGAAGCTGAACCTGAATATTTCATCACTAGCATAATTCTTGTATTTAACACTATCAACCTTTATTTTGTGTATTGAAGTGTAATAATTATTTCATATTCTTTCCTCCCAGGCCTTTTCTCAATTATCAGAGGATGTATTACGTGTTCATGCAAATGCTGTCCAGTGGTCCTGCATGGCTGGGTATAATTCTGCTCATAACTGTCAGCCTTCTTCCAGATGTTCTGAAGAAGGTCTTATGCAGACAGTTGTGGCCTACAGCAACAGAAAGAATCCAGGTAAATAATCTTCATTGTGAAGTTAGTTTTTTTTTAATATTAAAAGTGTCTAATAATGTAGGTCAAGGTCAGAGACAAGATTAGAGCAGAGGTTCCCCATCTGTGATGTCTGAGCAATATGGTGAAAGATGCTGCCTGTTACTTACATGGTGGCATTAACCTGAATCCTGGGGCAGCACTTGTACCTCTGTACCAGCAACCACAGGGAAATCTGCTGATGAGGATGGTGGGAGGCAGCTACATGGCTCAACATGATTTCTGATTTGAGAAGACAAGAAGCGCAAGGGGATTGGGATCTCTATAAGGGTAGATAAGAGGTGCTTACATCTGATAACATATTGATGCCTGTTACAAAAACACATGTATTAAAACTTATTCATATCCTATTAATATTTTTTCCTCTTTCATATTTCAACTTACATTTTGACTGTTCTGATCTGTTATTTGTACATAAATGTGCCTTGCTGCGCCAGTGCGAAGAGAATTTAAAAATCTGTTTTCTCCTTTCATCTGATCAGCCCAAAAGGAGAAACTACTATGTAAATACAGGCCTGCTCTTCTAAGGCTGGAGAGGAAGGCAGGTTGTGTGGGAGCTATGGTGCTGTGCTGAGGACATCAGTAAAAAATGTTTCTTGTACTTTAGCCCCAGTAAACTTTTATATAGTTTAGAATGTGAAGGACAGTAAAGGTGTTGAACCTTAAACTTAATGTTACTGATCTTGCCCTTTTCAGCCCATCAGCTGTCACCAGTAGGTTAAAATAATGAGTTACCAACAACGGAAGGGATTAGGTAGCATTTTGATGTTTATTTGAGAAGGTACTTTGCATTATGAGGAAAGGACTAAAGGAACTTTGCTACCAAGGAAAATAAAATTTCCCTTCGGCAAATGTAAAACCCCTTGCCATTGTTGTATATTCCTAGAAGGTACAGGTGTAATAATGCAGGAAAGAATAAAGAATAGCAAGAAAGCATTCCCAGGTAGATCAGTATTTAGTGTTTTTTTCATTTTGAGATCTTAGATGTCTGCCATATGTACCACTCGTGGAAGGAGTTGACCTCCGTATAGGTTCTGCATAGTTAATTTAAAAGTCTGAAGAGAGAGAATGAGCATGGGTTAAGGTAAAGAAATGAGCTAGTAAATAAAAATCCCTAACAAAGGTATTGACAGCATTTTTTACAGATGTTGTATATTAATGCTGGAAAATGCATCAGTTGTAAAGCAGACTTTAGGCTCAACACTGGCAATGTTCATTTTTTAATATTCGGTAGAAAATCTTTAACTTTTAACCACTTATATCCCTTGTTTCTTCTTCCCTCTCTTTGTTTCCTCCTGTCTTCCAATCCACTTTGTCTAAATAACTGCTACCTTGCTTTAAACATAAATGATCTGCTCGGTTGCTTCCTACAATCTTCTGGGGAAATCAGACTAAACATCAGTGCCTTTCTGTTGAGCAGTCCACCATCTTTATGCTTTCTCAGACTTCAAGCAGTCTAAGTTTCTAATGGAACAAAAGGTGACTTTTTTCTGCCTTTCTGCATGCTTGGCCATTTCATTCAAAGGACAGTTCTAAAGTTTATAATCAGAAGTTATTTACTGTACTCATTATCTCCATTTGTGATTCATGTGAACTATATTTTGAGGAATACTTTTGGTGTAGTTTTTCCTTCTGTGTATCTCAAAGATTGTATGAATTGTTGTCACAGTCCATCTCTGTCACTATCAATTTTTGTTACTGTTCTTGCAGCATTTTACAGGCAGTTTCTGCCTCAAGTATCTACAATTTTTATATCCCCATTTTAATAATCTGTCTGTCTGTAGGTGAACCCATATTGTGTTTCCATTGTACCTGAATAAGGGGATAGTGGCCACACAAACAAGTGATAATTCTGATTAGGCTGATGTTACTAGCATCATACAGAAAATGTGGTACCACTTAAGCAGTCTTTAAAATGCATTAAGGTATCTTCTCTGCTGCTAGAAAATGCAGCTGCTGTCTTTTTTTTTTCCCCAGCATACGTTTTGAAACTGAGCTTTCCTTATGTTCCCTTTTATGAAATTCTGTGCGCTTTCTAGAAAGAAAACAGCTCAAGATCTGAAAGTTTATGACATTATTTAATATAAAAGTAGAAGAAATGCCAGTAAATATTGTTTCCTCTACAGTTGGCAAGAAAACTGGTCTTTCTTAATATTTAGAGACTGTTGGTTTCCACTGCGGATTTTATATCTTTATTTCTTAAGTAGTTAAGAGAAAAAAAATATATTTCTTCCTTCTTCCCCCTCAAAAATATAATCAATAAAATTAACTGTAATTATGTAAGTCAGAGAGAGAATACCGTTTTTTTACTATTGAAAATTCTGACTAAATTGTCTAAGTGCCTTAGGATTGGTTTGAACTGAGCTTATAAATAATTATTTTTAAATGTACTGCATTCCTAAAAGTTATATTGGCTTCTTTGTAACAAAAAGGCTTCTGGCACAATTGAAAATATTAACATAGGACTAGCAACCATTTCCCAGGTTACTAAATTAGTTCTACTCAGGCAATAAGAGTGCATAAAACCTTTGAAACAATTCTTGTACTTCGAAGTTTTTCAGTTATTTGAGAGTCACTCCAGTGTGTGGTGAGCCATTGTTTACCATCATTACCATTCAGATGTTTTTAAACATACCACGTATAGTTCTAGTTTTTTTCAGCGCGCTTTTCAGTGATATATATACACATACGGACATATATGTGTGATACACATACATATATGTGCATACAAGTATATGTATATATGTGCATGTATACTGATATTGATATATATATTTGAACTGTTGTCTTTCTTGGGCTAAAACATTAATGCTGCAAAAGCTTTGGAGGAATCTGTTGCCTTTTGGTAATTTTGGTCAAAATCTGCTTATTTCTTATACGTGTAGTCTCTGCAACTCTGGCTCAATGACAAACTGAATTTTATGCTTTAAATGGTAATTGTGCAGCTATGAGATTTCTTTCAGCATTTACTTTTAAAAAACAATAGGGTATTTTTCTAATATATCCAATCTACATTGATTATTTTCTGTTTTTCTTTATTCTTTCATTAGCAGCAGAAGTTCAACTGCTCTGTTAGGGCAAATATAAATTCAGTTTAAATTATCCTATTTCCATTTTTATAATTTTCACTTTGACAGTGTTTCAGCAATGCCAAGTATTTGGTAGCTGAAATACCAGGTGTTTAGTTCCTGACCTGTAAATTACTTCTGTACTTTCACCCCTTTTAAAGAAATATTTTTCTTTTTCTCCTAGCTTTTGACTGATTTTTTTTTTTTTTTTGCTTCGCTTTCACTCAGTCACAAGCTCGGGCCTTCAGCCATGTTATGAGATCTTTACCCTTTGCTGCACCTGGGGAAACCCAAAGTGGTCCTTTTGCCTGGGGAAGCCTCTCTGGGGATTCATCATTCTTTTGTTCCTCAATGGGCTTAGCTGCTGTTGAACAACTACACTGGGCACTCAGAAAACTGGTCACCAGCAACTGCTGCCTTTGTCATGTGTCAGGCTCCTCCTCAGTGGAAAACAAAGCAATGGATCTTGCTGTTGCAGAATTGAATCCTGTGGAAGAAGTTTCCTTGGCAGCTCCCTGGCCCTCTCTCCCCACAGTGTAATGACTAAGCTGTAAGTCAGCCTTCGTTAGCAGCAGCCCCATCACCTCCGTGTGGGGGCTCCCTTCAGTGTGCCAGTTGTTCTGGGGAGTAGTGAAGCGGGATGTCCACTCCTTAATTTAGGATTGATTTGGCATCGTTGTATCACAGGCACCTCTCCCATTCAGTGCAGGTTATTGTTAGAGGGGCAGGACACAGCCCACAGTACTTAGTCAGTTTAGTGCTTTTGAGAGTAAGTTTTTAACAGAGTTTGAAATGGAATTAAAACCACCCTCAAATGATTAATCTCAGGATCCAGAAATAGAAACATTGTTTTACACTAGATAACCTTTCCTTTTTAAATCTATCAGAAAACCCATCACTTTTACAGGGCTTTGCTATAACAGTTACATTTGTACCAAATGGTACAATTCATTCACATTTCTTGTATTCAGCAAGAGTCTCACTGTTTTTCCTCATCCTTGCAGAAGAGTATGAGACATAAAACAGCCCTAAATGCACTGCCGAACAGCGATGGGCCACTTCTTGAAGGAAATCTTTGACCTTCCGAGCCATAATTAGATCAAAGCTAGGTAACAGTACTGTACGTGTTGCCAGTTTGGATTAATTTCTATTGGTGCTATTTACAAATCAACTGTTTCCTCCAGAGTTTTTGATGTACTTTATCTGTATTGATACAAAATCATTGTTTTACTTGGAGAGCCTAGTTTTTGCAAGAGATGTTTCCTGCCACAGGTAAGATCATTTTATCTCAGAAACTTAATCATGTAAAGCAAACCAATAAATTGATATACCCATATTCATGTCCTGTAAATACATTGTATTATGTATAGGTATTGTGACACTTCTTCTATAAGAACTGCAGTCATTGCAGCGTGTACTCACATTACACCACAGTGTAAAATACATAAAGTCAGAGGTGATTCTAACCCACGAGCAGTTTCTCCATCATCTTTCATGTTTTTGAATACATACATGAACCAAATGCAGATGGTAACACATGAAGATACAGCAAGTTACTTGTGAATAGGAACTTGGGTCAGAAGACTGGGGCTGTGCATCTGACAGCGTCTGCCATACTGCAGTGTTCTGTACAGACCAGGGCATTGCTATGTCACTGCCTCAGATCAAGAGAGAAGTGCCATAGTTTAGCCAAATATCTGAGACAGCAGCATGAGTGGTGAACTAAAATCCCCAAACATAAGGCCAGCAGAATGAAGTTGTCTGCTTTACATCATCTCCTTGCTATGCCACTGACTACACAAACAAGTAAGAAGGTACACTCTTCACTGTACTGATTCCCCTGTGGATGCCATGACTGTTCCAGTCCCTTCATGCTTTCCTGGCCCCAAAGGCAGCACATGAGGAATTAAGTGAAGGTGCAAAGTTAGCAGTATGTGAAAGGACAAATGTCACGTGCTCTGTGTGCTGTAGGACTTGAAGGTAGCTGAAGGGTGCTTTTTGATTTGCTTTTAATGACTGTTAGACAAGTAGTAGTAGAAAACCCCAACTTCCTTGACTAGCTTCAGGCTTGGTAAAGGCCCTTGCCTTGGAGCCATGTGTAGAAAATAACATTTTATTTTTAGAACTATCTGTGGTAACTAAAATGCTTCACTTTCTAGCTGAAAGAATTGGAAAGTTAGTTACCAAACTGTATGACTATGCCCTCTTACATTTCCAAAGGAAAGTATGCTAATCTATTACCTGATTTTTCTGTATTAATGTTGCTATTTGGTCTATATGTGTTTAAAAGAAGATACTTAAAAAGAGTATCTTTCTAAGAAAGCTTTCAGACTGCTCTTGGTGTTATACAAGAGTAGTGTTTCAAGGTTGTGATTGGCATTAAAGTGTAATATTACAGCTCAGCCAAGTTCTATAAGCTACATCATTAAATATTTACTTTGTGATTTTGTCCTTTTGCCACTGTGTTCCAGTTAACAGCAAAGAAGGAAGGGGATGATTAAAAATAGAGGATTAATTGATTTATATAGCATTCATGGAGAGACTGATGAAAAGCATTGCTTTGAATCATGCTTATAATGCATTTATATGTTAGATACCATCACAAAACCTCCATACCTCTATACCTGGAAATTGCATTTGCATTTAGTGGGATGAATTTTATAAACTCATCGGGGAAGGTGCTGTTCTAGTTTTCTTTCAGTTTGTGCACATGGTCCAGACTCTTGTCATGCAGCCATGGTGTTCTGTAGTCCTAAGCATTTCCTAGGTGATAGTGTTGATTCTGCCAGAATGTGGAGTGATACATTTTAACGGGCAATTAGACCAAGATAGTATTGTGATGTGCAGTATAAATTGCCTGTTACAGATGCTACATGTAACCTAAGCAAGTTCAAAATTCAATATTGTTTAGAAGTACAAAACAAGTGCATTAAACCTCTGGAACTTCCATCTTTTAGCACAAACTGACTGTAAACAATTTCCTCCCTTTGGAAGTACAGGGCAAAGGACTTGAATCTGTTCTGTCTTAAAATTCCCCCTAAGAAGTTCAGAGATAAAAAGATATACTGGGAGAAATTCCAAAATGAAACATAACCTTTATTTAAAACACTTTGATTTGCAAGCAGGTCTCTGTGTCTTCATCTCTTCTCTAGAGAGCCCATTATCAGGTTTAGAAGTTAAGTGTAAAATCATTCCTGGTTCTGTCGGTCTTAATGTAAAACTAATCATGTTGAAACTGGTTGATTATAAAACAACACGGATTATACTTTCACATGAAACAAATTACCAGAGTGGTGATCTGGGGAAAGGTATTACTATACCAAGGGGACAATGGCCCTATGAAAGAACACAGTTATATCATTTTAGTTCCAAGATAATCTATTTACTGTGTATTTGCTTCTTTTTTTCCCTTTAACAGAATGCATCAAGGCACTGTCAGGAGCACATCTCTGAATTCACACCTCTTGCCTGTCTGAAAAGCCCAAGATACAGGAGCAGTGACTGCAGCAATTCCCCAGCAAGAAGGTCTAATTCTCATTCTAAAAAAGTGATGTTTACGCAGTGGAAAGGCATTGATTATTCAGTACTTCCATCTGTCTTTGGCTATTCAAATAAGCATTGCCGTTCCAGTGCAGGCTACCACTACAGTGGGGCAGGTTTGGAAACATCTATATGACAGAACACCAAATCAAGCCTTTAAAAACTGTGGTTTTGTTTATTTCCCTTTTCAGGAAACAAACATGTCACAGAAATATACTAAACTATATGTGGCTTTTGCTGTCTGAGTTAGTGTTGAGACAAACAGGATCAAGAGCTAGAAGTATGAACCCTTCCAGGCCAATAGGCCTCTTTTTATGTTTTGGACTACTGGAGCAATGAACAATCTGCACAGTCTGGTACTGTGAGACTGGTGGCACTAAAAATTCTCTTCATCCTGTGTCAAGATGTCTGTGCATTTACTACTTCTGTCACCTTTAGTGATTTTCTTTGTTACTTGAAGTGCATAGTTTCAGTCAGTGACCTACATTTTGAGATCAACAGTTTTAATTTTCAGCCAGAAGCAATGATCTCAGTTATCTCAAATGAAAGTCTCCTAAAGCATATTTAACAAATGCTGTTTCTGATTTCCCTCTGTCCTTTTTTTCTTTCTTTGCTCTTTCTGTAGAACAAACTGGTGTTTCCTCTGTGCAAATCTGCTTTCAAGAAACACTCTCTAATGTTCACTTCCTTGTAAGTGGCCAAATCAGGGCTATGTATGGTTTCATTTAGTTTTACCCTGTAGAAAGATAGGCAAAACAATCCTTGTAGAGTATGCACACACAATATGAAGTCAAGTTGGCTGTTAAATAGGTAAATATCACCAGTGTTGGTATCTACTTAGAAACTGATGTAAGCATTTTGCCTAAAATGTCTTTGAATTTGTCAAAGATACACATTACCTGGTGTTCCCATGTTCCCACTTCCTATCCCTGTGATTGTAAAATATGAATAGCAGAAAGTATTACATATTAAGCTTTTTCTGACACAGTTTGTTGGGTTTTTCCCTTAAAAGAAGAAAAGCTTTTTTTCTGGATGAATATCTTTTACTATCTTGATTCATCCTCTTAATTTTGGTTTTGTTTTTTTTTTGTATACATGTAGGGTTAGGTACTGGCTAATGGGCTTGGTAGATGTTTTACAAAGCACACAACTGTTAGCTTTTGCAAGCAAACCACGAGGTGGCACACAGCTGTTGACTAACAGTTGAACCACAGCTGGGATATTTGACTGCAAGGATTCTGATTGAATTACCATAAGAATGACAGCCAACTTGCACTTCTATTTTCTCTGCTATATTTATGTTACCTTGCAGTAATTCAACTATTAGCTGCATCCTTGGCGTTGTTTCTTTAGTCCAGTGTTTTATTTTGGGGTGCAAAAATACCTGAAGGAGTAATCCAATTTCAAACAATTCCAGCCTGGTGGTTAGAACTGGTTAATCGCCATCCTCATTCAATACCTCTGTGAGGACATTAGCTAAAAATCTATTTCAGTGTGAAAACAAAGTATTTAGAATCAGACCTGCAGCATTTATTGGAAGACCTGGACGAGACATTGTTAGTTGTCTTTCAGATGGAATAGGGTGGCAGAGAAAAATTATTTCCCTTTCTGTGTTTTAACAAGAAAAAAAGAGGCAAAATAAGTTTACCTACTACTTTACTTTTTAATAAAAGAAAAATCAACTTACTAGGAAATGTTCCTCACAGTATTCTGAATAGTTTTCGTATTAAACAAACTGTGATTTATTATTACAATGCCCTAGGTCAAGCAGAGATTGTAAAGTGAGTTATTAAATCTTCAGTATACCAAAGATAACAGAATTTTACAAAGTCTAACAGTGAGCACCACAGACAAAGGTTTTGTATCATTTAACATATAGCACTTTTAAGTTTCAAAGAATGTCCTTATAGCAGTAGCATTTTGAAATACATACACGTGTGGGTGTGTGTACATATACTTGCCATTGCAGACTTGAATGTTGGTCAGTTAGAACCGTCCCCTACATAAAACACTGGTGTATATATTTTTAAGAAGTTAATATGGGTATACATTTTATACCAGTAGCAGTGACAAATTTCTTGTGTGTAGTTAACAAATTATTTGTAATGTATTTTTTAGAAATCTTAAAATTGCCTTTGCACTGAAATATTTTTCATACTGTAGCTATTTATAAATCTGTTTTACGCATACATTTGTTAACACACCATTTCTATTTTTTTTAAGTATATGTTTTGAAGGCTTTTTTTATAACTATAAGTTTTGGCCACTTAAATTTAGCTTAGAGTGGAGTTGTGGCTGAATGTTAAAATTCTGATGAATGTCAAATTAGAAATACAGGTCTGTTGCTCTGTGAGTCTCACCCAAGTTATCAATGTTTTGTTGGGATTTGTGGTAGCAATGATTAGAGCGCTGTACTTGCAGTGCTGTATTACAACTGCTAGCTTTTTTACTCTCTAAAGCCTCCTGCTTTTTTACTTTGTGAGTTCTATCTTTTAGCCTTAAATAAGGAAATTTTTGCTTGATGTTTTTGAAAATGCTGCATTCCTGTTCTGCCTACTAACAAAGCAATTCATGCAAACTTCATGTAGCCCTGCACTCTAGAAATTGTTGACAACATTGTTCAAGCTGAAACACCTGTGTTTCAGGTATATATGTGTTGGAGAAATTTTAGTTAAACCTGTCGTTTTTCGGAGGAGAAAGAATGCTTGAATTTAAGTGGAAGTTTCTGCTTTGATTTAGCAATACTTTTACCTTTAAAAGTTGGTGCTGTTTGTTTGTTAAAATAGACTGTTTAATGAAATGAACATAAAACATCAACTTGGCTTCACTTGATATGTTTTTGCTTCAGTCCCTGTTACTATTGCCATGTAAACCTCATCCACTGCAGCAGGTGTTAACTTGGGAGTTTCACTGCAAAAGATACAAAGATGAAAAAGCAGAAATTTGATCAAAATGCATTAGAGTGTTATATTATGGGTGGGACAGTGAAAGGAGACAGATTTTTATGTATGAAGAAAAAGAAAGCGGAAAAGTCTAAAAATCTATGTAACCTTCTAACTTGGCTCATTTAAATTGTTGCAGCTTTAACAGCATAATGTCTCCATAACTGCTTCTGTAAATGTCTTGAAACTGGTAAGCGCTAACCAAATGTATGTGAAGACTTAGAAAGTATTTCAAGCTTTTTGGCCACAGAAGCTCATATATTCCTGCAGTGGCTTGTGGCAAAAGATCTGTTTTGTTTTACCATGTACAATAATTGTTTGTTCAGCCACTTAATGTAAAAGCTTACAGTTTACTTTCTTGCTTGCATTAGCCTGTTTGTCTTGATCCAACTGGCTTGCAAAAATAAGAGACAAAAAATAGCTTCATTGAGGAACTGCACTACTTTTCTTTTGGAAGCCAGTGGGATCATTGTGCTCATGCTACTGTCTCTGTTAAAAAAGCTTTAATGGAAATTTGTGAAAGTATTATAAAAGTGAAAACATACATGATTCTACTTTGCAGAATAATAAAAAAATCAGTTTATATAGCTTTAATTTTTTACCATATGAAAATTCACAGGATTTCAATCTGCATTGTCTTGGGCGTAAATTCTGTGCTAATTTACACTTTGCATTTTAGATGTTCTTTCATGATCTAATGTAAAGTAGAATCTGCGAAAGTTGCTGTATGGGGCTGGGGGTAGTTATCTGTGCTTTAAACATTAAAGATGTCTGTAGTCATCAGCACCAAATACTGACATTTATTTTTAATTGAACAATTATAGGTGCATTTATATGAAAATAAATCAGCCTTCAAATCTAATGTTCAGATTATCCTATACTACTTCATTTATTTGATTTGAAGAGTCAGTGGGTGAATACATTACTGTAAAGATTCTTTTCAGTGCTATTTTTAACTTTTATTTCTGTAGACAACCAAATACAACTTGTTTATATTCAGCCACATTTTGGATCCTTATGTAGAATATATAAGCAGGAGATACAAATCTGCTTGCAATAAATATAAACATTCAAGACTGGTTTAAGTTTGCTCACAAGTAATTACAGTAATTCTAGTATGAATATGAGATGGTTTCATATTAGTCTGTAATAAAATGTAAGAATATAAAGAAAACAGAATGAGTGTTTGATTTTGTTATTGAATATGTTTGTAGTCATGCTCATTTCTCACCCTTGAGAGGGTCCAGTAGAGCACCACAAAAATGATTAAAGGACTGGATCATCTCTCTCATGAGGAGAGACTGTGGGAGCTGGGCCTGTTTAGTCTAGAGAAGAAATGACTGAGAGGGGATCTCATCAGTACATATAAGTATCTCAAAGGTGGATGTCAGGAGGATGGTGCCAGGCTCTCTTCGGCATTGCCCAGGGACAGGACGAGGAGCGGTGGCCATAAACTAAACCACAACCAGTTTCACTTCAACATGAGGAAGAATTTCTTTAGGTTGAGGGTGGCAGAGCACTGGAACAAGGCTGCCATGGGGTTTTGTGGAATCTCCCTCCCTGAGATATTAAAAATCCACCTGGACACATTCCTGTGTAATCTGCTGTAGGTGACCTTGCCTTGGCAGGGACACTGGTCTGGGTGATCACCAGAGGTCCCTTTAAACCCTACCAGTTCTGCAATTCTGCTATTTTCAAAGTGTATGTAGGCAGCTAAAAAAGGCAAGCTAAAAAAAGGGAATTCAGAGAAGGGCTGGAACATGAACTGGGGGGTGAGGGGTTGTTCCAAAACTAATAGAAATTGCTACCAGTCCAAGAGAGCTTTGTTCCTCGTGCACAGATTGAGTAAGTGGTAAGGTTCTTTCCAAAGTCACCTCACAAGCTACACATGAGAAGGTCTGCTACATTTCCTTACAGTTCTGCTGTACCCAGAGCTTTTTTTTTTTTTTTTTTGCTATGTTGTCAATTTAAAGAAACCAAAGTGAAAACCAGCGTGCTCTGCCATCTGAGTTGGTAGCAGTGTTCATAGATTCTTACAGAAGAGGCTGAGTGCACATAAAGACTATGATTTGATTTTATTTAGTGATACAATACTACAGAACTTGCTGCAGTTCCAAACCACTACAGGCTCCATAGGATGTTGGCTCCATTGGGGTGAAGCTATCCCAGACAGCCTCCACAAAGCGGTTCAGCGTATCAGGTTTGGTCCCTCCCTCTGCTGCTCTGACGATTTGTAGAATGCTTGGGCCTTTACTTCTGTATTGATTTTGCACTTCCTATAATGAAGGTTTCAGAGGAATAGGTTTATATTTATATGAAATTTTTATCTAAACAATACAAGAATGTATGCATCTTCCTTTCATACATCAAGAAATTTTGTGTTTCTTCTGAATGAACTTCTAGAGAAGGTAGTTTGAAGGGAATATGGAAATACAGAAGATGTTTTTCCCCTCAGTCATGCAAAGAAGAAAAAAAATGCATCAATTACAATTAGATAGGAATATTACCCTGAAACTGTTTTTGAAAAAAATGTGATGTATCTGGATTTCAAGAAGAACACATTACCAAGAGGGATATGTTACCTCATAAGTACACGACTTTTTATTTTGCATATAAAAATACATTTACTTATTTAAAAGAGAAAAGGATAGAAAATAATTTAAGTGCTGAACAGTATTCTAAATCTAACACCATGTGTTTTCCATTAGCTCTTAAGTTATGTTCTTTTAGTAGGTTACATTATAGAATTAATTGAAAACTGTTTCTTATATTCTACACTGAGGCTACACCTTTTTCTGCAATATATGCAACACTGCTCTATAAAGTCTTTCCTGAAGGTTATCTTGATACGAAGTAAGGTAGGTCGGAGACAGACCAGTTCTTTGGTTTTGTTTTTCAAATAATCTGATTTCCTGGGGAGATACTCTACAGGAATTTAGAAAGAGTACTTGATTATTCTATGAAAGCTTTGTTGTCTGTTTCCACTGCACATACAAGTGTATTAATTTTCATTTTATTCAAGTGCTGAATCAATAGCCATACCCATTTAAAGTCTTCATTTACATTACAAAGTGATAAGATAGGGATAAAACCAAATATATCCACTAACCTCCTTCCTTATACAGATCAGTTTATCAGGTGCCTAATGTCCCCATCTAGGTTTAAAAGGTTTTTAAAAAGAAAATTGCACTGTGTGATTTGTTCTTTTTTAACTAGCAGGTCTGCAGTAAGTTAATAAAGTTGAGTCTTAATCATTTAAGTGTTTGTTTTCCATTTAAAGCAGACATAGTATTCCGTTTTAAAGCAAGCCAAAAGGCTTGTTGTTTTCCATTATTCATTTCAGTTAAGAAATCTCATGGTGCATTATGCTTTTAAAAATACATATGATGCAGTGTCCTGCTAGGTTCAGAGGCTTCCTATTTCAGGGAGAACTGTTGAGTCTCTCTTTAATGTGGAAAAAACTGATGTGTTTATCTTCCTAACAAAGAAAACAATAAATATTTTTTTCAAAAAGTACGTCAACAACTTACCTTGAGATTTCAGATATCTTTTGTAAAGATACTTCATGCTGAAATGTTAACCAAATTTGACAGCTCTAAATCTTGCAGTCTAATAAATACTGGGTTCTAGAAGAGAAAGAAAACAAATCCTGGTCCAAGGATCAAACCATCAAGTGGTATGCTGACATTTATTTCAGAAAATACTTCCAGCCAAGTAGCCAGCCTAGAAGAGCATTTTTTAGAAAGTACTCAACAGGTTGCTTTTAGGATGAATAAAACTGCATAGCTAGCGAAAGCTGTCAGTACTAACTAGATTGAAATCTAATTGTTTATTCTCAGCTATGAAGGGGGACTGTAAAATTGTATTCTGACTAAGTTATAGCCCAGAAAGAAATATCTCTCCTCCTGAGGGGTTTCAGGCACAAGACCACAAACCTTAACACTGATGCAATGATAGAGCTCCGTTGGGATTCACTTGGCTTTAAAGTGATTCTTCTTAGAAAGTCCAAATTATATATTAGTTTAGCACAAAAGCCGTGTTTGTTCATTGTTGTGCTGAAAGGAAGTGGTCCAGGTGGATAAAAGCTAAAGATGCTTCCATTGTAAATTGTACTGGAACATGAGTCAGGCTTCTCTCTTGTCTTCTCAGATGTGGGTCACAGGAGATGATTTGGATTCCAACTTTCTGGAATTGTCCATCTGGAGTTTAACTGGGGTTTCAGACTGTAATGCCTGCTCAACACTTGTTCTCCCTATAGGTAGAACATGGGATATGTATGTTTACATTTCGCCTTACTTGCCTCTTCACCTCACATACTGAGGGTACTCCCTTTTACCCTAGAAGTCTGCTTGACAGACCATGCTTAATTCTGAAAAAAAAACCAAACATTCTTATGTTTGAGCAAACATAGCTCCATGCATATTAACAAGAGTGATCTCTCTTTTTCGTGCTCTCTCAGGAACGTTCAGCAGGCAAACCAGCAGATCTGAAGCAGCATGGTCACCACCACAGTGGTTACTCATCTTGGTTGCTTTTACACAAGAAGTACTTGAACACATGCACATAAACATCACAAACTGTGTGTGTCCCCATCTCATGTGGGAGATAATTGCTCATCTTCATCCTGCTTTTCCCAGGTCTCTTTCTCAGCAACTTAACTCTCAAAGTAAGCTCATCCATCCTTTTCTTTACTGAAATTGGGCATGTTTGGGAAATTACCCTTCTCTCTATAAGAGTCCATTCATGCTTATTGTTCCAAAAGGATACATTGTCTCATGGGACTTACTAAATTTTTCTTTTCTTTATAAAAAGTTGTGATTTAAAGGTAGTGGGAAAAAAAGAGAATTTTTAACCCACTTAATTTATTGCAAACTATCTGTGTCTTACAATTTTGTCTTGACAAAAGAAAAAGGTCCATTTTCATACATTCCCAAAGAATTTAAGCTAACACAGAAAGGGAATGGTTATTTACCTTCTAACACCACTGCCATCAAGGAAATTTGTATCCATATTTAAAAGAGAAATTTCACTCCGATTTCCTACTGATCTGGTTTTGCATCAATCATGATTATATCCTTCAATTAACTTTGAGAAGAATGCCATTATCCTGAGTCTATGAATATTACCATATCCTATCAGAGTAACATTGATGCACTCAACTTTGGCATCTTAAATATCCAGATGTAGTCCACAAGAACCATCTGCCAACACTTTATTTCCAAGTGTGTATGAACACTGAAATACAGAGAGTTGAGATTATCTTAATTTCACTGGCAACTAATCTTCTCATTCAAGAAGGCTCCACCCTTACTCATTGTTTAAGAGCTGTTCACAGAAGGTACTTGTGTTTTCCATAAGGTTAATTGTCAGCCACACTATTAACTTTTTAACTGTTTCAGTCTATGAAGATTTACATTCCCATTACATTTCACAGAGATGCAATCCTGTTAAAATTAATTTTATATCCAGGTATCGAGCCACGACAGTATGTTTGGAATTCTACTGAATTAGGGAGGAAAGTGGATGCTGTGCAAAAATAGCCCAGACTACTGCTGCCAGGCACTGTAAGTCTTGTCACTGATGTGTCTTCTCATCTGTATGTGGACACTACAGGTGTTATATCAAACTATGTCAGGTTGGAAGTTAAGAAAGTTGGAGTGGCATAAAAATAAATTTCTCTGATCCACAGTAGAGTTCAGGCATTCTCTCACATGGATTGACCTGTAAATCTGATGAATGTCCATTTGAACAGTTGCCTGCACCTCACCTTTTACATTACTGTTCACAGACATTTCATCTTACTGCCATGTCACACCACTCTTCCAATAGTGTTCATGGGATGCAATTCCATTTATTGTCTACTACCACACCAGATGTACTCAAAACTAACATGCTCTACTACTATTTTTAAAGAAAGTCCATGGTTTTTATTCTGTCCCAAACAATTTCTTATGAGTCTTCATTGTTACATTTCGGTTGTTTCATGGAGCACAGCCCAAAACTGTCACCTAAATTGCATTTCCCACGGAACAAGAAAGCAGCACCTATGACTTTGAAATCCCTGCCTCACATACTGCAGACCAAAGCACACCATATTTCTACTCCCAGGAACTTTATCACTCCCCTGTCCCTTTCAGCCTCTTCTCTGCACAATAGAATTAAGTGGGAGTTGTGTTTTTAAACAACTCAACATCAAAATATGATCCAAGAAGCCAAATATAAGGTCCAGGTTCAGACACTTAGAGCTGGCTTTGTTCATTACAGATGTCTAAGCTCCTACTAAAGCCAGCAGATTTCCTCTTGGGTGGTCACTGAAAATAAAAACAAATAGTACCTGCAACATATTATTAATCATGACATTGAGCCCAAGTTCTTAGTATGTATTGTATTTGTTTGTGTATATTTGTGTTTACTGTCTAATTTACTAAACAGAAGCACAGTGAACTCCATTAATTATTTCAAGGTTTTTTTTCAAGCTCTTTGTCAAGCTAAGGAAAAAAACAACCAGGAGGGAGAGAAAACACGCATGCCAAAGGATGTTCTGCATCCATGACAAAAAACACATAGAATATTCTTGGTGCCTTCTGTCACTATGACAACGAAGACACAGACACAAAATTTGAAATGTGAACAACGAAGGTAGAATTTGGAGCTCTTGCACAAGCCATTAGTAGGATGGATTTACAGCTTTTCCCTCCTATACGATTTTTATTGCTTGTGATCATATCCTCAGAACACATACTAGGATTAATTTGTTTAGCTAACAAGGTCCAGACCTTGCAGCCTGAAGCTGTAAATTTTTGTAGGACCTAAGAGTCTTCAGAGCTCCCAAATCTCTAGCCAAGGAATCTTCTTCCTTCCATTTCAACACAGGAAGATCTTCCAGTCCTCCCAATACCTTTAATGGCTGTGGGATCACTAACAAAGAGACCTGGTCTGACTTACTACCCTGAAAGGAAGGAAGGGAGGAGAGGAAAGAGGATCACATGCTCCACATGTCAGATGTGTTTACAGGCACCAGGAGTGGTAGAAGAGTGATTCTGTGCCAACCATCCAGGTAAACAACAGGACAGATTTTCCATGGCCACTTCCAGCATGAATATTTACTAAATCAAAATATGGAGAGATACTTGCCCTGTAGATTTCCCTATACCTGCAGGAAACCATCTTCTGTCTTGTGACAGGCATTTAAGATTGCATTGCCCTTCCAAGCCCTTTCTGGAAGCTCTCCTGTGCAGGGTAGCTATGGCACATCAGCTGCACGAACTCCACCTGCTTTTTGCTGCTAATGTTTTCCACAGTGTTGGTTCAATTAAATAGAAAAGCACAGAAAAACCTTTTCCAGATTTCATAAGATCAGAAGAGTTTTTTTAATCTGCCTTTTTAAAGTCAGGTAAAAGAGACTTTCTCCACATTAGCTATTGGTTTCCCTTGGTCCCCACTCTTGTTGCTACAGGTTTTCTAGTACTTTCCGATATGAAGGTCCTACCAAAGGATTCTCCTTTTATCACCTGATTCCCTGGAGGTAATGTTTGTCCTGGTTTATTCATTCCTCACACACCTTACAAGACTGGAATATACCTTCACTTTTGTTCCAGTGACTAGTTCAGAGAATTATGGCAATAAATGGTAGGAGATTTAAAATGGATGACTTCATCTCCAGAATCCTGTGTGTCTTCACACAAATAGTGACAAGAAGTCTGTCACTGGACAACCTGTTTTTTAAATCCCAAGCCTGTACACTGTTTTTTGATTAAACTGAGTTCAGGGAAGGCATCAAAGAGCAGTTGGGGTGCACATTTCTTTTTCTTTGTAGCTAACTAGCTTTCTCTCTATTCACTGCACATATTTGAGTGTCTTGTCCATTTGATTCCTGCCCAAGTCAGTTCCTTTCCCATTTGTTATTGCAATTGTCCAGTGTTTCATCAAGAACTCTGGTGGACACAAAAGGAGTATCCAGCCATAACAAGCTGAGTCTTCTGCTGCACTCTTTGGATAAAATCTAACTTACTGTAGACTAAAAGGACTACCAAGGTCTCTGATGGTATTTCTGGCACATTTAGCTTGAATTTTCAGCCCTAGAATAACCCTGAAATCAAGAGTCTTTCTATTATTTATGGAGAGACTGGTGTTATATTTACCGAGTTCTTAGGATTCGTATTAAAGTAAACATTCATACCAGAGAAAGAAGAATTTCTGGAGATACTTTACACCCTCAGCAGAGTATGATTGCCATAGTGTTCCCTGAACCTATGAGTCATGTTTGTTAATGCCCATGGTGTAATAAGAAGATAAGCTAGATTTTCTAGTAAGATATTTTGCTCACATCTTGTAAAAGCATGGAATTGTTCAGCTTACCAATGGGATTCTCTAAAGTCTGGACTCTTCCATTTTCCAGTTTATTCACATTTCCACTATATTTGCCACTAATAAATTTTTCAGCCCTGTGTTTTATTACACATATCTCTATTGCTCTGTTTGGTTGTTTTTAGACTGCTTTAATTTTAATTGGAATCGGTTTGAATCATTCACTAATTATTGCAATAATTATAAAGAAAAGACTCATTATCAATCTATGTGAAAAAAAAATTAATTAATTTCCTCTTGCCTGTATCCAGTCATTACCATTTTATTTTTGGTATTTTTCAAAAGTCTCCCTAAATTACCCTGGAGAACTTATGCAAATAATAGCTTTGAGTCTTAATTTTCTGTGTATTTTTTCTCAATACATTACTGTGATTTTACAGACAGTTTCTAATTCTGTACTAGTCGTGGTTTAGACCAGTTGGTCAATAAAGGTCTCAGATTTTTGATAGACCAAATTCATGTAATCTGTTCCAGAAAGCCAACATGTTGTCATTTTGTAGCCCTTCCAGACTTCATAACTGGCAGAAACAGGTACAGCTGATACTAAGAAAATTTTATGCCATAGTGCCAAAGTTCATTCTGCTCTTGCTTGAATTATGTTCACAAAGAACCACACAAGAGCACAGAGGGAACACAATAATGATTGCATGTTTAGATTCCTTTGTACACCTCTTCTTAAAATTTCAAGTAACAGAATCACAGAATGAATGAGTTTGGAAAGGACCTCTGAGCTCATCAAGTCCATCCTGTAACTGAACACCACCTTTGTCAACTAGATCATGGTACTGAGTGCCACATCCAGTCTTTCCTTAAACACCTCCAGGGACAGTGATTCCAACACCACCCTAGACAGCCCATTCCAATGCCTTATCACCCTTTCTGTGAAAACTCTTTTTCTCAATGTCCAACCTAAACCTCCTCTGGTGCAACTTACAGACTGTGTCCTAAATGTGTATTCTAGAGCGTTCTTCTAGAGAAATTTGGCAACAGGCACCGGGCAGTAGATCAGGAGAAGTTAATTCCTGAACTAAAGGTCCTTCCTTCACTGAAAATACTGTCTTCTGCCTCCCCAGCCAGACTCTTAAAACACAGCTATGCCAGTGAGTCTCTAACACCATGTAGAGTTTATCCATCCATAATCCTCCACATCTGTGCATGAGAAGAGCATGTCTGGCTCTGCATCCTTGCTAGATCCTTCTGGGCATTCTCATCCAAGTTTTTGTTTGAGTTGAAAAGTTAAAAAGTGTCACCAAAACTAGCCCCATATTAATGTATAGCACTTTCACAGTGACAGCACCAGAAATATCATGTACATGTGTGTGAAGGAGGTGCTCTGTGGCACAACTTTTGCTAGAGCTGTAACACTTCACTGTCTTACAAATCCTAGGAATCCCATCCTACTCCTCATATTTAGGACAGATACTTTAAGATAATTCAACTTCTTTCCAACCCACTTTTACCTTCAGCTGTTGTAATGTGAAAGCACACATTTGCTCTAGTGACTTTCTTTCTTTCTTTATTTATTTCTTCAGACTCCTAAATGCCATCTGTTCTTGACATTTGCTTGAAACTTAACTGTTTCCTGCTGAAATTCACCCCAGCTTCTTAGCATTGGTCAAAACAAAAATATTTTCCATGGAGTATAGCATTCTTATAAAAGCCAATGTTGTATTAATGAATATATTTTACTTAATGTAGAAGAAATAACATTTCTGAGTCTATTAATAATAAAAGTCTCTTCATGATAAGATCCTTTTCTTCCATAAACTGATACTACCGGACAATGCAACTGTATCTTCCTTTGAGCAAAGATTTCTGCAGAAATCCTGCTCAATCAAATGCTCAGATCTTCAGTCTGACGTAGCACTGCTTGACGCCAGACAGTGCCCAAGGTTCTGCTTTGACACAGAACACAGCCAGGGATCACAAAAGTCAAAAACCTCATGTTTCTGCTGGCAAATAAAGCAGGTCAGGAACTGTCCTTTGGCACAGGAACCAGCTGGCACAACACGGCTTTCACACGCACAACTAAACTCTTATCTCCTGAAATAGGTCAGTTATGTGCAGACAGTCTGCTGGGAATGGCCCCCGGCACACACCCACCCTTAAGCTGTGCTGGGAGTTGCCTCAGGGACTGCTGTTTTGCTAGGACAGAACCACACTGGGGACACCACCACCCAGGGAACAGTACATAGGATGACCACTGCTGTGCTTTAATCCTTAACCCTAGCCCCATTTAGTTTACTTCTGTAGGGGTAGCTGTAGGGATAGAGGTCAAAAAATGCCTGCAACACAAAACAGAACTGACATCTAACTGAATGTTTGCTGCCCGTCTTGTGCTTCAGAGACTTCTTTCAAAGCAATTTTTGACGATATCTCCAAATTAAAGCATCCTCTCTGCTCTTTTATGTCATCATTAATTGGCCCTTTTCCCTGGACAACCAACCAGATCTTTTCAACCAATACTGAAAATGTTCTTGTGAGGTACTGAAAAAAAAAAAACGAAAAAAGAGTGATCCATCTGAATCTGCATTTTCTCTCTGCAGTCCCCTGTTTCACAGTGAAGTGTCACAGGGTCACCCTTGCCCATGACATACTGGACCACAAGACATCTCATGGAGAACAGACCATGGCTGCTGCAGAGGTGGCTTGGTTACCTGCTCACATCTCAGTTTCAGTTTGACCCACATTTTGGGTTAAGCTGCCCTAGGAAGCTGCTAGATACCAAAACCTTGTTTCTGTAAGCTATTTCCTGACACTAGCCTGGGTCACTGGGCTTTAAGAAAGAGCATTTCAGGTCATTAAGAAGGCAAGTGCACACAGCATAGCTCTTTCATCTGATGTATTCTAAAACTCAGAAGCCTCGCTCAAGAAATAGGGAGGACATTAAATATGTGGTAGCTCCCCTTTGCCCTCAGTTCTGGAATATTTTTCCTGAAAAATTTAGTGTCTGAAACTTGCAGTTGAGTTATCATGAACATAAACCACCACTGTTGCAGCAGGGATGTAGAGAGTAGCATTGAAGATTGCTGACAGCCTGAGAGGAGAAGGGAGTGGGAAAGCCTGTGTGGTCAGTTAGAGACACACCTTGCGTGCTTCCCATGAAACGTCTTCTCTGCAGCACCCCTTTTTCACCTGTTTATACATGCAGCACACAGAAGCACATGCTGTGCATTGTTTTGCTTAAAAGCAAAGGTTTTATTGTTTGGGGATACCTGAATAAAAAAGCAAATATCTGTTGTGGGTTGGCTTGTTGCTTTAATTTTTTCTTAATGGGAAAACAAATCCACTTCCAGCTGTTCAATTGTCTGATCAAGATGTAAACACAAAAAGTGCTGTTACCTTCATTCCAATAAAAGCAAAACAAAACACTGGGAGCCAAACTCTGACACACCAGGAAATGTCAGAATTGAGGGTGCAAAACTTCACGCGGCACACGGTGTACTTCTCTGCTATTAGAGAACCATGGAACTGTTTAGGTTGGAAAAGACCTCCAAGACCATCGAGTCGAAACATTGACCCAGCGTTTCCACTAAACCATATCCTTCAGTGCCCCAGTTCCCCAAAAATGAGGCGATACTCCTACAGGTAGCAACAGCTTTCCTAGAAATAACCACTCTTCACTGCAGAAGGCACGCAAAGCCCTTCACTCCAACAACCCTTCCCTGCCTGGGGAGCACCTGCCCTTTGCAGCCCGCGGCGAGAAGGCGGTGATGCTTCGCCAGCTCTTACAGGTGCTCGAGGTGAGCGAGGCCGGCGCGTCCAGGGCGGGGCGAGCGAAGGGAGCGGAGCGCTCGCCCCGCCACACAAAGGGCCGCCGGCCGCCTCCCGTCGAGCGCGCACGGGGCGGGGGACGCCGCTGCCGGGGCGAGGATCGGAGCCCGGACAAAAGGCAGCTCCTCTCCGCCGCCTCCCCGCCCGCGGGCGGGGCCCCGCGGCGCCTCCCTCGCACTGCACCCCATCCCATCCCGCTCCCTCCCTCCCTCTCTCCCCCCCATGCCGCGGGCCCCGGCGGGAGGCGCTGCCCCACTCGCCCGGGCGAGCTGCTGAGCGCCGGCGGCAGCGGCTACCTGGTCCTGCGGGCAGGGCGCCGAGGTGAGTGAGGCGGGAGCCTCCTGGCCCGGGCAGCCCCGCTCCGCCCGGCCCGGGAGCGCCCCGGCCCCGCGGGAGGGAGCCCCGCAGGAGCGGAGNCTGGCGGGCGGCAAGCCTCTTCCTTCCTCTCTGCTTGGCCCCCCTCAATTTCGGCTGCGATAGGTCCGGGCTGGGGGAGGAAGCCAAACAAAGGCAAGCACGGTAACCTGCCTGAAAACGAGCGGACAGATGAAAAACGGGGCGCTCACCACGGGATGCCCTCTCTTCTTGGGGGGCGTGTGGGTGGCCGGGACTGCCCCTGCCCTGTGGTGGTGCGAGCAGGGCTTGGGGTTGCTTCCCTCAGTTGCATCCCCGAATTGGAGAAACAAAGCGGTCCTTTGGTATGAAGAAGGTGTTTTAGATGCGGGTGGTGTTGGCTGGTGTTACCTGCAATGGTTAATCACAGGGACTATCAAAGAGGATGTTTCTGCCGTTTGTGGGGTTTATTTGCCTTTTGTATTTCTCTGGGGCTGGACTATTAAAATAAATTTGCCAGCTGTGTTTGTACATTTGTTGGTGGTTGTGCTGTTTTGGTTTTTGTTTTTTTTTTTAAACTTCTGTTGTCTTTTTGTAACTACAAAAGGAAGGAGACTTAAGTGTTTGTAATCTAAAAACAAGAAATAAAGGTTTATTTAAAGATATTTTTAGCCAAAAACCTTGAAAAGGAATTTAAAACTTTGTCTCGATAGACTTGGCAATGGTTACTGCCTATTTGCTCTTGTAAGCCCTTTATTTCCTTCATATAGCCAGTTTGATTTAGTGATTTCAGAATGACTGAGAATGTGAACAGCAGAGAAATAGAAAAGCTCAGAAAGCAAATAAATAGAAGCCAAATTTGTTTTCTAAAAGATCTTTTGTAGGTTGCCTTTTTATGATAGTCGTAAGTGCTTTTTGGAGTTAATTAGTACATATAGAGCTTTTCTGGCTTGGGGAGTGGAACAGTCAAATTAATGTTCAGTAGCAGGGTCTGTATTTATTCAAGGTACTTACCCTATGCAAGTTTGGTTAGTATTTTTTTCTCTTTGGTTGAAAGAGAAATAATAGTATTCTGAACAAAAGTAAACATCATTTTAGTAGGAGGGGAGAGGAAAAAGCTTTGATATGGACCCTAATTCAAGAAGGTGCTAAAAGCACATGCTTAATACAGGCACAGTGGTAGGTTAGACAATTGAGCATTGTTTTTGTACTTGATGTTGCATGTCCTTTCTTGTGCTTTGGGCCTGGCTGCTACCACGCAACCCTCTTACCCATTCTTATCCCTTCTGTAGGGAGGTCTGGGTCACATGCACGTGATTTTTTTTTTTTTTTTCTGTTGAACTTTGCAATTCTTGTGTTTCAGATGGCTTCCAGAAGTGATATGCTTCACTGATTTGGGACTGGACTATACAAAAGTAATTACAGAAGTTGCATGGAAAGGCCTTTTTTTTAATGATGGAGGTCTGTAAAAGCAGTCTTGAAGGCAGCCACCTGTGTGCACTGTTGAGGCTTTGTGGGAGCTTCAAAATAGCTACCAGATTTAATCATCTTAAAACATACATCTTCTTGAAACTTCGAATGCAATGCTCCTTTCACTATTAAAGTTGTCAGTTGCTGTTTCTAACAAAATTACACTGTTGGGTAAATCTATAACAACTTCATTAGGAAGCATTCATCATAGTTACTTAACAGGAAATTAAATCCACGTAGATCAGAACAGAACTTGCATCTTCTTTCCTAAAGCATTACCTTTACCTTGCACTTATGTTCAACAAATTCTGTAGACACGGAACATTGGCAGTGCTCTCCATCTCTGTAGACAGGCACTTAGGAACGGTTTCTTGAGCCTTAGGAAACCTCAGCCATGCCTTTTTTCCCTCTGTGTGTGTAATGGTAAAAGACTGAATGCTGAAGCTATGAGTCTTGAGGGTTTTTTTGGTGGGTTATTGCAAAATGCTTTTGATCTGCCACAAGCTGGGGTCGGGATGGGGGGGGAGGAGGAAGAGAGGGGACATGTGGAGTAGATGTTCTGTGAGCCCTTTGAAACTGGACACCTATTATATGTTTGTCAGCAAGTCGGTGGTATGAAGTGACCCAAGTGATCTCTCAGAGACCTGTGTCCTCTAAGCTGAGCAAAGCACGTACTCCTGTTTTACGGTCACTGAACAAAGGCACTCTCCTTGGAGCTTTCTGCAGACAGAGCTCTTAGATGTTCCAAGTTCTGATTTCAAGAGAAACTGCTAATATTATGATGCTTGTTCCTGTGATAAATAAATTTAAAACCAGAATATGCCATGTGCTCACTGACCTTCAGAAAGCAGAATGTATTTTTCTTCTTTCAACTGATTTAGTCTAGGAGTGGGATTTGCATGCTTGGCCCCAGGTTCAAGTATTATTACTTAACCTCTAAGTTAAGCAACTAGTATTTGTGTAGTGTCCTCATCCTGGTGGGCAGCATCTTGTGTTTGTCACGGCTTTGCATGGAATAATGGTGAGACGAGAGTTTGGGTTTATCATGACAACAACTTGAACACAGGGAGATTTATCAGCCCCTTGAAATAAGGGGTCAAGTACAAAACCACCTTGTTCTCCACAGAGCGCTGCATAGCACTATTAGCTTCCATTGTATTTCAGGCTTAATCTAAAAGTGAAACCTAACTTGTCATTCTCTGGGGTCTTGGGAAAAACCTCTGAAATGTGATCTGAGTGAAAATAAATACAGTGAACCTTTCCAGAGAGGTGTAAGCTGCTCTCCATGCTGCTTGAGAGGACACCATGTTCAGGCCAGTATTTCATTTGATGTCTCATGGATGGAAAGAGAAATGGGTGGGAAAGAAAGCTGGTGTGTGGGGGCAGTATGAGGGGGCAGGAGGAGAAGTTTAGATATCTAATTCCAAAAGCTCGGTTTTTAGGAATGTGGGTGGTTTGGTGGGAGTTTTAAAGACTAAGAAAATTATGCTTTTGCTAATAATGATCTCTAGGCAACTGGAATTCTATAATATGGTGGCTTTCTCACATTTACATTAACACTCCTCAGACTCTGACTTTCCTTTGGTTATATTCACTGAAAATATGGAAGATCTTGCACTCAGTGTTAGACATCAAGTTTGTACAGAACAAACAACAAGCCACTTTTCAAATTCCATGCTGTATAAAAGTTGAGGGCCCCTCAACTTTGTTTTTTCCTGTGGTGGGTGCAAAGGTGAAATAAAGCATGTCTAAGGTCCAGGTTTCTCAAGGAGATGAGATGCAGCTCAGGTGAGGATGCTTAGAGCCAGTGGAGGAGAATCAGGAACTTCTGGCTTTGTCCATACCTCATTTCATTCCTGCATGAAGCCGTTGTTCCCTTGTCCTGGTGCTCTGCTCCAATGGTCTGTGGGTGGCTTGGTGTGCACAGGGTCCCTAGCGCTGAAAAGGATGAGAATTTGGCTGAGTACTTTGAAGCTCTTTCTGTACCTGTGTGCAGAGTGGTTGTAGTCTGACAGTAGGGAAAGTTGCTCAAGTCTTGGGAACTCAGCTGCCCTCTGTCATCTTAGGTTTATCCTTTTATTCTTTTTGTTAGAGGTCTTCAAATATACTGCACAATTCTGAGCTAACTAACAAAAGATAAACTTTTTTTGTCTGTCTGCCCCAGAAGGAGGAAGGAAGACAGCTAAGTGTCTTCATTTAAACTTGTAAGCATTCCTCAAAGAAGAAGTGGCTACCTATAGGATGAAAAGTTGAATAAATAAGAAAGCATTTCTCTTATGAAACACATTTGTTGTTTTTTTTTTCCTTTGAAGAGGCCTCAGTTTAGCTCTTGCTTCAGAGTCTTGCATTTTCTTTGAAATTAGTATTTTCTACATAAGCCTGTTGATGAGTTTTAATGCTTTGTGAGAGGCTTTTAAATAAGAAATGAGACCCTTTATCTTGAAGGACTACTTAGTATTCAAGTTAAATGTTGATCACAGTACAACTCCAAATGAGAAAAAATTTAGTCTTTAAATTGATTTTGACTTAAAATATGTGAGGGTATTCTACGTGCCCTAGAGAGAGATGAGAATGAGACTTTGCTACTGATTCTTCCACTTCATCTTTCTGAACAAAATGTGAAAGGACTGGGGGAGAAGGGCAAGACAAAAATACAGTATCTCCATAGGCAGGACTTGAGTCATTTAATGGACTTTACTGAAATCCTAAAATGTTTTATTGTTTTTATTACGTGACTCATTCTTTGGGGCACTCTGTTGGTAATGTATACAAAAGTGGGACTTTCCATTCTGCAACCTCGGGCTCATCTGCAGTTGCCTTGGACTCTCTGGAATTGAAGTAAGCTAAAGTCATGTGGATCAAGTAGGTTCTTAACTTAGACCTGTCAGTTTCATGTCTGGTCTTGGATGTGAGGAACCTGGGCTATAATGTGTGTCTGATGTATTTTGCACTTTCCACTTGCATTGGGCAATGGGAAGAATGGCTGGTCAGCATTGCAAAGCATAAAACTTGGGAAGAATGCTGCAGACCAGATACATGCACCTGAAATAAGATTCTCATCAGAACAATATTGATAGGTTTAAATACCATTCAGTGTATTTTAATCCTTGCTAAAATAAAGAAATACTACTGCACAGATGTTGGTATCCAGTTCGGTCCAGTTCTCCTGCAGAGACCTGCAGGATACATGGATGAGCTCTTACTTCATCATCTGGACTCCCCACTCTGTTGATGTGTGCGTTACTGAGCTTGGTGAATTACCAAGTTTAAGCCTGCTATCCTGGCTGGGTATTAAGCGGTTTTTCTTTAAGGGCATTGGCATAAAGTGTCATCATGTATACGGAAAATAGGGGTGTGAAATCTTAGTAGGTGCTAAATTAGGAGCAGTTTTCCCCACACAAACACATTTTATTTCTCAGTGATTTAAATGGAACAATGATGAAAGCATGGTAAAATGCTGCAGTGATGAAATGCTAAAGGAGGTAATTCACAGGACAGACTGAAAATATTGGACAAATGGTCTTAGAAGTGAGATATATTTAAATGTTTGTGTTATACCTGACTAGAAGTAATGTCCTGCCTAAATAACCAGGGAAATGGCTGAAGAGATTGCATCATGGGCCAGCAACAGTGATCCAGTAACAGTGCATGGATTCAGGGTGACAGGGACTCTGGGAATTGGGTTTAACTGCCGTGGTGAAGTGGCTGCAGAACATGGATTTAAGTTTCTGAGATAACTGTGTGCCTTGCATAATCTGGTTACATTTCAAGATAATAATTAACTACTGCCTTTGCAATGTTACTCTTGAAGTAAAGGGGGATTTTGGATGGGAAACTGAAATAAATTCACTGAACTGTGTGTGCAAAGTGACTGAAATAGGACTCTTGCTTTTAGAAACTGCTCTCTTGCCTTAATTTTATAAGCGATGTTTCAGGAAGCATTTGCGCCTTAATTAAGGAGTAATGCAGAGTTCAGAATTAAGGATATTAAGAATGTTACTTAAGTATAGCTCTTGGGCCCACAGGAGGAGAGGTCCTGGCTGCAGTGAAGTCTGTCAGGGCCTTTATGTCCTAACAAATGAATCCAAATTCTGCCCCTGCTTTTCCTTGGCCATTTCACCAACTTTGACATCTGTAATCTAGTTTAAGGCAAACAAAAAACCTCAAACTCTCAAGCAGTATTTGTTCTAGCACATGAAACTGAGGTTCAGGAGTTGTTCAGACCTGTAAATGTCAAAAGCAGATTTCAGTCTTGGGCTTTTTTCTTGGTGTATCAGCCTAGTTTTATGCTGGCTGAGGGTATGGCTTTATCTCTGGATGTTTTGAAATAATAAGAAAAGCTACTTATATCTGCAGTATTACTGCAGTGAGGCAAGAGGAGATACATCCATCATGGATGTTTTGATCATCTGGAACATCTTGTATTAGCTCATAAACCAAAAGAAAAAGTTGGGGTTGTTTGAGGTTTCTTTTTTCCTCCCTTTTTTATGTTTTCCTTTTTATAGGCAATCTTGATCAAGTAGTTTTATGAATGTCTGTGCAAACTGTCTCTCTTCATGGAAATGGGACAAACATATACAGTGACCATCTCTTAGCCCTCTTGTATTTTTTTCCCCACCTTCTTTGCCCCCAGGGTTCCTACAGAGTTCCTACTTTGTTCAACTTAAGATCTAAGTTCATATTACTGCTCTTAAAATCAAGATGATCAGTGGATCAGAAAATAATTAAGGATTAAGGTCATAAATTAAATGCTTGTCTTTAACTGCATGTATGTATAGAATTATTTCTGCTAGTCTTCAGGAGTTTCCATTCCGTAGGGAAAGTCAATAAATTTTAAACGTTATTATGGGAATAATTTGTTGATTCCTGAAGCATAGATCCAGCTGCTCTTCAGTTCACCTTGCACAGGAGCAGGGAGAAAAATCTGCTGGAAGTTTCTGGGACACTTGTCTGCTGCAGAGAAGACTTCCCCATCTCTGCCCCAGTTCTTGGGGTAAAAAGTCTAGACTGGAGAACTTTAAACTTTGCTAAGTGGTCTTAAGAAGTAAAATCTATTTAATGTCTCTGATGTAAGGGTAATTGAAAGAACTCCCCCTGCTCCCACAGAATTAAAAAAAAAAAAAAAAATTGCTATGAAGTGTTTTTTTATTAAACCCCCTGTGCTGTTTAAGCACCTGTATGTGCACACTTGTGCCTGTGGTTGCACATGGCATGCCAGACAGTTGTAGAGGCAGAAGCAGCTTTAACGATGTCCTGTTTGCTACATACATTATTTACAAGCAGAATGTGCATTAGTATAGCTGGAAGTGTTTGCTGCTCTCTGTGTGACAAGCAGGATGTGTGCAATGAACCTGTCCAGTTCAGCAGCTATAGAAAGAGTCGAGAAATTTGCTTTTAACTCCATTACCCATCTTCTGACAAACACTGCAAAGCCTCGAAGTCTGGAAATAGGCAAAGTGAGAACTGAGGAAGTGGCAGTTATGTTGGCTAAAATAAAATGAAATTGCTCTCTTTAAACTGGAGAGAAGATGCACCTTGTTTTAATACTTGAAGAGTGTTTTATCTGGAAGTCTTCTCCTGTCGAAGTAATGTAGTAAGTGCCGGAGAGAGTACTTTATTCCTCATGGGTGATTCCTGAGGGATCTGGTGCTAAATAATGTGTCTTTTTTTGCCTCTTTTTAAACAGATAACTGTTTTCTATTAAGAAGACTTTTGAAATGGAGTTGACTTTGTTCAAGTCTATAAAACTGACACCTTTAAATGTAAAATAGAGAATCCAGACATATCATTGTTAATATCTATGGTCTGGAGTGATGCTTTTACTCAATTTAATCAGCAGCTAGAAGCAGATAAACTAGAAACAGCAGATAAACTAGATTTTGATGCTTGCAGGACGGATGAAGATTGTGCATCTGTTTCTTAACTAAAAAGCATTAAATTTGCCCAGGGAGATGCATAGCTCCCCTACTTGGGCCTGGTGCTTTCCAGGTAGACTTGGAAAAGCCTGTCAGATCCCTTGTGCTTGGAGATTTGTACCATTATTTTTCTTGCCTATGTCCTTCTGGTGGAGAGTGGGAACAAACTCGTCTCTGGATGTGGTGTAATTCCTGAAGAGTACAGGGGAAGAAAGTGTAGCCCTGCTGAAAAGCAAGGCTGGCAAACTGGTAACAATGGATGAGGAGAAGGCCGAGGTGCTCAGGCTTCACTGGCAGCCTCTCTTCCCACGCCTCTCGAGCAGATGGACTGCAAGATGGGGACCAGAGCAGCAAAGGCCCTGCCACTGTAGGAGAAGATCACGTTTGTGGTCACCTGAAGAGCTCAAATGTATGGGACCTGATGAGATGCCTCCCAGAGGCCTGAAGGAGTTGGCTGATGTTGTTGCCAAGCCACGCTCCATGATTTGAAAAGTCACAGCAGTCAGGTGAAGTCCCAGGTGACGAGAAATAGGAAGACATTGTACCCATCTTTAAAATGTGTAGAAAGGCGCACCCTGATACTGACTTGTCAGCCTCACCTCTGTGCCTGAGAAGACCATGGAACAGATCCTCCTGGAAGCCGTGCTAAGGGACATAGAGGACAGGGAGGGGATTAGGGACAGCCAGTATGACTTCACCAAGGGCAAGCCCTGCCTGACCAACCTAGTAGCTGTCTATAATGGAGTGGCCACATCAAGTGACAAGGGAAGGGTTACAGATGTAATTTATCTGGATTTCTGTAAAGCCTCTGACATGGTGCCCCACGACATTCTTCTCTCTAAACTGGGGACAGATGATTTGATGGTGGCCTGTTCAGTGATTGAGGAATTGCTTGGATAGCCATATGCAGAGGGTGGTGTCAGTGGCTCAGAGTCTGATGGACATCAGTGACAAGTGGTGTCCCTCAGGGGTCTCTGCTGGGACCAAGGTTATTTAATCTCTTCACTAATGACAAAGACAAAGGGATCAAGTGCACTCCTGCAAATTTGCAGGTGACTCCAAGCTGAGTGGTGCTGTTGATGCATCTGAAGGTCTGGATGCCATCCTGAGGGACCTGGGCAAGCTCAAGAAATGGAACCCTGGGAATACAAGGCCAAAGGCAAAGTGTGGGCAACCCCTGGTATCAATCACCTGAGTGAGGGCAACCACTGGTATCAATCTGGGCTGGCGAATGAACAGCTCAAGAGCTGCCCTGTTAAGAAGGACTTTGGGGGTGCTTGTGGATGAGGCAGTGTCCAGGTGCTGCTGGGCACAATCCAGCTGTGTGTAGCCCACAAAGCCAATTGAATCCTGAGCCACCTGGAGAGCTGCATCCAGCTCTGGAGTCCCCAACGTGTGGACGATGGGGACATGTTGAAGGGAGTCCAGAGGAGGGCCACGAAGATGGTCACAGGGCTGGAGCACATCTCGTGTGAAGACAGACTGAGATGGTTGGGGTTGTTCAGTCTGGGGTAGAGAAGGCTCCAGGGAGACCTTATAGCACCTTCCAGTACCTAAGGGGCCTATGGGAAATCTGGAGAGGGACTTTCTACAAGGGCATGTGGAGATAGAAAAGGGTAATATTTTTAAACTGAAGAAGGATTGATTTTAGATTAGATGTAAGAAAGGTGGGGCTTTTTGTTTTGTTGTTTTGCTTTTTGTTTGGTTTTGGTGGTTTTTTTTTTTTTTTTTTGCAGTAGTGCAGTGAGACACTGGGATAGGTTGCCCAGAGAAATGGTAGAAGATGCTTCATCCCTGGAAACATTCAAGGTCTGGTTGGACAGGTTTCTGAGCAACCTGATTGAGTTGCTCATTGCAGGAGAATTGGACTTGGTGGCTTTTAAAAGTCCATTCCAACCCAAACTATTCAATGATTCAACTTTGCAGAGTTCCCAACTACCTTTTAACAACTATTGAGTATTTGGAAAGATCAGGATGTTTCCTCATGAGGACAAAATCTTTCACAGTTAATGCTGTTTTAGTTGTTATTTCAAGAAGGGGGTGATTTTTCTTTATGTTAAAAAACAAACCCCCTCGCAGTCCTCTGGCACAAACTGAGAAGCTTGCAGGTGTTTAAGGATGTGCTTGCTCTCTTACCTGCAAACACATCTATTAAGCTTGGTAGTTTCCAGCTCCTTCTAGGCTATGGGAATTGTTGCCCCTTCCTTCTGCTCAGGAAGAGGGCAGCACTGAAGAACCTGGGTGCTGTGTCAGAAATCAAAGCATCTCCTCTTCCTGCCAGATTTCAAGTGTCAATTTTTACTTCAGTTAATTTGTTTATGAAAACTTTGAACTGTCATTTCAGCCCCCATATAATGGCAATCATGGTATCTTGTCCTTTTTAATCATTATTTTATTCTTTCACTTTTTTGACAACCCATGTTCTGGTATGTTCTTTTATCTAGTTAAACTTGGTTTTAGAAGGTGCTTTTAAGATAAATATTGACTTATTCTGCTGAAAATACAGAGTGATATTGATTTTTTTTTTTGCCTTTATGCAGATAACATGTGATTTGATATTTGTATACTGTTTTTTTCTTTGTTTTTTTAATATTAGCTTCCTGACCTATGATACAAGCATTTTCAGAAACTACAGGGAGCTCAGACTTTTTACTTTGCGTACCATACCATGCATGGCTATTGTAAACTGCATATTATTTCTTCCAGTAAAATCAAAGATATTATAATCTGCATGTAATTGTCATCCTTAACATTTGAGCCTCTTCTTTCAGGTAGCTAGGTTTTTCCCTTATGTTTTGCAGAATACAATTTTCTGTTTGTTTTTATATTTCAGAAATCAGCTTACAGAGTTTTCATGTCTGACTACTGGTATCGGACCCTGATCCTGTGCAAAGAAACTGGAAGCTGCAATTGTTTTGCAACAGCCAACCAGCCTGATGAAGAGAAAGAAGAAGATACAAACCATCAGGTTGTGGTGTCAGATACCATGCAGCTTGTGCAAGATAAGCAGGAGGTGACAGAAATCATGGCAGGTGAGAAAAATATAGCATAATTTGAAACTGTCCAGCCAGCTACCAAATTGTGTTAAGAAGAGGACTGATGGCTTCAAAAATGTTAGCAATAGTATTACATCACTAACGAGGACACTGGGGCAGGGAGCCCAAGAAAAGGATTAGCTGGGTATGCACTTGGAGGGGGCTGATGTCACCACAAAAACAAATGCTTAATAGCAGCCGGTGAAAACCTGTACTTGGGCAGCCTGATGCTTGTTATAAGAAATTAAAATAATTCCCTAAATTAATCATTTAGCAAAAAATAGCCATCCCAGAGAAACCTGACCTACCTTCCTACAGTTTTAAAACCGTAGCTTTGAGAAACTGCTGAGAAGCAACTAAAAAACACCTCTGCACCATTTCACATTACTTTTTTTGCTGTGGACTATGAGCAGAAAACTGTAGTGAGTGCTAGTTTATATTTACTGGGACTAAGAATACATTTTTTTTTTTAATTACTGTACCATCTGATCTTATATTTATCCAAGAGGGTAAATATATGCAGGAGGTTGTCACATAGTTCAGATATGAATGGAACCTATGCCTTGGTACTAGTGCAGATGGACGGTTATTTTATAATTTGATTAGCCGTTGCATCTGATGGTATTTCGTCTTTATTAACACCTCTTAATTTCATTTTGGAAATATGTTTTTATAAAACCTCCTACGTAATTAAAAAATACCTACACATATTTATGCAAACCTCTCTAAGCTGGAAAGATGATCCAAAACTATGTGGAATTCACTAAAATACAGTTTTGCATTTAATATGCAGTTACAAAACAGGCTATGACTCCTTTGTCCTAAAAGAAAAAAAGCTCATTCTCTCATCTGGAATGAGCTAATGATGTTGGTGCTACTACAGAATGATTCATATTTTTCTCTGACTTAACAGGAAGTAGCGATTAGAGTAATCATTTTGTTTATGTACCAGTGACGTCTCAGCCAGAATGAGGTTTCTTTTGAAGGCAATACGGAAAGATGAAAAAAAAAACCTGCAGTAATTCTGGAGGATGATGCCAGGGTTGATCACATACAATTTCTGTGGAAATAAGGAGTGTGTATCTAGACTACAAGAGAAAACTGAAGGGAAATCACACAAGTTCTGACTTTCCAGTGGAGATCTTTGTTAGTTATAGGAGAAGATGGCTATCTGCTTGTTTCAGTTTTCTTGTTGTCCATAACTATTAGAATAAGAGAAAGAAAATGTGAACTTGATTACTGCAGAGAAGATTCAGAACTAATTTGGGCAATTGTTAAACAGACTACTTAAAAGAGTTTGTGCAATCTCAAACTTGTTCTTAATGAAATCCCTAGTGAGACAAACCAGTGCTAGAGGTGAGCTGGGTATGCTTGGTTCCATTCAGTGCTTTAAGCCAGGCTAAAAGGACTGTGCTGCTGTGGTGGAAGAAGAAACAAACAAGTCCTGAGAAGGCAGGCCTGGAGTATGAAGCCAGAGGAAAGATAGTTATGTTTTGTGTCGTCTGGAGGGTTTCAAATGGGAAATTGCTGTTCCCCTCCCCAGAAATTCTGGGGAGAGCTGTGTTGGGTTCAGACAAAGTTGCACATGTATTCTGTGCTGAAGTGTCAGTGAATCAATGGTTGACTGGTTCATCTACAAAGGAAGCTCAGTAAACTGCACAGATCTAAGTGAAAGCAGGGGAGGCAGAGCAGGAGCTGAGTGTAGAGATGTACTTCATAGGCATGGGACTGCCTATAATACCCTGCACATACTTGACTATGCTAATTTCATCTTTTAGCTCTGGCTGCTGCCCTTCTATCACTGTAGTGTATGTGAAAGGGACATGAGGCTTAGTGAAAGATGTTCTGGACTAAATTTCCTGGCCTGAGAAGTAGCAGATTTCTCATTGAGAATTACATCCATGTCTGGCTTGACAACTGAATTGCAAGCCATTAACTGAAACTGCAAAGCACCTTATGATACTCTCTATCCCTGGAAAAAGTGAGATGTAGTTTTCAAAAAAATACGTTTGTTTTCTTTTGACCTGAAGGCCACAGTGTGTAGACTGGGAAAGGAGCTTTCCCAGAACTAGGCAGAGACTATATGAGAAACTTAGTGCAGATCATTTTCTGCTAAACTTCATAAACTTTGCAGCTAAATGAAGTATAGAAGCTTTTCTGTGCCATAATTAATACTGTTGTTGCTAGTATCAGGGATTGAATGAACCATTGTGGACATTTTGTTGGGTTTTGATTTTTAACAAATCATTGCTCTTAATCCATACAATTTGTATGTTAAGAGTTTCTGACTTTATCAAGGGACTGCTAAAATGAGTCTGCTCTGAAAAGAACTACAGTGGCATAACATAACGAACATTTAAAATGGATAATTTGTTCGGTGGGTATATGGTGGAATGAGATGATGTTTTGCTCTAATTTTAATACTTATTAAAATATTTATTTCAAGAGCAGAAGCAAGTATTTTTTCTGTTGGTAAAGGGAGCCGTAGTGCCTTGTTCTGTGAAATTAATCCTTATAGTCTTCTGGTGGGAAAAGGCAGAAAGAGAAATGCTGCTGTGGAAGATAACGTTGGAGTCTTCTCCCTTGCTATTTTTGACTTCTGAAAGGAAATGTGAGGGGTCCTATTCTCTCATGCAGACTAATAGTACTGTATGATAGAGAGCATGTTTCTGCTTTTATTTGAACCATATGTTGCTGTTGCTGAAATGTTAATTCCCTCTCCCTCCCCAGGAATTCATCTGCTGTGCTATTGATACTATATTAACAGCAATATTTCCACTGCAGTGTTTTCCTAGAAGTTATAATTAAGATCAGGTCTTCATTGTGTCTGTAAGTCTACACACAGTGAGAAGACACTGCATCTTGAAAGCTTTAAGAGTCAAGCTTGAAAGCAATAGATGAACCAGCATGCAAAATTCAGCTTGAGGCAGAGCACAAGTGAGATGGAAACATAACATCAGACCAACTTGTGTGTTCTCTTGTCTCAATTTGAATGGTGTGTGTAATTCAGCCTTCCCTCTCTTGTCTTCAGCAGAGGCTGAAAAATGGAAAGATCCTGGAAATGAAAGGAGGCATGGAAGACAATCATGAGTCTTTACAAATGATAATAATAAAAAAATTAAAAATACAGTGTTTCGGTATTTTCTCAGTGTCTGTTATGTTATTCTACCTGTGTGGCATTGGACTTGGGGAGTGATGTGCTTGGAGGCCTATTTACATATAATTTTTGGGTTTTTTTCCTCTAGAGATCGTGTGCTTCAAATGGTTGACACCTTTTCTTTATGTGTTTGGATTTCCCCCCCCCTGTTCAGTTCAGGTCTGTTTGGAATATAATCTTTTCATGCAGGGTTTTTTAGCTTCCTGCCATGATGCAGTAGGGAAGCAGAGGAAACCTTTTGTGGTCTCAGGACTTGGTAGCGTTACATCTTGGGAACTACAATTGCTGATGGAGTAGCAAATAGCCACGAGGGTGCTCCAGCTTTTACAAAAATAAGGTACTATCATGACTCTGCCCAGGTTTTGAGGAATCCAAGAATAAAGGTGTCAAATGACTGAAGTCTGTACTCTCCTTGGTCTGAACTTACCTAAGATGGCATACTTAATGAGTAGGAAAATATTTTTAATGATTTCAAATTATAAAACGCATGCCATTTTATCATTTGACCCGATTTTTAGCATTTTTGCATCTGAAATTAAAAGGCAGCTGAAAAGAGTGAAGGGACTGTGATGTGCCAATTCTAATGCTTGAACAATGCTGTGAAACAGTATCAGCTGTTGCACTCACAGGCACTTGAAATGCTCATCTGTCACACGTGCCCTTTGAAAGAAATGTGCATGGTATCATGTCAAAATGTTGAATTCCATTGTTTTCCATGCGTAAACACCTTCTTAGGTACTGCTCAGTGGCATTACTGAGAGTGACAGCATTAGCTGAGTTATATACATCTGCAACATCACTGGAACAGGATGCTCAGGTTGCATTATCAAGAGCATTGATGACTCATTGCCTGCATCAGAAGAGGGAAAAAACAACGTCTCTTAAACACTTGTATGTCTGGTAACATCAGTTATACTCAGAACCCATAACTTCAGTTGTACATATTAGCCCTTTGCTTCCACCAGTCAGAACTGCATAAATACAAGATTTCAAAAGTAACGTACAAGACAAACATTGCAGGTATTCATTGTAATAGTAATTATACTGTTTCAAATTAAGTGACTTTTCAGAAACACAATAGTTAATGCTGTTTGGATCAAATCCTTTCTCTTCCTTGATAGTGTACAAAGACAACCTTTAAAAATCTTAATTAAAAACTAAGAAACTGAAAACTGTCTCTTAGAAGCTGCTTTTATTGGTAGCTAGAAGAGTGCCATTGCTTTTGTGGGGAGAAGTCTTTCATTTATGCAATCTATTTAGAAAGTTCCTTGATTCTTGGAGCTGTTTTATGTTCTCCAAGGAGCTTATCAGATTCAGTGTCTCAACAGAATTTGAATTTAATTGGCAAAGTTGTACATTGCAGCATGCTTCCAGTAACAACTTGATGAAAAGTTGCTTTTCAGGCGATAACTTATAAACTAGATTAATACAGCTAGAAGGTGTGTGAAAAATGAGGCTATGAATATCATACTAAGTATTTTTAATGAGGTTGTTTGCATACACAAAAAAATCCCAATTAAAATGTCAAGACCAAAATCTGTGAGGCAATTGGAGATTTCCTCTTTGTTAGAATTCCAAATGCAGCTACAAGAAGACCACTTTGTTTCATGGGAGTGACACCAGTGTACTGTCATCTGATTAACACAGGTATGTCTTCTGTGGAAGGAAGATGGCATTATAGACTTCTCAGCCTGACATGCAGGTGCTAAATAGCCCATGACCTTTTTTACCTTTAAGTACAAGCCAACTAGGGCAGGAATCTCTAAGCCATAATGCACAAGCCACTTAGTGATACACGGTCCAGCACGTAGCTGGGAGCTATTGTTGTTCCTGGTGGCATCTGTCACAATGCTCAAGGAGGGGGAACCTGGGATTTGTTTTCTTTTTTTATGAACAGAGATCTGGGCTCAACATAGTTTTTTCTGCAGAAAAGGGTATTTGTTTTGTTGTGCACTTGTCTTCATCTGCTTGGTGTCAGTGGGTTCTTTAAAGACTGGATGTGTTTTGCTGTGGAGCTTTTAAGAAAAATCCATGTAGAGCTTTCTGTTTGGTACTAGTGTTTTGATTGATGTGAAGTGCATGTCCAAGTAAGATGCAGCAGATATTATGTGTGCAGGGTTAGCATTTCCCAGTGTTGGAAGCTATTTGCTTATAAATGTCTTTACAAGCCTGTTCCCTTACTGGCTGCAATAGGACTAGCACTAGTCTCATCACATGTTTGTGAGCCTGGGTTTTTATGTGTTCGCTGAAGGAGCTGCTTTTTATTAAAACTGAGTTTCTACCGAGGGAATTTTGCAAATTCTTATGAGCTTTGCTCATCAAAATGAGACATGTTTAAAGCTAATTGGAATAATCTTATCTAACAACATGGAAAATAAAACCTTACCGTGGTAAACCTCTTCTGTATCGTGTTGCTGCTTTGAGTAATAGAGCAGTGAAATCCAGTCTGATTAAAATCAGTAGGAGTCTTGTCAGGATTTTCGTCTTAAGACTTCTAAGCTATACAAGTTAACCAGCCTCTTAAATGAAATTAATATTAAACATCTTACTCTAATTCCTTATTTCCTGGGAATTACAGCAGATATGGAATATATAAAAATAACTTCTTGTTCAGTTCAAGAAGTTAGAGCAGAAGAGCTTCATTAGCGTAAAAAGGCATTACCAGCTAAAAATAAGCTATGCAGAGGTAGTTTTAGAATGTCAGCAGTGAAACTCAGTGTATGTGTAAATATGTGTGCATCTGTCTGTCTATCTATCTATCTATCTATCTATCTGTCTATCTATCTATCTATCTATCTATCTATCTATCTATCTATCTATCTGTCTCTGTAATTAAGTGCCACACTTGATGGACTTTCAGTTCAGCTGCTGCTTGCTGAAAAGAACATTTTTAGGAAATGGCCCTGCCTGAAATTGCTCTTAGCCTTTATTAAAGGCATGAAAGCGTTTTTAATTTTTCCTTCAAAGTTCTTTGAACTCTGTTGAGAAATATTTCAGAGAGACGTTGCAAGCACCATGTGCTGCAGTGGCTTAAACATCACAGCTTTCAATGGTGTATTGGAAATATCTTTGCTGCATTGTTACACTTCCTTCTGTTTATCTTCCCCCGTTATCTGTTACAATGAGCAGCCCAGACACAGCATTCGCTATTTTTGCCTTTCTACTCTCCCATTTCCTAGAGAGTGACTTGCTTTTCAGAAGTTTTGCTGGAGCTCCTTGTTACCTGGAGATTGCATGAACTTGGGAGGTATAGCTGGAGCTCTGACGGCCTTCATCTCTCTGTGCTTGGAGAGCTTCTTGCCAAGGGACAGGCAGACACCAGTTGTCTGTATAAAGCAGCAAGGACTTTTAGAGATTAAATTAGGGGAAAACTATACCTGCTTTGTTCTGCAGGGTGCTCAAAACACTTCCATGGTAAGATGTGATGAATGCAGACTGAAATCTGGAATTTCCTCAGATGGTGGCATTTTTATGGGATATAGGGAGGTATGAAATTATTCTCTAGCAAGATTAAACTAGTGAAAGTTAATACAACTTTCTTGGTTTTATGTACTTTAATATTATGTAGTTACAAGTATCCTTTGGTTTATAATTATTTGAAATCTATAGGCACTTAATCAGAAGGGAAAGCAGTAACATTTAGTTTATTATGAAAATTCATAGCTTTTGTGATGCATCTAAATGTAGTGATTCTTTCTGTTTTTATTTAAATCATGCTTTTCTTTTCAGATATTCTCAGTGCAGGTTGAAGCAATAGATGCTTGCTGAAACTAAAGCAGGAAAGCTTTGTCAATTCTGTTTAGCCCCTGACATGAGTACCTTTGTGCTTTTGGTGCCTCAGGTGGCTGCAAAGAAATTGGAAAAGTGCCTAAGCAGCAGTGTAATTGAAATTCAGGAGGGGTTACATGTCTAACTTGCTTAGGCATTCTGTAAATCCCATTTTCTTGCATCTGTAGGCAGTGGATATCTTTGTAAATCTGCTTGATTATAATAACTAAACAGAAAAGACCCAAACTACATTAGAAACTGGCTTATTCTTCTGTAAGGGCAGGCTGCTTGCTGGATTTGGCACTTGCTCCTCAGGCCGGGAAGATGGGGAAGTTGGGAATGTAAATGTTAGGTCTTGGATAAGTGCAATAGAAACCATCAAGCGACAAGGTCCCACACGCTGCCTTAATATCATTTCAGCATCATCTGCATATCTGTAGGGTAAGATGGGGGGTTCCACAGACTCACTGACTTCCAGCTGGACTGTTTGTGCTGGACCATTTGTCATGGAAATGAATTGCTTTGCCTCAGTTCTAGCCAATACCCAGATTAGATGTTGGGTTCAGTTGTTGCCTCTGGCGCTGTGGAATTACTCAGGGCTGTTTCATGCAAATGCACAGATTTTCTGGGGTTAATCAATGCACTCTCTTTTCAGTGTTTAGGAAGTCAGACCCTCATTACATAGGAGGAGGGAACTTTGGTAAGAGAAAGAGTTGAAAATAATGAAATAAAATATTGAAGTTTCTTTTCAACTCTAGTTTTGCTTTTTGCTATACCTGGAAGGAATTTAAGTTGTTTAGTGAGAAGATTTATTTTCTCAGCTCATCTTGTCATATCTGCTTAAGCCTATTTGTTGATCATAGGGGGCATTAGAAAAATTGTGATTCTTTAAGATTATTTGTTGCACATAATTAGTTTATTGTAGTTTTCAAATGTCATCTAAACTAATTATTGAACAGTCTAATATCTTTTCCACTGATATTGCTAAACAACTCTTTATGTAGAGAAGAGGGAAGTAAATTTGATGTTGTATCTAGAGTCTGTCAGTTAAAATTTTCTGCTGTCAAATTTGTGCAACCTGTTTTGCAAAGAAATACCTGGGGAAATGTACTTTTCACTCAGTGTGTGGAGGAAGGAGGGGAAGGCCTTGTGGTATCCCTGTAACACGTGTGACTTCCTTCCAAAAATCATCGTGGGGAAAAACATCTACACTGAAAATGATGGATTCAGTGGAAAATAAGCCACCTGGGACTAACTGCTGCCAAGGAAACATGGCCAAAAGGTGAATGTTTCGGGCAAAATACATTAGTGGTGCTTCAGCTGAGGTTTCTGTGAGGTAGGGAGCAGGTCTTTGAAAACCAGGCAGTCTTGCCAGCAGCTTCTGTTTCCAGTAAGGTGTGTGGATACATGCATGAGGCCAGGTATGTGCAGAGAACATACTGGCAATCTTTGTAATGCTGTCAGGAATTGCCAAAAAAACCCAATTGAAACAAGGCTGGTGGGGCTAGAAGCAGAGTCAGCTCTCTTAATGCTGCCTGAGGTCCTCTTCACTAACATTCTTTGTGTTGAGGACAGATTTTTTTCTAGGTGAGATACTAGCAGTTTCTTTTTTCCACATAGACAGGGCTTGCAGTCAGAGGAGTTGGGGGAAAATATGGGAAAAGTGCCACATTACACGTTTGCTGTTGTATACTTACCCCCTCCCTACTATTGCTTCTTTTGAGAAACATCTCATTTTAGAACATAGAGTGTATATTCTGGAACTGTACTGTGTATTGAAAATCGCTCTTTGTGTGCTGTCCCGTGCCTCTGTGTAGTTTCAGTGCAGAGCTGTGGTCTGATGTGGTGTATTGTGTACCTGGGCATAGTCCACTGCACAGGGACTATGCCTGCCCTTTTTACTGTTGCAAAACATGTTTATATAGAAAGGCTATCAGTGAGATTACAGAAGGTATCAAAATGACATCCGTGTGTGCAGCCGGGACCAGTCCCATATGGAGCAGTTGGGTTGTTTTCCTGTTTTAGCAACTGGTGGGGCTCCAGCAGCGCTGCTAGACTTTTGTTCAGTGCACTGCAAAGGAAGAGGCTCCCTAGCAGCATGTGGGAGAGAACACTGTCAATGTTTGGGGCACTTTGGTAGCATTTAGATGTTTTAAGTTTGAGAGGGCGTTACTCCTTCAGTAGTTTTCCTGATGAGGATCGAGCTACCTCATCATGCATCCTCTTGCCATTCTTGAGAAGGCTGTCTGCAGTTTGGTGTGTGTGGTGCTCCTGAGCTGCTTCGTGTGCCCTGCACACAGCCTGTTTGGCTCCTCAAATGGCAGGTAATCAGCTTCATGCAGAACGGGTACAAAGGCATTGGGGTTCCTGACATACGCCACAGCAAAGTGAGTGGAGCACTCACACAGAAAAAGAGTGCTCTCCAGTCTCCTCCTCAGCCTGGAAGTCTGGGTGAATGCTCAGTCTGGCTGCTGAGCTCTTCATGGGTGAAGACACTGTACTGAAGAATTGAAGAGTCGCTAGACCAGAGGGAGTGGTAGCACAGGAAAACTTGGTTTGCTGCTGAGGCCCCGACTTGTTAAATAAAAGTCTTGAGTTTTGCTCAGTTTCCAGTAGCATTTATACTTTTAATAAATAAGCATTTGATTCATCATACATGATGAGTGCTTGGAGCAGAGATCCTGTTCTCATCTGATTGCATTTTAAAAGATGGAATTTTGTAGATGTCAAAATCCAGGCAAGGGCTGTGATTGTGAACCCTGATCTCGGTGTGTGCCTTTCAGCAGGCGGGTGAAACACCAGTCCCTGCACAGGGGCACCAACAGAGATGAAGCTGAGCTTGCCCCAGTGTCATTTTCTTTGGATTGCTTAGATGAGCATGTCAGAAATACTGACTGTCCTATGCTCCTCTCACAAAGCTCCTGTTACTGTGTTCTAGTTAGGGAATTTAGACCCCAGTAGGTTCTATTACAAAAGGCAAATACTGGGTGTTATTAGGCCAAAGTTCTTTAAAATCCTTATTCTGAGCATTTATTAGGTTCACGTGTGTTCATCTGGTTCTTTGTGAAGTTTTGAAGAACTTCTGTGTGGTCTGATCTGGTTGGTTTTTAGTCATTGCCGTTCGGTTGGTATTGGTTTGGTGGGGTATTATTTATTTATTTATTTAGTAAATCTATGTAATTGTTAAACAAAGAGGGAAAATAGATTTAAAGAGCAAAAAGGTTCATAATAAAATTCTCCATTGCATGAAGTTGAAGAATATATTAATACTTTTACTGGCAGAATTCTTGTCAACTGGTTCTGTTAGCCCAGTGTATCTGATATTCCTAACAGGTAACATGTTTTATGTCATGTTTATGTCAATATACATAATGACATATGTATGTCATTATGTAAGATGTCATCTCCCAAGGGCAACCATCAGTCAGTGCTATCCTTCTGCCCATCTTTCTGTTGGGTTTGTTTTCCTTTTGGAGATGTGAAGAGAGAGCATATGCATATTTAAAAGTTTTGTTTGTTTCTGGTTTCACAGTGACTGCCAAAGTGATGCCAAAGTATCCAGAAATAGATACTGTAAGTATTATATGCTACTGTGCCGGGCCCTTTAATTTCTTTTAAGAAATTGAATCTTGTCCTTCTGTGCCCAGTAGATGTTGCTGTTGAATCAGTAACACTGAAAGTGGACAAGTAGAAAAATGCTTTGGGACCTCAGAAGATTTTATAAATATTCCAGTATCTTATTCAGAGAAAAGGGGCTACTTAAAAAAAACACCTAAAGAAATGAAGTGCCTATATTTTCGTTTATATATATTGGCCTGCAAATCTGTATCACAAATGAGAAGTAAGCATTGTGTGCGTAACTGAGTTATTGGTTTAATGCCCCATGGAAGAACTGCATTGAAAGTGGATTTTCTACCTTGCATCTCCATTATGGTTTTACTAAGAATTTGTATTTTTATTCTCTTCCTAAGAAGCATGAATCATATCAGTCATGATGATATCTCTGTAGCATGGTGCCATTTTGCAAAGCTAGGCTGTATGATCAGAACAGGCATTCCTGTAGCCTCTTCTAAGTCAGCACTGTTTCTTGGAAGCTGGAACCTTGCCAAGTTTTGAAACACTTTTTAAGATGAAATCCCCTTGCACGGAGTGCGTTTTGCACAGTCTTATTGAACGAGACAAAGCAAGGGAGGTAGGTCACTTTTGGAGAGGAGACTGGAGGAGAATAAAGAAGAAAACATTTAAAGGTGCTGTTTACTGTTCAGTAAGGTCATGTGTAGGGGAAAGCTTTTTTAAATTACTTGTTAATGCAGTCTGGTCTTCTAACAGAGTTTGAGAAATAGTTTGTTATTGAGAGAAAAAAACCATGTGTGAATAAAATACTGAGTAGACAAGTAAGCTCAGTGCTGAATTTTCATTCCTTGGGGTATGGGAAAACACCTGCAGCTGCTGGTTTCCTTGGTAACAAGTTCACTGCAAAAGCTAAATGCACTGCACTAAGCCTGTCAATTGTACTGCACTTGAGGAGAGTTTCACATGCACACTTGGACCTTTTGATACGTGAGTTTCTCAAATGCTCTGTCATTTACGCTGTTCTCGCATAAAATACCTGATTAAAGAAGATGTGCACCATGCTTTGGATTTTGGACAAAACTACAAAAAAGGTTGGTATTCACAAGTCTAAATGTGGACTCTTGTGTGTGTGTGTGTAAATATTTCCTTACAGCATCTTGGTTTTTGAACGCTTATTTTTAAAGTCTTGCCTTTTAAAGCTCAGGGCTATTGTTTGTATGTTGTTGCAGTCTTAACTGCTTTTTGGAGTTGGAGATCAGAGAGCTGCTGAAAAGAATTGCTGGTACATGTGCCATATAATAGAATTTTGGCAGGACATTGGCTTTATTTGTGTAAGTAATTCAATATGGGATACATGTGTATGTCCTCATGGATGAGTATTCTTGCTCTGACTGAAAGGAGTATGATTTCATACATGGTGTTAGAAGATTTTAGTGATGCTTATGATTAGCTTCAACTGTTTGAGCCAAAAAAAAAAGTCTGTGGAACAGTGTGGTTGTGTAATTATATCAGAAAGAATTAATTTAAAACTTGCATTGTTGTACTCAAAGGAAGAGAAACTCTGTTAAACAAGTATTTTTAAAGAGTTGGATTGTTTTTCAGCAAGTATGTAGCTTCATGCGTGTCACGAGTACACGAAGTAGAAGTCGTATTTGTGACTGACTTTCTGTTTGTAAAAGAGCTTCCCATATAATACTGGGAAAACAACATATAGTACTGAGAAGACTAGGCAGTATAAAAAACCACAACACACGACAAAACACTGTCTGTAGCTTGTCAAATATTATAGACATCTGGCAGTGACTCCATGGTGGGATTGCTTTCTAGAACAGGCTTCAAAATGTTCCATAAACTCCTTTTCCTTTCTAAAAGGAGGCAGCTGTTCACATGAAATTGTGTATGAGTTTAGTCTCTAGACCCTTTGCATTTGGGATCTTATTCATGAGTATTAAACAACCTTTGAATGTGAGACCTTACTGTGTTTAGCCTACAGATAATATTGCCTGTCATTAATGAAGTATATCTTTTTAAAGAGCTCTCTCTAGAAAAGACTTGGCTTTTCATGGACTTTCTTTTATTATTATTGCTTTGGGTGCTCTAAGCTACTAATATTGCATTAGATTGGTCCATGTGCTCTGTGTGTACAAACAGCCTATTGGGGCATTGAGGAGGTGGGGAGAGCAGGCAGATACTGTCTTTTACATGAGAAACTAGTTTTTAGTTTTAAAGACTCCTTGCAAATGTCAGGGGAGAAGAAAAGGGACAGAAGGAGAGTGAAAGAACTATTTGTACATTGTAGTTATTCATGTTCTGTCTTCTGAATCCCATCATATCCCTTCTTGCTGCCTTTACACTTTGAAAAACCTAGACAACAAAACTATATTTTCTATTGTAGAGCAAACAGTTTAGTTTCTTGAACAGCATACTGCCTCATTCCATGAAAGCAGTAAAAGTTAAACTGTCTAAAACTATTCTGCTTTTTGAGAGCTCTTTGCTTTGCAACTGACTGCACCACTCTACAAGATATACCGTTCGCACATGCATGTAACGGTGAAGAGAAATCTCATATTTAAAAAGATGAGATGATGTAGAGTAACAGTTTATACATGTAACTTTGAGCTATGGAAAGCTTTTGGATACTGAAAGAATCTCTGATTTCTGTATTTGATGGCATAATTTCACGTATTATTTGTTAGTAGGTTGTTTATGGTTATACATTTCTTTGGTTTTACACAATAAGGCCTTCCAGACAAAGTTACTTGATGGTTGGTGCTTTTGTAGCAGGGGATGCTAGCAATGACAGATCCAACCATGCTAATAACAGATGCAAAAGTGACTATTTCCTTAGTGACTGTCTTATTATTCTCTAAAGCGTTGGTTGAGATTTTGAAGGAAGTGAGTAGGTCTTAGGGGGGTGCTAATGCAGATCAGTCTCTAGAGGCCTAAGAGACTCTTCCTTTCATCTGTGTTGGTCTGGTATAGCTAAAGTTTCATGTCGGGCCTTCCATGGTATCTGGTATCCTTAAGCCTCTTCTTTATGCTGCCCTTTGGAATTCTGCTTTTAAATTGCATTTCATAATGCCAACCTCCCTGTTCTCCCTGCTGCTTGTCTGTGCTCTGCTGATGCAGTGATACTATTTGACCCTGAAAATACTCTTCCTCTTGGGTACACAAGTGGGAATGGTGAAGAGGATCAAAGTGCTCTTCTTCAGGGATTCAGACATTGCCATGGCACTGTTGTGAGGCTCTGGGAGGGAGCTGGCAGTTGAAACTGATCTTGTGAAGAGAAGAACTTTGACAGCAAAACTTTGCAGAAACAAACTTAAAGCATTTGAGAAATGGCAAGAGTACAAAGCCTGAAATTTTGTGGAAATCTCGCTTCAAACTTCTAGATCTTGTACAACATGACACGACTCAATGAAAACAGGTCAGGTGCAAGAGAAGCATGATTACAGAGCAATTGTTGAAAATACCAGTGTTCAAGACATTTTGATTGCACTCCTTGGTGCATCCTGGTGATTAATTACCAATAACTCTGTGCAGCTGACCTGATTGGATAGAGTTAGAAACAAACATGTCTCCTGAGTTGGAATAGGAAATGGTGCACTGTACTCTGGGGATGAGTCTCTCTGTGAGCCTGTCCCTCTGTGTTAATCTTTGTGGACTTATGGAGCCGACTCTTGATCATGGTTGTGATACTTTTTTAAAGTATCTAAGCATTATAAAGCTTAAATTATTTGAAAGCAAAGCCCATGAAACTTCTTACATGTAATAGATAGTTTATCAAAAAGTATTTCATTTTACTGCATTTTAAGTAAGTGAAAAAAAAAACCCAGCATTGTATTAAGTTTCTCACTGCCGAGAGATTTCTTGTTAAGGATTGGAAATTATTCTGAAGAGTCAAAGAGGGAAAATAGGAAAAAGCAACAGTGATATGTAATCAAAGTAACAAGAAAATGTATATATTCTTGCTTATATTTTTCCTTCCAAAGCAGTAACTTTGGACTGTGGTCATTCAAAAAAACTAACAGTAGTACTTCCATAAGCCTGCTGAAGCAAAATTTCAGTTTTTCTGTTTCAAGAAAGCATGAAATGGTGGTTTGGATGTGACTTACAATATAAAGAAATCTAGATGACATTTTTCTGACCAGTCATTTTCCCTCAGCTACTGAGGTTTTGTGCAGACCATCTCCAAGGGAAGATCAGCTTAATTTGGCTTGTTTCAGAAGTACCATATTCCATGAAGAATATGAGATGGAAAATAAAGGGGATCTGAAAGTATTCACTATTTCATATCCTAGTTAAAAAAAACAAAAACAAAAA
>VZRN01001378.1:696202-791440 GCA_013397935.1 Dasyornis broadbenti
AAAAAACCCAAACCAACAAATTACTGTAATTTAGATATAGTGATTTTTGCATGTCAAGAAATGAAAAAATTGTAATTGTTTGCAAAACAGTTCTTCAGCGGCATTTTTTCCCTAGCTGGAATCTCCTGCCAGTTTTGATGGTATTTGCTGTATTAAGCATCCACCAACAAAAAAAAAGAAAGTAATGCTACTTTATTTACTGAGGATTTTTTTGCATTAAAATAGATAGGGCAATAGGTCTGTTACAAAAACATATGGAGAGAAGTTTTCAAGCTCCGTTGTGAAGGATACAACCACACCATTGCAGGTCCTGTGATGAGTGTGAGCATTCTGCAGAAAGACTGAGATCTTGTTTGGGGCTTGGCCTCTTGGGCTGCAGGTGAAATATCCTTGTGGTTGTTGGAAATTATTCTCCTATTTCTAGATGTTTTTTGAAACTTCTTAAATTTTCCTATTAAATCCATTAAGAGAAAGCCAAGTCCTTTAAGAGTGCTTGAAGTATGTTTCAGGAGCGAGGCCAGCACCCCGTGTGCAATGGTCAGCAGCCTTAGGGCAGCACATCTGCCAGAGGTGGGCAGCTCAGCCAGACCAGCCACAAACTGAATCTTCCCATGTCCCCAGTGCATTCCCATAGCATTGCACTATTCCCTTTTCTAAAAAGGGAAAAGCTTTCTGTCACCCTAAAGCTCCACTGAATGCTACTTTTTAAGATGTATAAGGGGAAAAGGGCAGTCAAATTTTAAGATACATGCCGTTCCATCCCTGGAGGTATTTAAAATCTGTGTAGATGTGGCACTTAGGGACAGGCTTAGCGGTGGACTTGGCAGTGCTGAGTTAATGGTTGGACTCAATGATCTTAAAGGTCTTTTCCAACCTAATGGTTCTGTGATTTTAAAAAAGTTCCAAATTAAAGCTGACATCCTTCTACTGTGTCCTTTATCTGTGATAAAATTTGTCAGCCTGTTCCTCAGGGGTAAGCACTTCAGTTTTATTCTGTGTAATCAAGTTGAATGGTCCTGGAAATATCTTACTTTTTTATTCTGAATACTTTTTATATCGTTGATTGTATGTGAAATTAACAATTGTATGTGGCAGTTAAATATCACTTTTTGTTATGGAGAAATTTCCTGAGTGTTTTAAATCAATCCTGACTTGAATGGTAGACCTGCTGAACTTTTATGTATGCAGCTCGTTCTTTTGAAATAGGGATTTTTACAAAGTAGGGCATGTCATAAAATTTACACTTTTAATACTCCAGATCTGAGCACACACATCACTGGATTTAAAGCCTAATATTTTTTAGGAGACCTCAGAGGTTTGAGCTCTGAAAAAGTGTTGGAGAGACTCTTTTATAGGGCAGAAATTAATTTATGACCCCTCATCCAGCATTTCCTTTGAAAAGAAAATAACCCTGACAGCAGAACACAAAAGGTGTGTGTTTTCTGGATCAATTTAATTTCAGCATCTACATATATAATACTAAGTTTGTGAAAGAATATGACTGAGACATCTCTGCATCTGTAGCATCTATTTCATTATCATGGTACTAATATCTGATCTTCTAAAACCAGAGCTCCCTGACATCTACTGTTTTATTTTTCAACATTTAAAGTACTGTGGTTTCATTTATTTAGGGTTTGGAGTATTTTCCCTCATGAAGCCTTTCCTTTAACTATACATACACGTGGAAGTGCCCCAATGAAGGAAATAACAGTGATGTGTAATTCTGTCCATATTACTCCTTTTTGCAGCAAATTAATTTCCTGCTCACCTTTATGCTTCCTGTTCTTGGTCTTCCCAACTTCCTACACAAAGTACTTCCTTCATCTGCAAAGATGTCTCAGTAACCTTAGAAAGGAAGGGTCTTACTTGGCACTGCATTGGCAAGAGGCGACATTCATTCATTTATCGCCGTGCCTGCTTTTAGAGGAGTGCAGCTGTGGGCACATCTGGATAGTTTAGCTCCTCAGACTGAAGAGGAATAAAAGACTGGAACACCCCTCAGCTGGAGCAGGGGCAACTGGAGGTGTTAAATTAAATAAACTCTTTCAAGACTGTTGGCTCTGCAGTGATTACTTAATCCCATGTGGTGAAAAAGGACAAAGAAGAAATCTGAATGAGGCAGATATAAAGAAACTTGGTACTCTTTAGAAATACAGCAGACCAGTAGAAGAGATTCAAAGGACATTCATCCATGCAAGGGAGGCTGGGGAAAAAGAAGGCCCTGCCGGTTATGCTAGGAAGCATTGAAACCCGTGATCTGGTTAATTCAGCCTGAATTAACTTAAAATTAAATTTTAAGTTAATTCAGGCTGAGGAGCCTAACTACAAAACTTCACAGAAGTATGAGGAATGCTGCTCTAGCATGAAGCGGAGACACAGGTTATGAAAGAAATGAAATATGGAATATTAGTGACTAAGTTAAGCTTTAAGAACTAATCTTGATGTATTTGTTTTTTACCTTTTTTTTTTTTTNGGAGAGGCTAGATTGCAATTGCTAGGGGAGGAAGCAAGCTGTTGGGAAGACTGAAAGTAGGGGCAGCTGGATTGTAGCAAGGTTGGGCTAGATTGGAGAAGAGGCAACCAAACGGAGATGATTATGTTGTATTTCATCTACCTTTTACTACTTCTTAGCCATGGGCCAGAGCAGTAATGGAAAAGGAGGGAGAGCGTGAAGCATTTCTCCTACTCCTGAGTACTTGATCTGGGTATCACCTTGGCCTGGTCCCTGTGTGGGGCTATCACACATCCCAAATGAGGGAACCTGGAGAGCAGCTGTTGGGACTTCTTCTGTATGGCGCTTACTTTCTTAAAGAAAAATTTATTGAAGTTGAGGGGACACTGAGGACTTGATGGAGATTTGGTAAATCAATGTATTAATTAAACAAGGCATAATTTTCATGGAATTATTCTGTTAACTGCTCTTGCACATCTGAAAGCTTCTTTAGTCTGTGTTCCTGTATGAATGATCCTTGCCCATACTCTTTGTATGGGTGAGTGTCAAGTTTTTAAGAAGAAAAACTTTGATTTTTTGTTTCGCCTCCTTCCTCCATGTATTTGTTAAGTTCTCTGTATTCCTTGAGATTGTGAATCTAGGAACAATTTTCTCCTTGTGAAAGAATGAGGTGTTGCCAAAACCAGAATACTGCCATCTCTGCTTATGAATCCCAGTTTCAAATCCCAGATGCTTTACATAATAAAGCCTAACTGGGCTGATTACCAAGAGACCTCAGTCATTCAGAGAAATAAAAGGGAAAAATCCCTTTGCCTCATGAAGGAAGAACTCATGCCAAGAGGAGGTTGAAATGTTAAAAATGCATTTTCTGTTTGGATCTTTCATATCAACTGTCCTGTTTCCCTTTGCTTTCCCCTTTTATTTAAGGCTGGGGATCAGTATTGCTCTTGTGCAGTGGGTGTATGTGGCAGTTTTTTGTAGGACCTGAGAGGACCTAAATCTATGAAAACCACATTCAGTGGGTGTCTTCCCTCTCTGCAGGAGCCCAGCTTAGGTAAGTCTCCCTGGCTATGTTTGCAGCGTCTTTAGAGAGCAGTGGTGACATGGATGCTGTAGCTTCGTTGCTTACACAGCCGATAGAGTTTCGTGGCGTTGGGGCCATCCAGAAAAGAGCGTGCGGACTCGACTGCCTGCTGTTGACCATGTGGTATCACTAGAAAGCAGTATGGGATGTTTGGCAGGGGATTCAGCTGCACAGGCATAAACATCCATATGCTCTGCCTGTTCCCTTTGCCGTAAGCAATGTGCTAGGACCCGCACAAAGCAGGGAAACCTCTGTGTGTGTGCATTTCTTGCAGTCCTACTTTGTAGTCGATACATGATTTTTCTTCCACTGCAGCCACTCTTAGGCTCGTAGAGAAACTAAGCACCTATGGGTTAAACTGGAAGCCCTCTTGTGGATTAATAATTGATTGAAAAATAAAAAATAGAGAGTTGGTTTAGGTGGTTAGTTTTCTGTGGGTGGAGGGGGAATTACTGGTGGAGAAAAAGCAGGGATTTCTGCAGGGGTTCCAGCTATTCACCATAATCCTAAATGAACTGGAAATGGAAATAAAGCATGGAAAGATAACATTTGCAAATATGTGAAAATATTTATTCAAAATAGTAATATTCAATGCTGAATGCAAACCATCGAAGGATAAATTGGTGGTGCTAAGTAACTGATCAGTAGAGAAAGTGAAAATAATTGTTTGTACAAGCAATACAGATGAGAAAAGAAAATACTATTCTCAGTGTTACCCTCACTGAGAGACCTTGACTGGCTGTGGGTTGTTCTCTGAAAACAGCAGCAGCTCCGTTGGCATTCAGTGTTGGTCCGAAAGGCAAACAAAACATTACAAACTGCTGAGAGGAAAACCGAGAACAACAAAATCCTTATGTTGCTGAGTAATATCTGCTGTGCCTGCTTCTGGAGTACCATGTCCAGTTTTGTTCCCTTTGTTAGAGTGGAATTGGTGTACGTGGAGGAACAGTGAAGGCAGTCAGAGGTACGGGGTTGCTTTTATACAAGTAGGAACTAATTAGTGTAGGAATTTTTCTGTCTGGAAAACAGGCAATTGGAGAAGACATAATATCACCTACAGTGGCGGTCTGTATGGTCATGAATGGCTTGGGGATGTGAAAAGAGAGTGTTTATTTCCTGTTAGTTTTGTTGGTTTTTTTCCACTGCTTCACAAAAGAGAAACTGGGGCACACAGAAGACTTTCAGGAAGATAGTTTAAACAAAAACAGCTTTTCACATAGCACATAATTAAATTGTGGAACTCACTGATAACTGATGTTATGGATATAACATAAAGTTAACAGAGAAATCTTTTGCTCAAGCACAACTCATTACATGATTATATGTTAATGACTTACGGTTACCGGTTTGGCTCCCCACATGAGTGGATAGTGTATTACTTCTGGAATATTTCCAAAATAGCCACAATTTCATGAAAAACTAGGTAATGCTATTTGGGTGAAACTGTTTGGAAATAAAAGATGTGTAATGTTGTTGTGTTTGAACAGGATTTGCTGAAGACTACAGGCAAAACCAGAGCAAAGTAGAGAAGCGAAGGAAAAGATAATGTTGTTGTGGCTTTCAAATCCAATAAAATTTAGAAAAAAGTCAATACAAATCAGGTCAAATATTATATCCATGTAGCCGTGGCAATCGATTGATTAAATTCTGCAATACATGTTCTCCTTTCTTATTAGCTTTGCAGTTTCACTGAAAGAAACAGGAATACAGACCGTTTGACAAAAAATGTTTCCAATGCCTTTTAAACATGTAAGACAGAACTGAAAGGCAGTGTACTCCACAAATTTCTTTATGAATTCCTGTGTAGCAGCAGGGGTTGTTTGCCTGGGACTGGTGAAGATATTTTGCGAAAGGTAATACATTAGCAGAAATTAAAAATCAGAATTCCAGAAGCAGCTTCAATTTTTAATTTAAAAAATAATCTAAAATAATCATATTGTACCTGAAAATTTACATCATCTATTGTATTCACAGACTCTCAGTGCTAGAACTGGGCATCAGTCCTTTTACTGTCAAATTTTAATTAGGCATGAGATGTAAGACTGAAATGGCATGTTTATGCCATATTATGAGAATCATAATGTGGTTGTCATGATGATCAGCAGAGGTGTGAGGATCAAGTAAAAAATTCAAGAGAGAGAAAACTGTGGTAGCTCTTCCCTCAGATATACTGATGATGTATTTTCCGGACTATTTTGATTCCTTAGGTAGCTCACGGTCAGATACTGGATTGATTGATGTTGCAAGAAAGATCAGTTCTCCCTGTTAAGAGGTGATTTTAATTAGTTTAAAGTCTGTTTCTTTAGTCTGACTCAAGGTTGTTCATGAAACCATGGATGATCCTTTTTCAAACCAGGAGAGATTGTAATCCCACATTTGGTTAAGTATCTTGAAAATGCTCTGTTTCATTCAGTAAAGAAGCTGTGCCAAAGCTTCTTACTCAGGAACACAAGGCTGCCTGATTTCCATGAATGAACGTGATTAAACCAGTACATGATTGCAAATAACCCACTTTTAGGTAAACTAACCTTCAGCCCAGCTAACTAAACCTTTCACATGGATGCTCTGCTCGTGCCTTGCATGATTTGAATTTGTTTGAAGGTGTAGAAAGTACATGTAAAGTGGTAGTGTTGGTACAACTGAGGTTTAACTAGCATATTGGGGTTCTCCATTCATTTTGCACAAGTATAAGTTATTATGTGCTTGTGATTCTGAAAGTTGGCTAGTTGATGTGGTAAAATTCACTACATTTTTATCTTCCTTTTCACTGAGAAAGTCCATAGCAAGATGGGCCTTTGTTATATGGGAAGCTTAAGCAGTCTGCTGATTTTCCAAAGAAAATATGAAATTACTACTGAATTGAGGCAGGATACTCAGGGAAAGCTGAGACTGAGCTAGCATCTTTTCTTGTAGTTGCTTATGAATGAATATGTTTGCTGCACTTCTTGCTGCACCAGGAAACAGTGTAATCTTACGAGTGAACTTCGCTGTTCTGCATATGCAAAAATGCCTTAGGCCTTTAACTTGCTGCAGTAACAAATCCCATTGACTGTCTAACATCTGGAGTTCTCCCTGGGCTGTCTGTGGATGCAATGTTCTGTCACACAGCCGTTGTATCAAAACAAGCCTCAGCTATCCATGTGCACCTGCCGACTTGCACACCTTTTCTCATTCATTTTCTTCTCCTGGTTCACCGTCGGCATGGCCAGAGCCTGGCCTGGTAGTCGTGGTCTTGCTGCTCATCACTTGTTCCTTTGCATTAATGCAGTCTCAAATGGCAGTCAGATACACAAAATACTTTTTGCATACAAAGTTCCTACAGATCCTGTTTTTCAGTGGTAATACTTTGATATGGAAAAGCTTGACAGAAGACTTCATTTTGTTAATTCTGTTAATGTTGAAATGGAAACATACATGGCTCCAGTCACATATAATACATGGAGCTGCTGTAGGCCTGTCGTACTTTGAGTGGAAGTAAGGTAAATGAATGTAGTAAATGAATCGTCTAAATTAATTTTATTGCCAGAGGAAGCCCAGACAGTTTGATGGGTCCTCTTAATTTTTTTTTTTTTTTTAGTTCATGACCTCTCTAATGGTATTGTTGAGAGTTATGAACAAATCATCACAGATGTCCACTTATTTTCCTGGGAAGGGCTGCTGTTTCTTACCTGTTGTATGCAATCTGTAGAAAAGAATCTTTAGCTTAAATAACACAGCACAGTTCTTTTAAACATAAAGAAAAACATCCCTTTTTCTTTTAGCCATGGATAACCATTTGTTTATTTCAGTGGTTACAATACAAGAGGATATAGCTAACCCAACAGGATGATTAGAAGAGTGGGAGAATTCAAGTGACCATCAGCAACAACATGCCAATAATGAGATTTAGTAGGCATCAAGATAATCTTTAAAAAGTGTTAAAAGCTTCATAGTTCAAACTTTCAAAACAGTGTATAAAAGCACTGAAAATCAATTATGAGAACCAGTTGTATAATAGAGAAGCGTTGTACTGCTTGTAGGTTTATCTGTATCCCTAGAAGTTTTCCAGTGGTACTGTACCCTCTCTAGTAAATGGAAGTTTACTGATTATGAGGCTTGGTTTTCCTGGCTGCCTTCTGCAGCACTTCTGTTCTGTATAGTCCATACACCTTGAGGGGTCCACAGAGCCTGGCTCTAAAACCCCTTTGCTTGAGGTGGGAATACAGTTGCAATCTGTAGAAAAGAATCTTTATCTTAAATAAAGATTAACTTTTCGTGGAGTTACAAGACTGCTGCAGCACAACATTTAAGCAGTCAAACCGCTCCAAAGAGTCCAGAAGACGGCTGTGTTTAAAGGAAATTCTGCCGTGTTTAAAGGAAGTTTGAAGTCCTCAGCCTTCAAAAATGACCATTCCAAACCGAACCTGAGGGCATCCTGCGGGCTGGTGGGAGCGGCATCTCCTTGGCGGTGTCAGTGGGAAGGCATTTTCCTGCCAGGCTGCTCACCCCGGCAGCAGCCGGGCAGGAGAGGAGGGAAGGTAGAGGAGCCCCGGCGCTCACGTGAGTGAGGATGGGGCGTTCTGCGAGCGCTCCCGCTGGATGCAGCGCAGCCCTTCCCAGCGCGGCCACACGTCGTCTCCCAGTGCTTCGCATCCCTTCTGGCGTTTGAGGACTTCACTGCGGGCAAACCCACGGGCGGCGGGGGGGAGAGAAGTTCTGAGTGGTCCTGCTGCCATTAACATTCACGGCTCCGGCTTCCAGCAGCGCCCGCCTTACCCAGGCGCTGCCAGCAGGGAACGTGGGCTCTTGCCTCCCTTTGTGCCGAGGGGATCCGTGCCGAGCGATTGAAATGCAGGGCTGCGAAGCACTGCTGTAGTGGGCTGGTTTGGGGATTTTTTCCCCCCTGCCTCCTTTAATCCTTGAGCGGGGGGGGGCATGTTTGCTGTGGATTCTTTTTGTTTTATCTGAGAATGAGATGCTGGCTGAAAATTGAAGAAATGGCCCTAGAAGAATTGATGCAAAGATTAAATGCGGTTTCCCAGTGCGCTGGTAGGAGGAGCTGCTGGTCTTAAATTATGTGTTGTGTGGATGCTGTTAGTGGTTTTGTAGGATTTACAGAAAATCCTGGTAATCTGACTAGCTTTCTTTATGCATGCTTGCATTAATAGGAAAGAAAACGTTAAGAGCTTTTGTCAGCAGGTTAAACTTTTGTTGATATTAACACTAATTAATATTTTTAGTGCTTAGATATTCCTGAAGCATGCTTTAGAAGATCGTCTTGAGTGCTTTTGGGTAGCTGGTAGCCCAGTCATATACTCTAAATGGGTCTTGATTCCTTTTTTATCTGACTCGGCTGTACCTAAGTTGGGGGAATTACGGGTTTGTCTAGTGGAATGGGTCTAATATGAATTAGTGAAAAGCTCAGCTAACTGCAAGCCAGTTTTTTGGGTGGATGTAAATTTCACTTCCATGAGAATGAAGAGTTGCATGAATTAATCATGGTAAATGTAGTTTTACATCTGTATGGATTAAAAATTGCAGCAGATCTGCCAAAATGGTTTTAGCACTGTAGAAAGATAATGACAACTTCTGAGATTTTTTTGAATTTGTCAAAAAAGTAAATGCTTGTATGTTTAAAATTAGAACAAGAAGCAGTGTACGATAAGGTGATCTTTGATTTCATCTAGGAGTGTTTTCCTGGCTATTGCTTATGCAGAGATGTGAACATATTTCAGAATAAAAAGTTACCTGGAAAGACAAGAGAGGTGGTTTTTGCATCCTTTGAAACTGTTTGGTTTGCCCTTTATTCTTGGTTCACAGATTACAGAGGTCTTGCATCTTCTTCTTGTGAGGCAAAACAGTGGTTAGAAAATACAGAATATTTAAGGTATTATTCATTGCAGTATCAAAACTTGGAATTTATCTGCCCGTTTTTCTAGTCCTCTGTTTCCTAAGGGTGACTTTTTCATCTTTTTCAATTTCCATATGTTAGAAGGAGATAATTAGCAAGATGGCTGATGCTGTAGTCTGATGAACACATAGATTAAGTGACAAATGTGCAATGAACAGATCAGCTGCATCTGTTTTCTTGGATAGGGAGAGTGGATATTTTACCTTCTCAATAACTTTTTGGGGGGGGGGAACAAGATTTAATCTGACAAGAACAGGCATTAAATTACAAGTAAAGGTCACATACATAATATTTCTCCCTTCCTTGGGTTTTTTTTTAATATATTATCTTTCTATTATCAAAACATGTCTTTATTAAATGTCTGGATATTTGTTTAATTTCCTGTTTTGATTTTCTGAATGCTTAAGAAGAAAGCCAGTCTGATATTTGCTAGGGCATACTGTCTGTTGCAGTTTATTTTAGGAATTTGTACATTACTTTTTCCACTCCCATAAATTGTTGATGTAGTTCTTTCGAGGCAAGATAAATTTTAAGAATGTATGGTGGAATTAGTCGGGAATGGGGGAGCCTTTTCATCCTGTACTGAAGGAGAAGGAGCCTCCAGAGTGGGAGGTTTTCCTGTGACACCGCCTGTCTCTCAGCTGTGCAGCTGCAGGTACACTGTGACCTTCATGTAAGGCACCAGCGGCTCCCAACGCTGTTTTCATATTCCTGGCAGGCTCTGACTGGGTGCTGGTATTTAGCTTGTTAAACTTGCATATTTAAAGAAAAAAAAAGAGAGAGAGAAAAAAGGCAACCTTTACTTTACAGCCAATTTCATGTTCATGTGGTTTAGCTGGTCCCTCTCCTCCGTTTTCTCTTTCTTCCTCTCTATTATAATCCTTGTGCGGGTATTCTCAGGCCAAAGGCAGTGCATTTCTACAGCCAGTGGTTGTATTTGTAGGTGACTGTTTCAGGTTTCCTTTTTCCGGTTTCCTTTTTCCTTCAACCCCTCGCTCTCTTGTTGCTTTCAGGGTGCTTAGACCATTTCTCTGTCGCTGTCCCCCATTCTTGAGCTGTACACTGTCCTTGGATCAAATTATCCTGTCTGGCTTCACAGCAGTTCTGTTGCTTCAGAAACCTTTTGTAAGCAAATATTTCCTTAACAGCCTAAGATCATGTTCAGACTTTTTCAATAGCTCCCTGCTCAAGAGTAATTGAAATGCAAAGGTTCCCCTGGCTGTCCCCTGGTGCAGTTGTCCACCTTCAGGCATTAAGGGATTATTTTATTTTATTTTATTTTATTTTTTAATTTTATTTATTTATTTTTTTTTAATCTGCATGATACTGTGGAGGCAGGCTGAGATTTATCCCGGGTAGTTTTAAGCTTTTGAGTCAGAAGAGGAATTCTCCCAAGATCCATGCTCACTGAAGAGAGAGAAGGGGGCATGTTAAGAAGGAAAGTCCTTCCATGTTCTGAGATGCACTGGTCTTTCCTTTGACTGGGTGAGGGGGCCAGGAAGCCTGGAGTAGCTCAGCTCCTAACCTAGCATCTCCCAATGCCTGAGGTTAGGAACGGTAAGTCTGGGTGTGTCTGTAATCTCTCATTGTTGTAGCACAACAGCCTTTATTCCTCTGGCAGCTCCCCTGCTGGCAAGTTCCCTGTGTCAGTCTGGCACTCACACAACCTTTCGGGGCTACTCATCACTCACTGCCACACCAGCACTTGCCTTAGCGCTCCTTCTGCTGCCTCTGCTCTGACTAAATTCTGATTTATTCACATTTCCAACTCCCATGGTAAGTTATTGACTTCTCCTTACTCTCTCATGTGTGTGATCCTCTCACTGGATCCCTCAAGTGCCTTCCTTTGCCACATTTCACAAATCTGGACGGCTTTCTCTGGCAAAGCTTTGATTGATTATTTCTCATCTTCCTCACCTTCACCTTATCCTCCAGCACATTACAGATACATTATCTTCTGCTTCTGGATGTATTTAGCTATCAAAATCATGCTCCTTGGTTTAATATTATCATCTGCTTATTCCTGCACTGATTCCTGCTCTGACTCCTGCTCCACAGTTCAAAATAACCTTGTGCTCTACCCTTTTTAAACAACTGTGAAGGGTGTTCCCATCGTGTCTTCTTTTATTTTTTCCCAGATATGCTCCTCAGTCTTCCCAGCCAATTTCCCTCTATCAAATAGCCACCTGGACTTGGATGACCAGCTTTTACTGTTCTCATATAAATCCATAAAACAAGGCAGAAATTATTAAGAAAATTATCTGAATTTTTTATATTTTTTAATTTTCCATTAAAATTGTGCGGTTATTTCAGAAAAATACTATGAAATTATTGTTGATGCTAAAAAATAAATTTCTGGTTTTGTCCATGTTTATTGTTTTGATGGATAATGGCATAATTTCTGTTCATTTGGACGTAGTTTTTACTTTTCTTCTTCTTTCTACACAGTTCTGTAGCTGTGTTAAGTTCAACCCTCTTCCACAAATTTCTGTTTATGGACAGAGCTTCCCCTCCCCATGGAACAGTAGCTCAGAAGTTGAAGCCCGAGATAAAAAATAGTTTTGACCTGGGGCCTCCTGCATTGCCCATATCACCGACCGCCATGGGAGTTCTGCTTGGGCCTCCCTTTGCTCTGACTGACACAGAAACAGTGTCAAGGCACCAGCGCTCAGTGTCAGTCACTACCCTACATTTGCATCATCTGGAAGCCTTGCAGTGATGTGTTGTCTGATTCGTGCAAACAGGCAGTACAAATCTGACATTCTCAGCCTTAAGCTTGTGGAAGCCCCACTGTAATGGTTTCTTTCCACCTTGGAAAAGTGCCACTATTACAGCTACCATCTGTTTCCTCTCCTCAAACACAGTTTTAATGCTCTGCAGAAAGAAGAAACATCTGCAAATCAAAGAAGGAAAACATGTGGTTCCTCGGTAAATATGTACGCAGTGCTGGTATTTTAAGTACAGGTAGCATCCCAAAGCCATTTGAGCCTCAGTCAGTTTTCAGTAGCTCTGGATTTTCAGTCTTACTCACAATTTGGGCCCAAACTTTACATTACATTTCCCTGGTTTTACATTCTTGACAGGCAGGCTTTTGAAATTTTGAAGGCTGGTTCACCTGTCTTGACAAATTAGGCACAGATATAAGAGGAATGGACTCACGCACCATCTCCAAATACCCAGCATCACTGGGGTGAGTTGGTTTATTTGCCAGCCAAGAGCAAGCAGGAGCATCCTCAGGCATGCTGAAGCGACATTTTAAAGTTGTGGGCAGCTGGAAGGACCTGTTCTGTGTGTCCTCCCCATTCTTACACTCTTGTGAGCTTGCCTGCTCTTTCTTACCCTTGTAGCTTCTGTCCTTGGTTCACTTGATTTTCAGATTTGGGAACCTAAGAAGTCTTTCTGCATGTGGCAGAGTGCTCTGTGTGCTTCTGTTAATTTGGCAGGCAGGCAGGCAGCTCTGAGCATGAAGGTATGGATTTACTACTTGGCAACTTTGTCAACTTTCTATATAGCTGGTAGAGTTGGAGAGATCCATGTGACACCTCTGAAATCTCCAGGTTGTTGGTGCATCCACTGTGCCCAGGTGGCATTTAGTGGTAATGGGGAATGCCTCTGCCTGGTATTAACTTGCTGCTCCTTAGTTTCAGCTTTTTTCCTGAAGCATGCCCTTCCTGACATGAGGTTTAAAATTTTAAAAGGAAGGGTGGGAGCTGCAGTTGGAACAGACACGATTAAGCAGTTAGGAGTGGATTGCGCATATTTCCCATGGGGATGCACTGTCACAGCTCCGAGGAGCACCTGCATGGTGCTCCATTTCTTAGCATGTTCTGGCCTAAACCAAAATCTTTATTACTACTGAAACAGCTGAGTGTAGTGAAACTAGTGGGAGTAAGCTTCAGAGATGGCAACACTATCTCTTATTGAAAGGAGCTAGCTGCCTTTTTGGGAATCAGAGGAAAAATATTTTGATCAACATTACTGTTCATTACATTTCATTTTTAACCAAGCTGTTGTTGCTTAAAGATTGTGTCCCAAAACATTTCACTGCAATAGGGTTTCTTTTTTTTGCATACAACTCCTCCCCCCCCCCCCAAAAAAAAAAAACCCCAACCACTTGACTTCATATCCATATCCATGTGCAATTTTTGGTAGTGTCAGCAACCTCTCTTATGTCATCTACCCCAATCATTCACTGATTTTAATGGCAGTTGCTGAAATACAGTAGGAAAATTGCAATCTGGGCAGATATTTTTCAACAGACTCAGGGCAAAATAGGTATTAAACAGTAAATGATGGCACATTTAGAATGGCTTTTCAGAGGATTGCAGGGTGCACAATTGTCAGTCTCCAGTTTATGGACTTTGGGTGTATATACTTAAAGCTTGCAGAGCCGGGAAAGCCCTGCCTGGATTTAAGTAATTAGTGATGTGAAAGAAGGAAAAAAGCTTGTTACTTTGATGCATTTTTATTATCATGGTGGCTCAGAATACTTTCTTGGCAAGAGTGCCTGGCACAGCTGCCTGCCACGCTTCCAACCACAGAAAGCCAAGCTGCAGGATTACCTCGTGCATATGAAATAACAGGGAAGTTCTGCAGAAAGGGAACAGCACAGAGCAGGGACTGGGTGTCGGCATATAACACAGGCTGTGTTGTCTTCAAGGTGTTTGCTCTAAGCTGATGTGTTGATCAAAACCTGAGAGCAGGAGGTGTTTGGGTCACTCACTTTTTCATTTAATGAAGGAGATCAAGCCAGCTACTTGAGATTTTGTTGTTCGTGTGTCAGCTCCAACAACTTCTTACAGTTTCCAGTATCTGAAACACTGTGTTTCAGCTGGAAGTTTGAGCCTGCTGTTTTACAATATCTGGCTTAGTTCTATTGTTTCTTTTGTCTTGCCCCATTAAATAGCAGCTTTTATTTTAGACAGAAAGAGCAGGATCTTGAGTGCTTTTATATGGATTAATCACTTGCAGTTCTCTTGAGTTAACCCTGCAATGCTGTGTTAGCTATTTTGACCTCTCGCTAGTTACTTATCCCCATAAGTGCATAGCTCAAGCATGAGCCACTTGGCTCACCACACACAGGAATGCAGCTTTGTGGTGACGCAAACTGTCTGGTAGTCCAGCCTTTAACATTGCCTTTAACAGCACCATGGGTGCAGCCTCCTCATGCTTTGTGGAACAGTCAGCCTAAGCACACACTCCTGGGTGCAGGTAGAGATGGAATCATCATCTTGGAGATTGACTTCCTGCACAGTGTGGGCAGTTTCAGACAATAGATCCCCTTACCTATGGGAATCTTGGATGTTAGTTATATCCTCAGTCTGTCTCTGCTGGTCTTTTTGTGGCTTTTGAGTTTTTGTAATAATGTTTTAAATTTCTTGTTGACTGATGGGAAGTGCTATTTGAGTTGTGGTGTACCAGGGGTGTGGAGCTGGCTGTTGGTCTTCCCTTGTGGTTCCCTGGAGCAGCAGGGAGTCGGGCACAATGAAACCCATGCTCTGATGAGGAAATGTTAAACTTGGTCACACAAAAGGTGTAACTGGCTGTGAGTTCCAGCATGGGAGAAGGCTGAAAGGGAGAAGCCTTGTGATAGCCACCCCCAAACGTTTCTACCTTCATGTGAAGGCTGATGGTGTTTGAGCTTGGTAGGAGCCGGTGTGATGGTGCTTTAGGCAGTTAAATCCTTTGAGGGCACAGGGGAAGGCAGTTTCATGGTACAATGTGGCACTCAAATTGTGGCGAGCTGATAAAGCACGGTGCAGTGTGGCACTGCCAGGTTTTGAAGATTTAGGTGTGTAATGCTGCTTGGCAGCAGTCTGCCTTTTTAAAATTGATAATCTGGGCAAACAGGTATTTGGCAAGTTGAGAACTGCACTGCTGTGCAATAAGCAAGCTCTTGTTTTTCACCTGTGCTGTTACTTCAGGGCTGTAAGCACTGTCCCCCTTCATGTGCTTGAGGCATTTGCTGAGTGACAGTTTTAGTAAAAGTCTTTCTGTCTTCAGCATTTCATGTGGCAGGCAGAAAATCTGCACCAAGAAGTGACTGTCCTAGTTCTTTTATAGTCTCAATTCTTGTTGAGCCAGAAATGTATCTTCCTTTTCTTTCAATTCCTGTCTATCATCTGATGAATTTAAAGGGAGAGTGGCTTTGCGTATGAAACACCAAGATAATTTATATAAATAGAAAATCATGAGAATACACATAGCTGATTTAAAAAATTACTCTTCAGGCTACAACCCTCATTGTTAAAAATATCAAATAATAAATTGCAGCCTTTCTGTAAATGGCCCTGTGTCTGGCTTCTGGGACGGACAGTTCTTTCCTTTGGTCATTATTTTGTCCTGGGCTGCTGGGTTTCTCTCCAGGTAACCCTATGTTACTTAACTGGTCATTTTAGGTTACCTCACGTCACATGGCTGTGTTTGAACAAGAGCTTTGCAAACCCAGCCTTATATCAGCTTTTGGACCACGAACCAAAGGAACCAGCGCGTTGCGTGACTGATTTGTTTCCTCTTTCCGCATTTACCTTACGTGTGTTACTACAGGCATGACGCCTACCGGAGCAACTGCCGTGGAAAGGCCCTGCCAGACCGAAGTGTTCCTTACGGCTCTGTATCCTGCTGCTGTGGAATATTTCTAATTGAATTGATTATTCTCTTTTTCCATTATCTCAGCATTTGCAATTTTCAGATTTACTGCAGTGAAGACACTCATTTAGTAATTTATGTGGTGAGGTGAAAGCTGAATGGGTTTTTCTGATTCCCTGTCTGCCTCTAAGAAGTGCCTGAAGTCTCAGGCAGGTGTCTGCTGTGTGGGAGGGCAAAATTTACCTTCTTGTATCTTCTCACTGTTACATACACGAATTCCTCTCTCCAAACACTGGGTAATTGTTCTGCTGGGTTTTGTTTTCTGTTTCCAGCTGAGTCTGGAACTTGGTTGTTATTACCAAATGGACTTATAAAAGGTAGCTTGATGCTTTCATACTTAGCATTTCATTTTTGAGACACTTTACTCAACCTTTCAACATATTTGTAATGGCAGAGTACATTTATATAAAATGCTCTATTCTTGTTACAATACTTAGAAACAAAACTAAAGCTTCCACACAAACATTCAGTGAAAGTTGAAAAAAAAAGTTTGTGTTTGAGGAAGGAATTTTTCCATCTTACTTTGAGGACTGTTGACAATGGAAGAAAGAGGAAGATGGGGTGTAAGGAAGCAAAACAGGTGTGTTTGGTTATGCAGCTGGGATGAGAACAGAAAACTGGCAGAAACAAAGTGGTATAAAAAGAATCTCTGCATGTTTTTCTCATAGATGGTCATTTAGTAGGACATGAAGCTGGGTCTCCATAACACACTGTCTGAAAAACAATAGCTTTATGTTCAGTAGTTATGATGGAATATGACCTACATTCACAGAATCACAAGAGTGATGAAAATTCATCATCATTACTTAATTCATGCTTGAGTACATGCCAGGCTCTAATTATGAGGCGGCTTCAGTCTGCTCAGGACCCAGACATTTACTGGGATCCTGGCATGGGTAGTTTTGTTGAGGACAGCCACAATCCAAAATTCCATTTCTGCGTTCTGTGCAACAGCTGCTCAGGTGCACATGACCTGTGGGATATACACTGGAGTTCTGATACTAGAGGTTGGAAGGTAAAGAGAGGCAAAGAGCATGTGAGTACACTGGAGGGGTCAAAAGGAAGTCACCGAAGTTGTTGATGGTTCTCAAAATGCTACCAACAGCTGACAGAAAAAAAAGGACGTTTCCGCATCAGATAAATCACTTGCAAAGTAAAGGTAAGAAAAAAATACAAACCAACACTAGCATTTTTAGTTTTCTAATTCCATACTTTTTTAATTTGCTTCTGCTGAGTCTCTTCAGTGTTCCTTACTCCCAGCTCATGCTTTACTTGCCTTTCAAGGGCATTGCAAGGTGCTTCTGACTTCAGTGCCATCATTGTTTCAAAGTCAATTCCTTTGAAAATGGTGTACCTGAACTTCTTTGAGACCACACAGCCTGGAGCAGGAGAGGGATATTAATAGAAACAGCTTCTCTCTGTTGTTGTATAAAGACAGAAGATGAATTATTTCAGTGTGGCAGGCGGAGGTGTTTTTCAAAGCAATTGCTTACAGTTTTGAAGATCTAACAGGGAATTAAAAAGGTCTGGATGGCGCAGAGAGCTGCCGTAATTTTGCATAAGGAGAGTAAAGGTACGCATTAAATATTGCATTGCTAATTTTGCAAGGTGTGCTTAGCAATTATCCAAGTTAAAGTAGTACTAACAGTTCCCATCCAGCCTTCAGAAAATCAGGAACAAATTTTGCTGCATCCTACACATGCGTTTTAAAACACGGAAGTAGAACAATTACTCTGCTTTATTTGATACTATTTTTAAAGAGTAACCCTTTAACCTCACAGTGATTCTTTTAGGTTCATGGTCTAGGGCTGAATTCAGTAAAGACTGCCTGACATTCATATGATGCTGCAGGGAACTCTTATTGGAGCTGGTGGGAAGAGGCAGGATTTAAATTTTATCCCCAAAGGAGGGTGAGTGTTTAAGAGATCCAAGAGTAGTTGGAAGGGAAATACAGGTATTTGAGACAGTCCTGACATGCGACTGCCAAGGCAGGAAGGAATGTGGGTGTTACTCTTTGGCACTTGGATCGCAGAGAAGCCCCTCCTGTTGCCTCACATTCCCTCAGGGGTTCCTCTCCCATCCTTTCCCATCAAGTAGCTCCTGACTTTCTGCACGTGGACATTGCCTGAGCCACAGCGGGGCTGGTGGCTCTTCAGCGTGCATCCTGCCTGAGAAGGAAAGTAGGAGCAGGCAGTGCTACAAGACAGAGGAGCCTTCCCACTCCCTCAGGATCACCACCACCCTGGACCAGCAGTCTTGCTGGTTTGACAACCAGTCTGCAAGTTTCCATGACCTGTGAGACATGGGATGCATGGCTGGTACAGAAAGCTAGACCTGTGTCATTAAATAGTAACAAATATACTTTGTAGTATTCAGTTTTAAAGATATACATGGAAGACAAGGAAGCGAGATGTGTACATCCACTCTGCTCTTTCCCAGCCCTCTTCTCTGCTTCCTGCTCCTGGCAGCAGATCAGCTGTGGGCTAGCCATGCAGGGGGTTGTATTTTTGTTCATTCATTCTGGGGGGTTCTCACAATCCTTGCCACATGTGTGCTGCTCTCCTGTGCAGGGAGCAGGGCCACGCTGGATGCTGTGCTGGGGGTTTGCAGATCTTGCCTCTCCATCGATCCTGCCCTGCAGCGTGTCCGGTGCTGCAAAGGCTGCCCTGTCTGTCAGGGGCTCTTCATCCCATTGAGATCAGAGTGCTCCACAGGCAGCTGCACTGAGTGCAATTTACTAGAGTTGGAAAGTACTCAGGAAAAAGTTTTTACAAGTGTCAGGTTTAATTTTATAGCATCATTAATGCTGGAGAGCTCAGGCTTTGAAAATTGCCAGTGCATTGGTAATTGCAGAGGGAAGAACTTAGTTCAGTTATTTATGCCTTTAGAAAGGAATTTTGAGGGTCAAAACCTGATTTTTAAAGTGTGTTGCTAATAACACATTAGGCAATGAATTAGTAGGTTATTAAGCTATGAATAAATGAAATTGTGTTTGTTTTAAAGGCTGGTCATCTGCTCCGTTCCATTTTTTGTACAAACCATTGTTTGTGCCAAACCCTTTGCAGATGAGCAGTACTGCTCTAGACAGATCCCTGCCTCGAGTAACTTGTTATCTCTATTTGGCACAGCAGAAAAGGAAACATCAGACAAGCGTGGTGGAATTGATGAGGGAGGGAGGGAGGAACATTTCCAGCAGAAATAAGGTCAGGCACATCACTGCACAGTACTGCCAGTGGGCTTCCAGCAGTTTTTTTGTTTGGCAGAATAAAGGATGTGTGTCCCATGGCATCTCTTAGCAGGACTGGTCCTCCGCTTGCAGAGGTGAGAGTTCTGTTGAGGCTCCTGCCCAGCTCAGTCACCTGGGTTTTTTTTCCTAGAGATGAGGTGGGATGGGAGGGAGCAGGGCGAGGCAGAGCTTGGCACTTTTGTGCCTCCTCCCCTGATAAAGTCAGGGCACGGCCAGGGTGGGAGCTTAGGGAAACAGCAACACCCGTCCCATCCGGAGGCAGCCTGGGAGGCGTCTGCTTGGTGATGACTCTGTGTAAACCTGGATATCCGGGGCTGTTACCTGGTCTTATTCTTCATCTCGGCCACTTCTGTCAGCAAGCAACTAAAGTTATGTTACGAACAGTAAGATATTAAATAGCATTTTTGCTCAAATGTTTTAGTTTCCATCTTTGTAGCTATTTTTTCCTAGTTTTTGAGAAATTCTTTGGAAAATGGCATAAAATATGACATTTCACCATACTTGATGCAAATTGTGGGTTTCTATGGTGTAGAGTCAACCCTTGGTGAGCTTATTAGGTTCTGACAGATTGTCAGTCAATAAAACTGGAGTTTCCCCTAACAAAAGTTTCTCATGTCAGGCAGTAGTTTGACTGCTATTAATAAACCACGTTGCTACTACCTAATAAATGTGACCAGTTAAAAAAAACTCGACCAAACAAAAGCAGAACCCAACAGCAACCATTTTTAATAACATTTTTAATTTTTTAAGCTTTTTGATAACAGTTGGTCCCAAACCACTTTCCAAGCACAGCTACTTTTTTCTCTCCCTTGCCTTTGGCCTCCCATGGTTTCTCTTGTGAGAGAGGGGTACCTTGCAGTTGTTTGAACCATTAAACTGGTTGTTGATTCAACAGAAATTTGCCTTTTTTTTTTTGGAGGAGGAGGAGAAGAGAGAAGTGTGCTCACTGTCATCTAGCCTGCCCTGCCTGATCCTGAGGTTGTTTGTGCTGATACCAGGGCAACAGTGAGAACCCACAGCCATGGCATTGGAGGAACAGGGATGGGGTATGACTGTCCTTCCACCAGCAGTCTGCAATTAATTAAGAGGAGAAACGGTGAAACTCCCATGATCATCTCCCATAATATGTGTTTCCTGGATAACTGAGTCAAGTACAATCATCTCTTTAGAAGTTTACTGTCTTGGTTAACATCAAATCTGAAATGGGTATTTTTGATAGAACATTATGGCTGTTGGTTTGTTGACTGGCAAAGCAGAGAGAAGCTGCTTGATCTGTTTGTGGCAGTACTGCAGGTACTTGATTTCTGCAGAGATCTGCATGGATCCACTGCTCATTAAGCCCAGTTTCTGGACTGAGTCTTTTTGCTTCTTGATACATGCTTCTGTCAAGATTTAATTTAATTTTGAGCTCACCAGTTACCTTGGAGTTCATTTCAGTAGCTGTAGTATCAGGCTCCTAGTCTTCCATGTTACATGAAATAGAAACGTGACATTTCTGTTCATTCCCTCCCCTGCCTGTAACTAAGGACTGCTCTACTACAAGATGTGATATCTGCACACAAGATTGTTTTCATGCAAGATTTTATTTGGTTGCTCTGAAAGGTAGAAATAGTTATATTTTGTATGGTACCACTTACCCAAACTCTTAATTTTTTCACACCTCTTAAACAAATACATGATGTGTTAAGCAATATTTTAGTTTGAAGATCAAAACTCTATAGTTATAAATTACAGGGAAATTCAGATTCTAGTATATAAAACTGATACCAGAATTTCTTCAAGTGCCACATTTTTAACTCACCTTGTGAGTAAATAGGCTGGAGATGCAACCTGTGGTTGGCTTAGACTCTGTCTTTCCCTTTGCATTTTGACCTTGCACTATGTCTAAAGAAACAAATGTGATGGGATGGTGACCTGGGAAGGCACAACACTGAAAGCTGACTGTACATATTGAGTCTCAAAAGTGACATTTTGTTGTGATTTTCAATTACCTTGTTTTTTCTAATTCCGTTTATCAATTTACAGTTTTGCCTGAGCTGAGTCCAAAATCAGAGGAAAAAGTTTGAAATGCAGCACTGCTTAAATTAGAGACAAAGTGTGTATTATATTAGTAGCAACTTTTAAGTATGTGTAAGCAATCAGCTGCAATGATAAGATCTAGAAGTTGTTTTTTTTTTTTAATGAGACACCTTTTTTTATTTTTTCCAAGCCATCTGTTGAGATTGTCAACAATATGGCAAATATTGTTAAGATTTGCCATTTGTCCTGTTCTGTCGAAGAAAAAAATAATTTTGTTGCAGCTATGTGCTGTTTTGCTAGCCTTGATATGAAACATACTTATTAGATGCTTTTCTTTTCATTTAGAAATTTATACTCATAATAAATTTATCTTTCAGTGCTAAATTATTAATCTTAAATGTCATCTGAATACATTTTGGTCATTTACCAGTTATTAAGTTTTATTACTAATTTATAATACTTGCAAAGTTAATATGAGAGATACATATTTTTATACTTTGTGTCTGCTGTCAATCCTTATATTGCAGTTTGGTGAGAATACATTCAAAATCTTGAATTTCTTCTTTCAGTTGGAAAAGTGTCTTAAATCATGGAATTGAGGCATGAGATTTATTCTGTAAAGGGAGCAAAGTACATCTAGGTTTGTATGGCTGCTAGATATTTGCTCCTTTGAGGCCTTGTGTTTTTTGCTCTGTCTGCTCATAAGATCATGAAAGAGTAGTGATGTCACCAAGGCACTGTTTTATACTTTATTAAAAATTGCACCCCTAAACCATCAAAACTTGTCAAAATAAACAGTAATTATGTTATTTCTTATTACAGTGTCTTGTTTGCACATGTACACTGCTCTCTCTCCCCCTCTATCCCTGCCTGAGTGGTAGGGAGCATTTCTGTATCGATACAATATGAGCAGGGTGGTCCCAAGTCTTGCTTGCCTGTTTTCCTTGAGATGCTATAGCAAAGCAGCTGCTCCAAGGGAAGGATCAGTCCCCAGCACTGAGCAAGAAGTGCATGGGCATTCTGGCAATGCCAGAAGCGGTTTCATTTGCATGGTAGAGCTGCTCTCTCCTCTCCTCATAAGAGTCATGAAAGGTTAACTCTCATCCTGGCCTTTGCTCCTGTTACTGCTGTCCTTAGCAGGTCCATCCTCAGGTCTCCTGCCTGAGTTCCATCTGCTGTCCCCAACCTCACACTACACCTCTCCTCCCGGTGCCTGTATCTCCTCTGCCCTCACTCCTTTTCAGTCCCCAGCTGTCCCTCCCCAGCTGCCCCTGTACCAAGTGCCTTTCCTTCCACAGGCCTCCTCGTAGTGTCTCCTTTCACTGGAAGTTGCCTCTGTTTGTCCAGCATCTTCTGTCACCCACGCTGAGTCTCCTTTCCCGTTTTGCTGCAGTATCACTGACCAGCCATCCCCAAGCTGTGGGCTGGTGTCCACCTTGTTCACCCCAGCCGTGTGTTCTCTGCTGGGGATCCTTCTACCTCCCACACCTGGTGCTCTTTCTACCACTGAGATAAGGCAGGGGCTTGTGTGAGGGAAAGGAGCGAGCTCCAGGCCAGACTGAATGTTTCTGGGGAGCCATGGCAAGCCCCAAGGCTGAAGGTGCTTTAATGCCTTCACTTGCTGTCATTACACTAAAGCTTAAGTGCAGAACACTTTACAGGTAGAAAATTACCTTCTGGTTGTGGTGGAGCTGCTTGTAGGTGCTCAAAGAGGTTCCTGCTGAACTTGAAGTCAGTGACATGGCGTAACTGTTTGTCAGAAACAGAGGGTAGGAGAATGCTTATACAGTGTGGGTATGAGATGTGTCTGCTTGTTAGGACATGGAGGAAGTAGATCTCAGATCTTCACTGTCGTAGAAGTTTACATCACCCGGCACCTAACAATAAAGACTACTTTTGGAGGTCCTTTGTTGGTAGGGCCCCCTTCAGAAAAGAAAGGAGATCTTGTTCTACCAATCCTTTAATGACTATGTCTCTCTGTGTGCATTTGGGGGAAGGGGGGGTTCAGATAGCCAGATGAATTTTAACAGAAGGTCTTTGTGTAAAATATATGCACATAAAGAAAGAAATATATTTTAAATCAGCTTTCAACAAAAATGTGAAGTTACAGGGGGGAAAAGAAGTGTAGTGGTATTCTGTTCTGTTTTGCAGTTCCTTTGTAGAAAATACTGATAGCATGGTAATTTGAAACTATTTCCATTTTTCAAACCTATTTCTGGTTAAGTTTTATTTGAAGGAAGTTCAGCTGTTCAATGTATAAGGCAGTAAATACATTTAGAAAGGTTGAATTATGAGGAATTCTGTTTGCTGTCCTTGTCTTCATCATGTGTAGAGGTTATTTGGAGTTGTATAAAAATTCGTCAGTCTAATATTAGTTCTTTATTTCTTGAGCACCAAAATAAGAGGATGTAATCCTTTATTCAAACAAACTGAATAGAGTTGGTAATTGGAGACTTGAGGATTTAAGATCTGTTTGTTGTTTTATGACACTGTCCACCCATTACAACTGAATTTGCAATTTATTCTCCCAGTCTGTGATAACCTAATCACCTGCTAACACTTGACAGTTCTGCATACTTGTGATTTATTCAATTCCATCCTCCTACAACATAGAACACGGTTTTCATTGCATTTTGTGAAGAATTTTGCCAGCAGGGGAATGGAGCCTCATTCCTTCATTTGCAGACAGAAACTGCTTACTCTAGTAGCTCTGAAGTTTGTACAAACTTCGGATCTACCTTAAATACATTTGCTTTAGCTCTTTTTAATGTCTAAAAAATTAACGGAGACTTGAAGATTTCTTTTCTCTCCTTTGACAAAGGACTTAGGCTGTCATGCTTATTGTTTCTGTACTTTCTATCAACTGTTAAATATATGATGCACCATTTATCTGCCTGCATATGTGTACAACTTGTAAATAATTTAATATTCTACTTTACCACTTGGCCTCTTCGCATAATTCTAAAATGAGGAAGATAAAATTCTGCTAAATTATTAATTCACTGGGAAATTGAAAAAATCGACATAAATTAAGCACTGAGAATGGTTTCCTTTTTCCTCTGTGGGAATCAAAGCAGTGAACACAATTGGATAACAGCAAGGGAGCTAAATGGACAAGATGATTATAGAATAATTTAGATTGGAAAGGGCTTCTGTTGGTGTCAGCTAGTCCAGCGACCTGCTCAAAGCCAATCTACATATCAGAGTCATGCTTGGTTGAGTCTTGAATGTCTCCAGCAGTGGAGATGATCCAGGATGGAGGTGTTCCAAGAGTCTCCTGTGTCCATGGCTACATAGAGAGGGCACATCAGACATGTTGCCTGGCTGGCTGGTGGATTTTAACACTCTACAGTGTTAAAAGCTTTCCTACAGGTTAAAAGCTTTGCAGCAAGGCGTACAGGTGCTGCAGTGCCATTGTGGCAGAGCAGAAAATGTTGCAGCTCATTCTAAATGGATCTTTAAAAGATCAAAGCACAGAGACTTTATGAAGGCCTCTAGGTCTTGCTACTTAAAACAATTTGGTTGCATCAATTTTCATAGTAGAAGTTATTTCTTTTAGTTATTTACTATGTTTTGTTTGCCATATTTACATAGTAAATATTGTAGCAGTTGTCACAGATGGTTTTAAATGTTTAAAGAGAATTAAATGATTGTACATAGGGAAATGTGGCGAGATATTATTAGTATCCAGAACAGCAGCAAAGTCCAGGCATGTAGCTGCAAAGCAGAGCATAGTATAATTAGTGGTTTAATAAAGAGCTATATAAACTGAAGTTAAACCTGTATTCTGCAACATCTCCGCACTCAGTAACAGCCTTTTCCCTGATACTACTTTGGTTTTGATCTGGTTTTATTTTGATTTGAGAGCTGCTGGGGAGTTCTGAAATATTTGAGTGTTGTATATATTTAGCATGACTTTGTATACGTTTACATGTATACATTTAGCAGTACCTGTAGTTTTTTTTGTTTTCTTACTGCTTCTCATTCCTGGGATCCCATACATTCTTCTGAAGGGGAAGGTCAGTTTACATAATGCTTTCCAGATGCCCTGCTTGTATTTAAGGATACAAAATAAAAAATATCCCATGCAGACCTGTACATAACTAATAGAGGTGCCTGGTGCTCGTGGCCTACACGTCACAAATCTGAGCAAAGATTGCTCCTTTGACCAAGTCCCTGATTTGTGTTGGATTGCACAAAGCGAGGACCAGTTCCCTAGATCATCCTGTCCTTGGGTTTGGCATTCCACTACTGATTCTTGAACATCCTTCTCTGCTAGCTGTCATCAGTCACCCAGGTGAAACACTGGAGATTGTTTGGAAAGCAAATAATTTTTTCTGTGGGGAGGATGGAATGTGTGCAGAGACTAAAATACACACAGTTTAAATGCACTGGGACAGTGTATATGGTATGGTGGATGGAGTAATTGTCACCTGGAAGAGATGCCAGCTTTCTGGAGCAGATCACCCTCCTTAAAGATCCCAGCCGCTTCATCCCTGAAATCAAGTCCTCAGTATCAGTCTTTTAGTGGGAACACTTGTGCCCCTCTTCCTGAACAGTTGCATTTTCAGTGTCATCATCGTCTTCCTCAAACAAACTGGGATTGTTCAAGCCAGTTTGATGATGAAGAGTGAAGCAATGGCATAGTGTTTTTAATGATCAGACTTTTCAGAAACATATCCTTAATGGACAGCAGAGCATGCCTGTGTAACACTTCTGCATAAAAAAGGAGCACATAAAAACTGCCGTTGCAGTGCTTTCTTTACTGACAGCATTTAGAATGTGTGGAAAAAATTAATCTGTGAATCCGAATGTAAGAAATGAGGTCAAAATTTGGGAGGGAGGAAGGGACTGTTAGTTGGAATTGACCTTTGGTTTTATGACTCTACAGCTGTGGGACCCACATTTTGTGCCCTTTACCGGCTTTAGTCACATCAGAGAATATGCAGGCTGAGGTATAACCTATGATTTTTTGGTGATGTCTCAACTTTTTCTTTCTCAGTAGCTTACATATTAGCAATGTTATTTCCCCCAGTATTTCCATGGTGTATGACTGTGTCAAGAGGAGCCATGATTTCATCACTGCCTATTTCTGCTTTATATATTTAAATGACAAAATCCTCAGTGTCTTTCAACACATTTTCATATAATAATTTCTTTGGCCGTTGTAACTCCAATGATGCATTTACCCATTGTGCCTTTATTTGAATTCTAAATGTACAGCCATAAATAGTCATCAGTAGTACTATTTTATTAAATCAGGTGAACATCTCAGCTGAAGAGTCCAAAAGACACAAGCACATTTTGCAGTATTACTTTAGGAAATATTAATTAAATAATGTACCCAACCTGGAAATCAATGGATACATATAATTTTAGCAGCTTTCCACATGACACTTTGTGTACCGTCATTTTTGACTTCATCAACCAGGAGCCACATCACGTGTCTCTGCTCTGCTTGTCCTGCCTGGAACGAATCCAGGCATAATTCACTGTTAGGCTGCACAAATGTGGCAAATGCCCACACAAAGGAAGCAAGAAGTCACTGGGAGCAGGAATCCTCCTTTTGGCAGCAGTATCGAGTCAGGCCAGACAAAGTGCCCACGTGATTGTGGCTGTATTCAGTGTTGGTGCTTGTTGGTGAGATGCTATTGATGGAATGAGTTTCTTAGTCTTTGTAAAAGTTACAGTGATAGTAGCTGCATATCGTACAGCATTTATTTTAAGTTTTGAGAAGGAAATTGTTGGTCAAAGAGCTTTTCACTACTCAACTGAAACACGGACTTGTCGTAGTCCTGTGCAGTTCCAGATGGCATGGTCCCTCTCTTATTGTGTGTTTAGATATATCATGTCTTTAATTATGACTGTGTAATTAAAATACGTCTGTTGAAACTGACTAGCTCATAATCAGAATGAGGCAAACTAACTCTGAACAAACTAATACTTTGACTGTCTAGGAAACTGGTGAACATCCTGCCAGAAATCCCTTCATCCCACTTCAATTAAGAATGCTTATCTGTACACTGGAAAAGTCCTATTTTGCTAGAGACAGACTTGAGTATCATCGAAATCAGCAGTTAATGAATATTCATTAATATTACAAAAATCTCATTCCTTTTCCAAACACTTATGTGATTTATCACTCTATAACCATTTCAGAAGTTTGCAGTACACAAACTGCATCCTAACAGTATCCTGAGAAAAATTGTATAAGGTTCTTATAGCCCATGGATTTTTGCAGCATTTTGGAAAGGTCCCTAAAAGGTATTACTTACAGCTTCATACAAGCTTTGTAAAGTATTAATAGCGCTACTTCTGTGCTGAGTGGATAACTGCCATATACATTTGTAATTGGTGTAACAGTGCATGCAGAAGAATTTCAAAGCAGCTACTCAAGTGAAAACTCTCATTTTATTAATAGCCCATTCATAAAGAGACTAAGGGAGGATTGTGAACAGTGGAGAAGAATTGAAGTCTGATAAGATGTGAGAACTGAGCACTGGATCCCTTGGATCCAAAGCGCATGGCAACAGAGGACGTTTTTCAGAGGAAGGAAGTTTAGGGTAGCAGGCACCGAAGGCTCAAAGGGTGCTCCTGGCCTGTGACAGCACAGCAAGACAACATCCTCTGTTCATGTAAGTGCTCAGCGATTTCCCTCTCTACACATTGTATTGTTGAGAACACCTGAAGCTGTAGCCAGGGCCCACCCTGGCTGGGAGCTGTCTGGATGCTTTGATCCGACAGTGGTCTATACAACGTTTCGCATGTCAGAGTTGTCAAAGGTATAGCCTCCAGGAAATGACCTTCTGAAAATCACTCATCCAGTCATGGCGTTTGCATTTTCCTGGCCCTCTGCAAAATCAGTCCCTCTTGAACAATTAAGAAACATCTTCCCAGGTGCTCTGTCTCCTGTAGAGAAGCTAAAGAAGTGCAGGTTTCATTAGTGAGCTGTTTGCTAATCTCAAATGTGGCAGACCGAGTTGGGGAGAGCAGCAGTATCTGTCTAGAGTGTAAATGCATACAAACCCCTTTACTTTCCCTGTCTCCTTCTACCAGAACTCAACCTGATGGGAAAGTACTGTTTACCTGTTGTAGTTGTTAAAAGATACAACTTTTGAACTAGAATTCTATTTTGAGCATAACCAAAGTGTTCCTAAATGCCAGTGAAAGGTTTTCCAACATCAAATTTTGGGTTTCTCTTCCCCATTCTGCACAGAGCTGTTTGCTGGAAGGTCAGTCAGTATTGTTGACTGTATGTATTATTCGTTTCTATACATTCATATGTATTTGCATTGGCACGTATATACATATATTAGGTGCAGGTGATTTTTGAATTGAGTTTCCACTGGCATAACTCAATATATAAAGTCAGCTACTTGTCCTGAGATCCCTGGTTTGATTATTAGCTGGTACATGATGGGAATGACCACTGTGCCTCAGGGTGTATGTGCAGGGAATGGCTGATAAGCCTGAAACTATAATATCTTTACAGGACATGGTCAATAAAACTGTATTTGATAAACCATTTTAAGCCACTTCTTTTTACTGCCAATTGCTTTATCTTTTTCAGCAGCAGCATCCTCTTGCAGTGACTCCATAGTGTTCAGGCACCAAAGGTCTCCCATCACTTTCTTTCTCCTTCTCTTGCTGCAAAAATCTGTTCTCTACAGTCCCCACCTGCTGTGGTCTCCTCCCTCCCTTGCACTGGGCTCACAGAGCAGCAGCAGTTGGGTGCTGAACACAGAGCTGGGACACTGTGGTTGGGTGACAGTAGGGTTCCACATCAAGCATAGGTCTGAAAGAATTCCCGGGAGTTTCCTAATGTGAACAGATTCCTGTTCACATGCTTTTGTTTCTGACCAAAAAGGCAAACCTCATACCTCTGACAAATCTGTTCAATCACAACCTGTAATTGTCACCTTCCAGGTTATTTTACCTGGTAGAATTTAAGTAAATGAGTGAACTGGTGGTGGCAGTTGCATAATTAGCTCCAATATCACAATGGCATTTACCTACTGCTTTGCACTGGCACTGGATACTAATCAGACTTTCCCCATGTTCTGACCTCCTGCTCTTCACCAGTGTATGTGCAGTTTTCTTCTTTCCTAGAACATCTCTGAAGTTTTGAAATTGATTGCTAGCTGCCTTCAAAAGTGAAAGGACTTGAATTAAAGGACAAAGTGAAAGTGCTGTCTTGTTAGATGTCAAACCTCACTTTGCTTGGCTGGTCATAAAGAGACATTCTCCTCTAGTTATTTCTCTGATCCACTGTGATTTTCAGAGTATTTTCTATTGCTAATGGTGAAGGAACTTGTTCTTTTGGAGATGGGTCACATTTATTGCTAACCGTCAGGAAATTCAGACATGAATTGTAAGATTACCTAAATTGGAGGGACAGATGTTGGGCTTTAAGAGCTTTTTGTTATCTTGACATTTAAACTTTAACACTTCCAGAATTCTGAAATCCTAATCTTACACATTGCAATTTTTTGTTTCTTTGTTACTGTATATTTAAATTATGAAACACTCTGTATTGGGTTTAGGATCTGTTTTAGTTTAATTTTTTTTTGAGAGATTGCTGTAAAGAAAGACTGGCAGAAGTGGCTCAGCAGCATAATGTGCAAGTATAAATAGAATGCAAGCTGTCCATTTATCTCAGTCCTGATCTACTTATATTCATCTGATGCTTATTACAATCGTGCTTGTCTCTGAGCAGATACATCCAGTTAGGATTAAGCTTGGACAACTAACCTAATTCGTTCTTGTAACTCACTCTTGTAACTTAATTCAGGGTTTCTGTCTTGATTTCTTGTGATACCAAATCATTCTTTTAACTCCCAGCCCTTAATAAATCAACATCAAAATATTAAGAATATTTATCACTGTCTATGTTTTTATGAGATACTGAGTTTGTTTGCAGTGGCTTTTAGGTTTGCTCAGATGTGTCTCCATTCGTACCTATTTCTGACACTTCTTTCCACTCCAGCTTCTGCTGATATGTCATGGTATTAAATATATTATTAAATATAGTTTCAGATGACAGATTCTTTAGATTACTCTATGGGACCCCTTTTTAAACTTTTTGATAGAATGTTCTGCTAGAGTAGCCTGAAAGTGAAATATAAGCCCACCTAACCAATTCTAACAAGCATAAAAATAATAAAGGCAAAAGATTGTACCTAAACTTTATTTTAATCTTGTCCACATTGAAAAAGGAAGGTTCAGGCTTCTCTTGTATTTCAAGAATCTAAAATACTAATGGAAAATAATGATTTATATCTTAGATTTTCAGATAGGTTTTCGCAGCATTTTCAGTCTACAAGAGCTCTGTGGGATTTGTGGGTGTAAAAATACCAAGTTTTGTGTCGTTAACATATTAGCTACACTTTCTTTTTCATTTAAAATCAGCCTGTAGTGGACTCTTCATTGTTTTAGCCTAGTGACTGGCCTCTGGCATGGATTAATCTTTGACAACTTGTTTTCAGTTTTAAAAATCAACACAAGCAACTTGCCACAACTGGACTCTTAAATAGGGTTATAAAAAAGCTTATGAAAAAACTCAGGACTAAGCATAACAATCAGGGATAATTTGTTATGGTATGTGGGTGTTCAACTCTGTCAAACAACTTACATTTCAAATTAGAAGTAACTTGTGTATTTCAATGTGTGCAAAACAATCAGTTTGTACAATAATGCAGCATGAATCCAATTTACCTTTCTGTTTGTATGACTGTTCTCAACAAAATAAATATATGTGCAGGACATAATTGATGAAACATGCTTTAAAGAGAAAAATCTAAACAACATTTCGCTTTTCCTGCCCCTCATTTCATTTCTGCTGTTACTGTGAGCGTTCTGAGGCTGGAACATCCATGTGGCAAGATTTAGCTCGTATGTGCCCTTATATTTGTTTTTAGAAACTGATCCAAGAAGCAGTCATTTCTGAGCTCTGCCTATGTGTATATTAGATACAATTCTCCATATAATTTTCAGAGTCTATTATATTCTTAATGTGAGATCTCTCCTGCAGCTCTCTGGGTTGTTATTGGGGATGTGAAGGCACTTCCCATATTGGACTTTCTCCTGTGTGCCAGAACTCCAGAGAAAAAGAGTGTGTGAGCAGAAGATACGGATCACACAGGTGGACTCTTGTGCCCCGTGTGTGTGGTGAGATCTTGAAGTGTGTGAGAGCTGCCATATTTCATGCCTGTGAGATGGACTCTTTTCCCTAAAAAAACAAGGTCTGCAATAGGAGAAATAGCAACACCAATGGCAGTGGCTTATCAGCAGATATGAAGAAGTGTGGAGGAATGGAATAAATTTAGAAGAAACACAAGAGCAGTGATGATTCTACAGCCCGAGTCTCCTGCCCTGTACAGTTAGGAGGGGTACGTGGTCCTATAATGTGAATCTTTCAGCATCACATCAAATGTGAGGATGTAAGGAAGGGCCTGTAAATAATTGTTAGGATTTGGAGGAAAAATCACAGTGGGGTGTTCGAGATGTCCTGTAAAGATAAGGCTCTTGTACAAACAAAAAGATCAAAAGGAGCAGTAGGAACATTTAGTGGTGAAGAAAGTGATGGCATGTTATTTAAATGATTCCCAAGGAAAACTGAAGTTACTGTTCTAAAGTATTGTGAGAGTCCCTGGGAAAGGAGGAATCAGAGTGTACAGCTGTAAGTCAGTGTGTCTGCTTCTGTTGTCAATGTGCAACACTCTGCCTGCAGTCAGAAACGGACCTGGAAATGAAGCATGAGAAGAATACGCCCTATTTCATTGCCACAATTTTGTTGATTCCATCAGCCTGTCTGCAGTCATTTAAAGATAATTGGAGGGGTGTTACCCACTGAATGTTACTGTTTATGTGATGTGAAAGGAGAAATAGGTGCAGTCTAGTTGGTTCTGCCAGCTAATACTCAAAGAATATCGCTGTCTATAAACTCTGGCGTAATTTGCTATTGCTATACAGAGCAGGGATGTCCTTCAAATAGGAGCTTTTGTTACAGTAATGCCAACAGCAAGGGAAAATATTCAGATTATTTTCCTGGAGATAGAAGCTGCTGCTGTTTGGAAAATGGTGCATTACACCATCTGTTTCCTTCTGATTGCGCACTACCATAGCCATTGTTGTGATTAATTTCTTTGCTTCTAGGCACAAATTTGAGTGCTTGAAAGAAGATTAAAAGCTTGTTTGTGGACAGGGATGTAGCTAATGGCTAGATTTCACTAGGATTGTGTGTATTTACCAACTTTACAGTTTAAGTCATCAATCTTCTGCATGCATTTGATATGCGAAGAAAGAAAGGAGAACATCCTTTTTCCTTGTAGTAATCCTCTACACAAATTGTTGGTGAGGTTTTCACCATGTGCCCCTGGTGTCATCACACGCTCAAAATGCCACTGGGACAAAGAGTCACTTTCCATAGAATCATGGAGTTATATAGGTTGGAAAAGACCTTTAAGATCATTGAGTCTAATTATTAACCCAGCACTGGCAAGTCCACAACTAAACCATGTCCCTAAGTGCCACATATATATGTCCTTTTAAATACCTCCAGAGGTGGTGACTAAACCACTTCCCTGAGCAGCCTGATCCAGTGACTGTCAAATGTTTTTGTGAAGAAATTTTTTCTAGTATTTAATCTAAACCTCCCTGGCACAGCCTGAGGCCATTTTCTCTCATTCTATCTACCTCATTTTCTAGCGAGGCTTGGCTGCTGGAAGAAGATGTGTAGTTTCGTCATCATCCCACTTGACTGTCAGAACGGGTCCTTAGGTCATGAGGCTGATGTGCCCCAAAAGCCCCAAACAAGTGGTTATTATCCTGCCAGGTAGGAGGGAAGCCCTGATGGCTGACAAACAGCCACAGGAATCCCCTGGTCACGTTTGGTGCCTCCACTGGGAAACTCAGCAAGGAACACTTTGCAGTGTCATCCCTGCAGATGTTGTTATCCTTTATCTGACCAGAACCACTGCTTTGTGCCCCCAGTGACAAGCAGCACAAGAAAACATAGAATTTTGCCTAATATGGATGCTGTGTCTTACCTCAGTTCCTCTTTTGTGTGAACCCTGAGTATATAGTACAGTGGCAGTGTGTATCATGGTGGTGTTCCACCACTAGGCTGTTCCTGTCCTTCCTTCCTGTGAATTTTTGGGTACTTAAATACGCTTGGAAAGCGTTGGATCCAGGACACATAGCACAGCTGCAATATACAGTGGTTCATCTGCTTGATATAATGAATTTGGAAAACAAATGATATTTGCATGAAACTCATCTGCTCTTAATTATTAATTAGATATTTTCTTGGTTGTCACATTTCAAGATTGTCACATTTACCCATGATTTCATGTCAAAAGCTGAACAACTTCCAGCTAGGGCTGTAACAATTCTCTGTTAACACAGTGTGTGCAAACGAATATTTTGTAATACAGTATTTAATATTTACTTCAATGTGACTTAATTAAAGATTGTCTCTTTGAATTTGCTTTCAGAGTTATAGATGATACATCATATTTTAAAACACTTCTTCAGGGTGATGTGCATAATGGTTTGTATTTGGGTTGTGGCAGATCTGTGGCTGTACAGGACACAGTTAAACAGAATTGAGAGCAAAATCTTGACTGCCAAGTAAAGCAGCATTATCAATTTCCTCTCTCCTGCACTAAAAATGACAGGGGGAACAGACAGTGTAGAGTTTCCTGATATGTTTTAAGAAAGCCTGGGATTCATTTCCCCTCCCTTCCTTCCTATTAGCTCTTTGTTAACTCCCAGGAAGGCTCAGGTTTTTCTCTTAAGACCTCTCTGCTCACACATTCTGGAGACAGACTCTGCCTTTGAAGGGCTCTGTCCTCTGTGCAAATACAGGGGGAGGAAGAGGAGTTGTGTTGATGATGAGAGTCTGACTTTAAGCAAACGAACTGAAGAGGAGTTTCTAACTGACAGCATTGTATTCACAATTTGCTGCCATGAGCATAGGGATTGTCCCTGAGCGATACCAGGTGCTTGACACAAAGTAGGAAATGCAGCAAGTGTCAGTGCGAGCCTTCTGTCCTCAGAGTGCCGAGCTGTGAACTTACGAGCAAGACTGTAAAGTTAAAAGAAAGATGTTCAACTTGCCCTTCTTCAGGAGAAACCTTGCAAGTTTCTTTGCAACAGCTGAACATCACTCGCCTTAAAGAGAAGGATGTGAAGAAGGAGCTGAATTGTACCAGCTACTCGGGATGAGCAGTGGCATTGGATCTCCGTGTGCAGCTGGAGTGTATTGACAGACTGGATGTTTTGTGGAGGCTTTTCTTCATCCTAAACAGCATAGGGCTGTTAGTTTGGATATAGTTATTTTGGATGAAACACTAAAAAAGAGACAGTTTTGCACCTTTTTAAATTTTCTTAAAATTTCAGTTGCTAGTCTGACCCGCTTATGTGAGATCCTGTGACTGCTTTATTCATACTGATCACACTGAAAGTAGATTGAAGCTGTGGCAAGATGTCCTGTCTGCTGGGTGCAGCATGCTAGGAACTGAGAAGGTGTTGCAGCTTCATGCAGAAGCATCTTGGTATTTTCAGTCTGTTAAGTGCAACCAATATTTTTTTTTTCCTTTCTAGTGAAACTAAGTATTGGTTCCTGAAGAAAAGCACATGCAATACAAATACTGTATTGTATACACTGCACCCTCTTCCAGCACTTTAAAACTGCGGCCTTTTTTATAATTTTTGGTTATCATCTGAATTTGACAAAGAAGTTTCACACTCCATTGGCATTTTAAAACAAAATCAAAGTATCTTTCAGTGTGTTAGAAGAGAGTAATTCTTAAGAGGAGATTTTTAAAATTTCTTTTTCTGAATTATTTGTTGAAGATACACCCATGTCTCAACGCCAGCTTTTAAGGGAAGGACATGAAAGTCAGTTTAGGATCCTACAAAGATTCTTCCAAATCCGTCATGGCAGACGGCACTCGAGAAATAACCCACATCAAATACGCTCTGGTGAGGTGAATGTATACGTGATCCTGTGGTGTGATGTGTGTGTACACAGAATGTTGCACTTAAGTTGGAGCAGCATGTGAGTTGAATATGAGCAGTCAGCAGCCTAAGATTTGTGTTACCAATTTTTGTTCAACTGATGATTCTTGCAGGAACAAGTGGGTTTTATCTGAAAGTGTACTCATGTAGGGATCCAGCAACTGTTACAGTTTAAAAAATATAAATCTTTGTCAATATTAGGTATTACTCACGATAGTAATTACTCTGTGTCACCAGTACCTACTGGAGGAAAACTCTACACCTTGTTTCTTCTTGCAGTTCCAGGTGCATGACAGTATCTAACACAGATCTGAATGCTTTGCTTCAGCCCTCCTTTTATATTCTAGAAGAACATTGCTGAGTATTCCTCTCCTAAAAAGTATACCTATTTATGCAGAAGAAAATATTTTTAACTGTACTCAAAAAATCAAGAAGCCTCTGATCACATCTGTAATGTACTAAATTTAGGACTTGCCACCACTGACTCAGTCTCAAAGTTTGTGTCATACAGTATGTGTTAGTGTGACTGATAATTATATAATCTTTGTGTTTAGTAAAGCTATATTTTAGGCTTTTTTTTTAATCTAAGTTAACCCTGACTGGCCAAGATAAGCTGAAGTAGACTTTTCAGTAATTAATTAAAACTTTTTTTGGTTTTTTATGCCTATTATGTTCTTACAAAAGAAAGAGGACTTCTGTTGTTTCTTTTAAAATTAATTTGGAAATTGACATCAACATAAACTAAGCTACCTTAGTTAATTTTCAAGGCTTTTCAATATTCATTTCTTTGATGTTGACATTTACTCGTAGGGAAAAAATCCAAAAAACAAACTAAGAGAAAAATGCCTCTCTGGCAATTTGATTTTCTTACACCTTCATTTGTACTGTGCTTACTGACTCTTTTGTCATCTAGTGTGTTTGGAATTAAAATTACAAAGTTTTCTTTTATAATTTTTTTTTATAACTTCTGAAATGTAAAGTTTTCACCTCTCCTGACTTACCAGTTCTGGGCATTCATGAGGCCAAGATTTGGTACTTTAGGGAGTACTAGTAAATTAACAAAATCTAACAATTAATTCTATTCAGCTCACACTAGAAAAAGTTTTGATGTAAACAGGTATTCATCACAGTAAAGAAATATCAGGAAAAAATTAGTAGCATTTTAACTATATGGAATGCTGTCTTGTAAAGCAAAGCAAAACAAGGTTTCATCAAATTTTAGTCTTACTTTCATGTAGGATTCAATTAACGCTTGGTAGCCCTCACACTGCAGTCAAGTCCATAATGTAGCCATGAAAGCCACTACTTTCACCAAATATTTTATTATATTTATGGTTTTATGAGTTTTAGGCACCTGCTGGCCATTCATTAATGGAGTGGAGCTAATCTGAAGTATAGGCAAAGTGTTGATTACATAGGAGAAAAACACAAATATAATCTATTGAATACATTCTAACATAGATAGTACTCCTAATTTTTGCCTAATTTATTTTAGACCAAGATCCTTTATATAAATCTTGTAATGCTATGCAAGCATCTCTTACTTACATCTTCCTTTCACTATCTAGAGGTGTGTGTATAGTCAGAAAATAGTATGTTTCTGTAGGAAGCTGTCTGTTCTGTCTCCCACCCATCCTTATTATTACTCCAACTCTTTTTGATCCTGTGGCAGCCTTTTCTGTTTGAAGTCTTCAAGTATGCAAAAATTCTGTTTCCTTTCCTTCCTTTTACCCATTTTATGTTGACAGTAGGAAAGCAATTAGAGGCTTTTAATGTTAATCTTATATATCCAGTAAGAATCACTCCATTGTTTTGGTCAAAGCTGGTTTATGGCCTTTTGGACTGATACGAGTTTTCCTGCCTTCCTGGTAGCAAATCTCAGCTTTCAGTGGCACTTGCAGACCTAATGTTACACAGAAGGTGGATTAAAGTTCTAGATTGTGGAAAGGGAGAGATACTCCAGCCTGGGAACGTTACTGTCCTGTAGCTACACTGGGTGAAAACACAATTTTGGGAGAATGTATTTCCAAAGTAAATGTGCTTGTGATTCTGTGAATCCCATGATGTATGAAGCCTAGGTTCTCTTCTCCTTGTGACAAAGTTGAGCAGCTCTGTTCTGTTGTCTTAAGTCTCACAAAGCTTTGTTCTTTCTTCATTAGCATCTCTGGAAATTGCTGAGAGCATATTTGCTTTGCTGTCACTTCATCCTTTCCCTGCATGTTAAAATATTTATTATAGAATATAGAAACCTTTAGCTGAACAATAAATGTCCTAGTTCACATATTGATTTTTCATTACCTTATTTACCTTAATAAGGGAAGCTGGGCTGGCTTCCAGAGTCATCATACTTCATCAAATCCTCCTCTGTTTTATTTTCATTTTTACAAAGCAGACTTTATTTACCTACAGCTTGTCGACAGTTGGGTCTGTACTCCTTGGCCTAATCCTCATTATGCTGTTCTCTGCAGGTGTCTTTTCTCAGGGCAGGCTGTGTTGCCTTTATCTGCTCACTCTGGCTGAGCCCTGGCTCTGGTGACACTTGCTCTTTGGAATGCAGATGTTTGGGACCAGGTGGCATGTGGCGTCTCTTCCCTGGACAGGCAGGGCCTAGGCTGGTACAGTGAGTGCTGTGAAATAGCATTGCATTTTCTGAATCCATCACCGGCTGTGTGTCTTCTGTGTGGTTCTTCATCTCTGACTGCAGGCAGGCGGGACAGCACTCGTGGGTTTGTGGAGGATTTCAGCCCTGGAAAGCTGTGGCTCTGAGCAGTCTCTTCTGGGCACACGTGTCTCCCATCAGCAGGGGAGGTTTTCCAAGGTGCTGACGTGCTGTGGCCCTTTGTGATGGGCATCCCAGCGTGGTGCTCACAGACCATGCTTTGAGATTCTCCCTCTTCTCGCTCTCCCTAAGCAAATGGGAACAGTAGGTCAGCTTGAAAGCAGAGCTGTAGAACAAGTCTGGCAAGTGGAGACGTCAGAGACATTTGTCTTCAGTCTGTGCTGCACGTGGTATGGATGGGGAGTATCTCTGGAGGCATCCTGTAGTCTGCATCTTTTCACTCTGGATTCAGGTTGGTTTTCTGACAAAGATGACTGAAGCTCTAGAGCAGTTTGCTTTTGTGTGTAGTTCTAGGCATGTGATGAATGCATGGCTGAGGAGACTGTCTGTGTCACAGGGTCCTTCCAATCCCAAGAAGTTCTGCAAAAAGGTGCAGTGAGCAGCGCTGTAACGTGAGTGCCTCACACAAATAGATTTTTGTAGTGAGTCAGACAGAGCTTGGTTAATCCATAACCTGAATAGTCGACCCCAAAGAATGAGGAGTCTAGAGGAAGAGCACTTTTGCATCATGTGTGTCAGGAAAGGGGATGCAGATGTGGTACATCTTTTCCTGAAGCTGTGTGAGTATTTCTGTTGGACGTTGGGCATTCTTGTATGGGGAGGGGGAGTTAGCTTACAGGCAGGCTAGCAAAATGTGTGGGTGCAGGAAATACCAGACCGAACACACAAAAGTAGCAGAAGTATTTAAGTACCTGAAGGCTTCATTGTAGCCAAAGCCTGTGTGGAGCCTGTGCAAACACTATTTCTGGTCAGTGTTAAAGTCTGCCATGACAACTTTATTACTGTTAGTCCCCATGCTAGATAGGTCCAGATGTCTAAGGCTGTGTTGACTGTTTGCTGCATTCACACCTTTGTTTGCTGGCTGGGTAAAGGTGTTGAAAAGGGATTAATTTGAGAGTTTGTGTTTCTGTGTTTAAGGCTTTGATTGACCTGTCCTGCTTGAAATGCTCTTGCACTTTTTCAATCAGAAAGATGAAGAAGAGAGTTAGGTGTGAATTCATAGCAGGTATGATAAACTGTACCTGGGAGTGAGCAATTCAGTAAGACTAGTTCCAGATAGGGTTGTGAATATCTGCATGAAAAACAGTTTTGCTTTGCCTTGCTAAAGACTAACATGAATGAAAATATGCTTAGGGCTTATGCTTATATATACTGTATCAGACACTGGGTATATCAGCAGTCTGTAAATATGCAGGGTGGGGTCATGAGGGGAGAACACTATAATTAAAGAGATAATTACAAGAACAGTGGCATTAGTAGAGGAAAATATATTTGTAAAGTCATCTTGTGCCACCTGTTGTATTTATGGAACAACGTTCAGGGAATACTGAAGCTCTTACGTTCTCGGGGCAGTTTGGTCTGAGCAGGGGAAGGGAAAAGTGGACCTTTTTCTTCTCTGATGATGAATCAGAGAGGAATTTCAGTAGCAGAAATGAAGAGTTATTATTTTTTCTCGGAATGGTGTTCATGGCTGGACTTTGTAGCGCAGGGTAAGTTGGCTTAACTTATAAAAACTCCTAGATCTTAAATGTAAACAGATCTATGTCTGCTAAGTCAGGGGTGTGTAAGGTGTGTGGCTTGGGACTGTGCTCTTGGAAGCATATAAAACATGTTTTATGTGTGCCAAAAAACCCATGTATTTCAAGAGTCTTAATATAAATTTTGCTAGTTCATTGATTCTTGAAAGTACACACTATTCATACAATACATATCATTGGAGAGTCTGAGTTGTGAATGGTAGTATTTGGGTTTTATTTTAAAACCTTTTTCCAAAGGAAGTAAAACATTAGATATTTTAGGATCTAAATTTTCATGTAAGACTTTTATAGACTTTTCTTTCGTTTCAGATAGCATTCCCCAAACTTGTCACCATTTAGTATCTGTGATGTACTTAATTGATTCATTTGGCTCAGACAAGTTACTTGGTGAAAAGTGAACACATCAGCAAAACCAGTCACATCTTTCTGAAGACAGGAAAGGTTCCAAGCATTATGTCCATCAAAAGTGAACTGTTTCTTCCCTGAAATAATTTTCAGAGCATCATCATACAATTTAATAGGGATGTGTTCAGTATATGTTTTCTGATGAAGAGATTGTTCGGACACCAATTCAGCAACACTGGCAAATGTTTTCCTTGCTTCACTTAGGTGTCTGCATTGCCCTCTCCTGTAAATCTGAGGGACCTTAGTCTCCATTTTTTAAAACACTTTTTTCTGCCTTTTTTTTTTTTTTAATTTTAAAATCTTTATTCTTTGTGTAAAGAGTAAAAGTGAAGGAAATGCCTGATTTGAGAAGCGTATTTTACAATCACATGAAGATGCACACTATGATAGAAAGCAAAAATATAATAAGGAAGGAATATATTCTGGGATATTGATATACAGACCACCACTTTTATTCTCATGGATGGTGATTCTTCCAAGAAAATAAAGACTTTTAAGAGTCTCTCTAATGAGCAAGAGACACGCACACAGAATTAGGGGCAATACAAGACTGTGCCTCTAGGCAAGCCTGTTCCCTTGCCCCTTGGTCTTCCCCAGCCTCTGCCTCTAATTTTCTCTTTTTCCCTGTTTGCTAAGATTTAAACTGTCCTCTGAGTTTCCTTACAGGGAACAGACCTTTTCTAAGGGTTGTGCATATGACTGCAGGAAATAAAATTTGAAAAATAATTCCATTGCTTCAATACATGTAAAATGAATCCTCAGAAAACAAAATCTGACTGTGCCTTTGACTCTTGAACTGGGGGAAAAAATGTGTTCCTGACCATTAGTGCTATTTGAAAAGCCCATTTAATTAGAGGCAGTAGCTATATATGACATGAATACCATAATAGGCAGTGAGCTAGTAGGAATTTATATTTTTCCTGCTTTCATAGCCACTGAAGAGTATATAAAAAAAAAATAAAGCAATAGCAGAAAAAAAGAACTTAGAGTTGCCCTGATAAATAGTCTGAGAGACTTTGCTTCAATAATTTAGAGTAAAAATGACTTACTGTTCTTATTACATACTTTTGCTTTTCCACATGGGGAATTGTCAGCAAGTAGGTATTTACTCTCTGGGCAGAACTAGTCCTGGAGCCAGGATGTAGCTTTATTTACTCCCTTTATCTTCTTCATTGTTCTTCCAAGAAGTTGCCAATCTCATGTGCTGTTGCAATCTGTTTAATTCTACTGAAGTCATGCTTAATAGGATGGTTTGCACTACTTCCTCTTACTGTGTATGCTTACAGTGTTTAACGAAATCCCACATGATCTTCAAATTAACCTCAGAGGTTAAGCCTACCTGGAAAGGTCAAACACACACGGCCTCATGCTGAACCAACCTAAGTCCAAAGGATCGAAGTTTATTGTAAGAGTTCCAGCACTTCCTGACTGAAACTAGCTCTTGTATTTACGTATTTATTTAATCTTAATTCAGAGCCATTACATCTTCTTCCAAAGCAGAAAGCGGAGATCAACTTTTATGTGTTTCATTTCTTGCTCACTGATCTCAAAAATACCCTCAAAAAGTTTCTATTTTAGTCAGCAGTTAATCCCACATCACACACAGTTTGTTTTTTGCACTTGGGCTCAACTATGGCATGAAACCTTCTGCAGTCTTGTTGGTTGGTGGTTTTTCCTGATAATGGCCAATGGCTGCTGGCAGCTCTGGTTTTCTCATCTACTTATTCTTCATTACTATCTGTCAGCAGTCTTTGGTGTCATTGCTGTGAGTTTGTCAACTACTCAAGGTGAGGGACCAGGCTGTTGAGTAAGTTTATTCTTTCTTTTTGGAGTGAGGCCAAAGAACTAACCGAAGGACCTGGGAATTTTCTGTAGGGGCTGCTGCTTCTCCCCTCTTACCCCCCAGGTGGAAAAAAATACGAGATTTCTCCACCTGTACTGTCGACAGCATGCAGTGAGTGTCAGCCTCATCTAATTATTTTAATCAGTCTAACCACTTTTTTATAATTTTGAAGTTTCTAGTTAACTCTGGAACTTTTTAAAATAGAGGTCACAAAAAAGTGAATCCAGGGACCAAGTTAGAAGAAGATCCTGAAGGGCTCAGTGGGAATGGCTTGCAGGTGTCTTTAATAAGGAGTTTTGTTCACTTAACAAACCATAGCAGTTGGGAGGAAGAGAAATAAATTCAGAAGTGAGTGGTTAGTCAAGAGTACACTTTCAAAAATGGTGTCCAGTACAATTGTCATGACAATTTATCTTGGATTTGTCCTGGATTACAACAGCTCTTGTGATGTGTGAATTACCTACAGTAATCTAAATCTGGACAGGGCTATATTCTGAGAACCATTGGGAGTTTCAGATGGACAGGCTTAACACAGTCGTTGCGTTAGTGATGAGTAGTTCTCTGAATGACTCCCTCTTTTGATTTATTTTTCTGACAAATCACTTTAGAAATCTCTACAGGATGTGACGTACAGTTTATATCATTCTGTGGCAGAGAGCTAATGGAAGAACTAATTTATCTGTGTCCTTTGGCTTTTGGGGAAGAAGCTACTTGCTTTTCAGGCTTTTTCTTGAAGGAAAGATGCAATATATATTGCCTTCATTTTTTTTTTCTAGGTGAAAGATTACCTTTCATGAAACATGAGGAACTTGTTTCATGTGGTCAATCTGTGGAGCAGAAAACTCTCTAATTCCTAAGATGACATCATGATTAAAAATTAACATTTTCTCTGCTTTAGCCAAACACTTTTATAATTTTTACCATCTTTGATGGATTCCAAAGGTGTATATGAGAAGGTGAGTAGGGATCAATATGTCATTTTTTAAAGAGCAGTATTGTGTGAAATGAAGAATTCAAGATGTGCCTCTATCCTTTTACATTAGAGAAACTTTACCTTTCTAATACTGCTTGTTATAGCTGCACTTTTGAAACAGAAACTCGGAACATGTCATTCTGGAGAGCACACAGCTCTCCCTCAATTGTCCTTTCAAACTGTCGCTTCTGCCATCTAAATCTCTGGAACTCCAGTAGTGTCTTCAGACATTTTAACTTGACTGTGTATGGGGGGCACAGGTAGTGATTTGTGTCATCTACCATGATGGCTGTCAAAGACTGTTTAAGGACTTCAGGTGCAAGTACAGGTGGTGTCTACTACTTTTAGTGTAAACTTTTCCCCTTTTGGTTGATAGCATTTGACCTTGGTTCCTTCTCTGATTTTTTTCTGACTTCCAGCTATTGAAAATGATGTTCTTTGTCTGCAAGGTAAGTTGTAATAATAATTTTTGCAGATGTTGTAATTTAGCTTTAGAGTGTTCTTTTAGGGCTCATTTCGTTGGAAAATTTTCAGGATTCCAAGCTTTTGAGGTGTTCTAAGCTGGTTAGCATTCTCCAAGTATGAGTAACGTGTACCTCCAGTTCTGCACAAAACCAGCCTCTCTTGCCACATTCACTGAAAATATTAAGGGAGGTTTGCTGGTATTGACCTTTAATAATAAAGCTTAAAAATGTAAGAACTGTCTTAGTGGCTCCCAACAAAGCCTGTTGCTTTGCCTTTGCCAAAAGTCAGGCTTGGGGGTTTGGTCCAGCCCTTGAAATTTCTTTCTATATTCACTTGTCTAAATACAGATCAGACTGTGTGCAGAGAACTTGGGTTGTGTTGGAGAAATCTGTAATAAACCTTCAGGTTTTGAAGTGTCAGGAGGTTGTTTTCGGGATCATGCGCTTTCGGGATCATGCACTTTCGGGAATGTGTTGGAGTATTTCTCCCTGAAGGTGCCTAAGTCACCATTTGGCAGTGAATCCAGTTTAATCCCTAAACAACTGGAATTTGTCTGGGGGTTTGAGGATAAAGATCTTATAGTCATAAGTGTTACGGATCCTCCACCCAGTATTTTCCACTCTGGCATGCTTCCAGTGTGAAAAAGAGAAAAGGTATTCCCAAGCCCATCTTATCAGATGGGGTTTCAGCCATTTGCCCAGCTTCAGGTCACCTCAGTTTATCCCCTTCAGCATTACAAAGTAACCCAGCATATTTTTTGGGAACAAGGAGTCATAAACAGAGTAATAACAACTGTTTTCCACATTAGTTTGCTTCCTTCTCTCAGTTACAAAACCCTGTTATTATTATTGTTTACATTTAAACAATGAGAATGCTCTGTCCCCTCTCCCTGTCCCAGCACATGCCAACCTCAAACCCTTGTGGTCCAGAGGATTTTTATGGATGCTCTATAGCATAGTCACAGTAGTGTGCTGCTGCCCTGAAGTCTCCTTTCCAAACAATGGGCTTGTTCGCTCTTGAATAGTTTAAATTTTTTAAAGCTATTTCCTCTATGTGACCATGTTTATTTTAGAAAGGAAAAAACAGAGGTTGCTCTTGTAACCTGCAAATGGCATTGGTGCTTCAGGGAGAGAAGACATGTTTTAGAGCACAGTGCAACAGTTAAGCAAGTGAGGGGAGGCAGTATAGTATAAAACAATTATATAAAACCAGAGAAAACGTGACAAAGTAGGCTTTGGGTTGCAGTTTGCCGAATTGTGGAGCACAGCAGAAATACTCTGATTAGCTGCAAATCTCTGCTATTGGATGGGAGGCAGTAACTTCAGCGGAACTGCTGCCACAGATGGGAACAGGCTTGCATTAGGTCTGATTCTTCTTCTCAGCACTTAGGTTTCGGGAGAAACTTTGGTTACTGGTTTATAGCACAGCACTTGATATAAAGACCTCCTTACAAGAGGAGTATTTGCACAAGCTCTTTATCAGCCAACTGCTGATGGCTGCACCTGTGAACCTTTAAATGTCTCTGAATTCACCCCAGCGGGGCTGGCTGAAGCTGAATACCAGTCAGCTGCCAGGAGGTGCAAGGCAGTTTGCATGTGTTTGGGGCAAGCTCCTGATAGAGCTGTGAGTCTTTTCCTTCCACTCAGGTACAAGGAGAGCTTCTTCCTGCTTTCCTGAAGAAGAAAACATGAAATAAGCTCAGTGAAGTCATGGCTTTTTGTTGTTGGTTTGTGGAGACTAATACATTTATGTGCTCTTACCTGTTTGTAGCTAAGCTGCTGTTTCCTTCTCTAGTTAATAAAGTAGAGTGATTAAAAATAAGATGTGCATTGGTTTTTTCTGCCTTAAGGAATTACATGCAACTAGTAGCAGGGACTTGAACATGTGTTAAATGTAAGCTGTTTCAAATTTGTTCATAGCACAGGAGAAGAAATTGCATTGAAGAAAAAAACCCTGAGAACTGATGGACATTTCTCAGAATGGGACAAAAATATTTGAGGGCCCCTTACACCCTAATCTCCTAAATGGTCTGAAGAAGTGTGTACAAGATATTCCTTAAAGAAAATTCCAATTTTCTTGCCCTGAAATTTCCCTCAAAAATGTAGTTCAGCAAATAAATCCTTATTGGGATGTGGGGGTACTTTTAATACTTTTAATTTAATTTTCTATTGTTCTGTTTGTCTGAGGAGTATATTTGTTTCTTTGCTGATCCGTTGAATTGGGTGGGTGTGGGCGTTTGTTATCCTTGGTATTGTGCATTTGGTGTCCTGAAAAGGTGTCTGTGAGTGTTCAGCATTGGCTGAACTGCGGAAGTGTGGGGATGAAAACAGCAGCAGTTCCAGGCTGTGATGTGTTGGAGTATGGGGAGGTTGAGGCTTTTGGCAACAGACATAAAATCTGTCATGTTAAAAAGACACTGTTAAATGCTTCAAATAGGGGCTGTAGGATGAGACCTGAACTGAAGAGGCCTCATTTGCTGCCACCATAGTGCAGGAAACTACAAAGAGTGCCCTCACCTTTGATCCACTTGCCTTGTGCTTTTTCGCTTAGTGCAAATACAGGGATAAGAGCTCAGTTCAAATTGTGCTGAACTAATCAGGTATGCACTTCGTAAGGCAGGAGCTGGTGGAAAATAAATGCATTTTTTGCAGAGGCAACAAGAGGAAGAGGAGAAAGAATGGCTGGGAGCTGTCTGTGTTGTCTCTTGCCCTTGTGAGAATGATGGGCATTAGTTCAGCTGCTGCCTGTGTCAGAACAGGTGGAGTTTGCTCTTTGGCCTTCGTTTCATCTTTCTTTAAATCTTCATTCTCCTTATGGAGAGGAGAAGAAATACAAAACTCATTCAAAAGATTCTTGGGGTTAGGGCATTTTCCCAGAATTGTGAATGGTGGGGACTCCGCAGGAGCTGCTTTCTGTTAATTGCGACATCCTAATTGGTAAAGGTTGGGAGGTTGATGTGGTGGGGTGCCAAGTTGATACAGTTCTTTCCTGTAAATTTGCATAATTACACCTCTTACATGGCTGGTGCACCTCTTTGTTCTTGCTCATCTCAAACCAGTGTGAAGGTTTTTGAGGTGTGCTGAAAAATCCAGCCTGGTGAGAGGCTGACACTCCTAAACCACCCTTGGCAGAGGCGGGGTTTTGCTGTTCCACGCCACCTGAGCTGTCACACCTAGGCAAAAGTAAATACAGTAACAGGGCAAGTAGCAGACTGTAATGTGGAAAATGAAGGTAATGCTGCTGTTAAAAAGCTGTTTCTCCACACTGCTTTCCTGAATGAGCCAGGAAGCATCCCAGGAAACTGGAAAAGAAGCAAAATGTCTGTTGCTTTAGGTTGATTAAAATCTCAGGGACTGGCTGCTTTTTCAATCAGGTAAGGGCATAGGCTTCCTGTTTGGATCCTGGAGACTGGAAACAGGACATGGTTACAGCTGCTGGACTGCAGTTGTTTATGGATGTTACACCAGCTCTCTGCAGGGTTAGATTTTTTAAATTCTTTTTATAGAAGTGGCTTATTAAAGGGACCACTGCCTTTTTAAGTGATATATTAATATTTTCTTAAAAATTCTGCATCTACAAAATAAAAAGCTCAGGTGTGATTTTATGTCATGTCTTTCCACAGAAAGCAACCCATGTGAGCTTTATCTCTTTTCCACTGACTAAATTTGACCAAGAGTATCATTCTGCCAAGCACAGGGGATAAGGTATTTTGTTCTCTCATTGCAATGAGATTTTCTCTCTTTAAAAGAAGTGAATTTCTGTTAGAACCTGAAGCAGTTCTCCTGATTAGCTCTCTAGAAGAAGCCAGTCTGTTTTCTGCTGCTTTTCTTTCTGATCACTGGAAAATTATCTTGTCTTTTGCTGGTATTAAGTATCTTCTTGTCCTGAGGATACTGTGGAGCTTGTTGAAGCCCAGGAGGGTGAAAGACTTGGCAGTGGGAGAAATCGAGATACTATTTTGGAAACATTTAAGTGGGGGGAATGGTGACCTTTGAGGATTGCTCAGTGTGTTTGCTTGCATTTTTTTCACACTTTTGCTGTGTAGGGGGGACTTAGTGGGTTGCTCAGCCACAGACAGCTTGTTGCAGTGTGCATGCCTAGGCCACAAAAATTCCAAATCATGAGTCAAAGTCAAAACTGCCTTGATAAGTAAGAAGACAGTGGCATTTTTATCCTATCAGTTATGTAGGTTTTACCATTTTCAAGTGTAATCTCACAATAGCGTGGGTTATATTTATACAGTGTAAGAAGGACTTTGGGTTGACGGCCAATTCTGAAGAATTTGGCTTATATTTGCCAATCTAAGATGACAGGTAATGATATGATCCCATAACCAGAGTTTTTAAATTCCATTTGAAGCTATGAGTAATCCCGCAGTACTGAAATATCATAGCTAGCTTGTCCAAACCTACCCCAAATGATTGTTCTAGAAATGTGATGGAATTAATGTTTTTTCATCTCTTAATTTTGCCACAGACCAAAAGCAGATTTCTCTTCTCTTCTCTTCTCTTCTCTTCTCTTCTCTTCTCTTCTCTTCTCTTCTCTTCTCTTCTCTTCTCTTCTCTTCTCTTCTCTTCTCTTCTCTTCTCTTCTCTTCTCTTCTCTTCTCTTCTCTTCTCTTCTCTTCTCTTCTCTTCTCTTCTCTTCTCTTCTCTTCTCTTCTCTTCTCTTCTCTTCTCTTCTCTTCTCTTCTCTTCTCTTCTCTTCTCTTCTCTTCTCTTCTCTTCTCTTCTCTTCTCTTCTCTTCTCTTCTCTTCTCTTCTCTTCTCTTCTCTTCTCTTCTCTTCTCTTCTCTTCTCTTCTCTTCTCTTCTCTTCTCTTCTCTTCTCTTCTCTTCTCTTCTCTTCTCTTCTCTTCTCTTCTCTTCTCTTCTCTTCTCTTCTCTTCTCTTCTCTTCTCTTCTCTTCTCTTCTCTTCTCTTCTCTTCTCTTCTCTTCTCTTCTCTTCTCTTCTCTTCTCTTCTCTTCTCTTCTCTTCTCTTCTCTTCTCTTCTCTTCTCTTCTCTTCTCTTCTCTTCTCTTCTCTTCTCTTCTCTTCTCTTCTCTTCTCTTCTCTTCTCTTCTCTTCTCTTCTCTTCTCTTCTCTTCTCTTCTCTTCTCTTCTCTTCTCTTCTCTTCTCTTCTCTTCTCTTCTCTTCTCTTCTCTTCTCTTCTCTTCTCTTCTCTTCTCTTCTCTTCTCTTCTCTTCTCTTCTCTTCTCTCCTCGAGTCTCCTCGAGTCTCCTCTCCTCCCCTCTCCTCTCCCCCCTCTCTCCTCTCTCTCTTCTCTCTCCTCTCTTCTCTCTGTCTTGTTTGCTCTTTAGGGATTTTTGGGAATGATGATTTCTGCAAGTTTTCTTTCTTTCCTTTGCAATAAATAGTTTTATAGCCTTTATCTGTGTTCATCAGTGTTACAGGAGAATCTGATATTTTTGTTGGAACCAGTTCTCCCACAACTGTTGACCTGAAAGATTTCTGCTTCCCGAGTATCTTGTTCATTTGGAAAAAAAATGATTCTGTGTACTTTAAGAGTCATAAAAAGGGTTTCCTATTGCTGACCAAGTTTCATTTAATATTCTGGCTATAAATATAGTTGCAATTGTGGTACAGCACTTCATTAGTTGTAATGGTATCTGTTGGTTTTCCTTGCATACTGAAGTAATTTTCTTATTAATATATATGTTTCAGAATACATAATAAACCTGTTTTTCCTTTCCCGATTTTAATTCCCTTGCTGCTTTCATCATGTGTTTCTGTTCTTATTACTCACTGTTGCCTTCTTTCTGCTGCCACTAAACTCCACATCCAGGTTTTTTTCCTTCATTTGCTCCTTTAATCCCACTGCTGGTATAAAAATGGATCTCATCCTCTTGATTTTTCTGAATTTTAGTCCTACCTTCTATACAATCTCAGCAGTGATTTGGTTTCCACCTTTCATTAGTTTTCAGTTGTCATCAGACTGCAATCTCCCACCTCTGAATTTTGAACCCCACTGCAGAAACCTTGATCCCCAAGCCAGAAGTCCTCTTTTCTTCACACCAGTGCAGTCTGAATAGCAGTATCTTTGTATAGGCGCTGCTGTTCGAGTACTGCTGCTGTTGATAAAGTTAAAAACGTCACATCCATTTCTTTGTTGGCTTTGCAGCTGTGGACAGAGGGAACTGTCACTAAATACTCCAGGATAAAGTGTCTTACTACTAACTCCTGCATGATGAAATTCATCCTGAGAAAAAGTACAGTTTTCGTGTCTCTCTGAAACAAGAAACCTTGGTAAACGCTACAGCACAGCCAAGGAGAAGCCTATGATTAAAGATTTGTGGGGGAGCTTGTTTAGAAAGGCCATGTAATAAAAAAGTATAAACTGATCAAAATTCAGTTCACAGAACACCAGAAAGATGTGGTTTTTAAATTAGAAATTGAAACAGATGTGTGATAACTGCATTCAGTTGCCAGGCTTCTGTCATGGTTTTGGGGAAAGCCCCTAAGAGTAGTCATGATGCCAGAGAAGTACCATCCTTGACAGGGTGTTACTCTGCCTTAAAAATTACTGACATGTTCTTTTGCCTATTGTTTTACTTTTTGGATACCTGGTGTGAGGGATGTGTAATCTTCAAAACTTTGAAGTTTATTATTATCTTACAGTGCAAAGTGTACTTTCAAGATGTACTTTCTCAGCAGCTTTCCTTATGTTTTTTCCAGGCATTATCTTTTTGAAAGATACTCTAGGGTTCAGCCTTTTGATTGAACAGCATCCTTTTCTTTTAAGCAACTATTTAAATTTACCAGCATGCGCATTTTCAGTGGAAAGAGTGTATTTCTTCATGGATGCAAGTTTTAGTTGAGTATTTTGTTGTTGTTTTCTGCCCATGATTTTTAATTGGCTGTATTTGCTTAAATTTAAATTTGGGTATCATGCAGGGACCATTTTTGATGACTTAGCATCCAAGTTGAAAATTGCCGAAAGAGTTTCAAAATGGGTTGGTTTTGTTGCTGTGTGACAATTTAACAAGCTGCTTGGTATAATGGATTTATACAAACATATATGTTTGTGTGTGTGTTATGTATAATGGGTGTATAAACTAAATTTAATCCTTGTAATCTTTTGATGTAAACCAGACAAAATTGTAAATTTTGAATGCTTGATGACTTCAAAAAGAATGAAACCTCTTTTGCATTCATTCTTTGAAAAAAAAACATCAAGAAGAATTAGAAGAAGAAAATTAATAGAGCTTTTAAATAGTCTGGTATGCTAAACTAGAAGCCAACAGATTATGCATCAAATTGCTCTATGTCTTCAAAACTCCACAAATTTGTAAATTCTGTTACAGGTGCAAGTTAGGTGTATTTTGCTAGGGTTTTTTTTTGTTGTTGGTTTTTTTGTTGTTGTTGGTTTTTTGGGTTTTTTTGGGTTTTTTTTTTTTGAGAGTATATATTTGCATTATACTAAGGATGATCCTACAAGGATAGCTTTTGTCATACTGAATGCCACACAGTGCCACATCAATTTATTGGTGTGCTTTTTGCTAAGAGCAGCACCCCTGAAAGAAAAATATGTTTAATAATTATATTTTAATGTTGAACTTGCCAGACTTTAATATCCTTTACCACAAGCATTGCCACCCTCATGCTGCCCACTTGCACATGCTTTATAAAGCAGGTACAGTATCTTGTATATTTAAGCCATAGTCATAGCTTCCTGCTCTGGGCTTCATAAAACTAAAATAACACAGTCTTTAACCTCAACTGACTTTGCATCCATCCTTTTAACAGCTTCTCCCACAGAGTTTTCCTCCGTTCAGCAGGCTGGAGCCTATCACTCACATCCCATGATGAGGTGGGAGGGAGATCTTAAGCTGAGTCAGAGCTTGAGTGGAGTTGAAATTAATTTCTTTGCGTTTATAAATACATAGACTTGTGCCCAACAAGATTTTCTCAGGAGGGCTCTTGCTTCTTTGTGTTTTAATAGAGCTTAAATTTGCCCTAAAGTCTTCTTGCTGACATGCATGCCCACATAGCGCGATTTTCCTCTATGGTTATATTTTAAGCTGGATCATGAAGGTCGGGGAAAGGTTTTGTGCTTCATTGTTTTTGCTTTTTTTTCTGTTCTTCACTGAAAAGCACAGCAAGGAGTTCAGGTATTATAACCATGGAGCAAACATTTCCCCCATGCACACAGTCCAAAATAGAGTGCTAACACCAAAAACCATTTGGTTACTGGCTGGAACCCTCTTTATCCCAGAAGAGTGTTTGCCAGGAGGCTGTAGCATCATCAGCCTAGCTTTTTCTGCAGAATGGAACTGATAGGGAAAAAAATCACCTTTTTCTGAAACACCTTTTAACAAGGCATCTGAGACCAAGTTCCATAGAGACCCTGTGGGCTTCTGTCCCTCCACCACGATGGAGGTCAGGTTCCAAGGCTCCTCCACAAGCAGAGCTGTGCTCTCTGTATTTACTGTTTCTTCATGTGTGTTGTTAATTCTAAAGACACTGGTCTCTGAAAGTGGGAGGTGATGGTGTGTCTGATAGGTCTTCTATCCATGATAGAAGGCTAACAGGATTGAAACACAAAGTGCTTTATTTTGGTGATCTTAGCCATAGACATTATGACATCTTGATGGATCTGGGAAAAAAATGCATCCCTGGAAGTGTTCAGGGCCAGGTTGGATGGAGCTCTGAACAACCTAGTTGAAAAGTGTCCCACAGAGGGGGATTGGAACTAGATGATCTTTTAGGTCCCTTCCAACCCAGGCCATTCCATGATTCTAAAATATATGTAACTGTGGGGTTTGGAGATAAAGGCTTAGAAGGAGTAATCTAGGTGGGAGCCTGGAGGATGAGTGTTCCAAGTATCTGTTGTGCTAATCCAAGAAATTAAATAGTTTTTAAACTAGTACTGGGTTTTCACTTGAATGACTGGTTTCACTGTTTTCTCCTCTGCGAAATCTGAAAACAGAAGCTTGTTAGAATATGATTGTGCACATTACATACAACATGAAGGACTCAGGGACAGTCAGTGTTGATTTATAGGATTTATAGCTCTTTCTGTCTTGACAATGAGAAAAAGCACAGTCAATGTTATATGTCCTTCTTTTTCCTCTTTTACGTTCATGGAGGGGTTTTTTGGTGGTGTTTTTTTTTTCTTTTCTTAAGGAAGTAGCCAGCTTGCCAAAGTATCATGTTCCTGGATTTTATTGGATGGATCTAGGTGGGAGTAATACTTTTTTGAAGAAGGGTGTAACTCCTCCTTTGCTTGGTTTTAATCTCTGAAGAAAGGCTATAAAACTTCCTCTCCCTCTCTTTGGATGTTTGGAAAGTGTTCCCGTGTTTGCTTTATCATCATTTATTATCCATCAGATAATAGGGTTTATATTTCCTGCACACTGTGCTGCAGGTGACACCAAGCACATGCCACTACTAACAGAAGTTTCTGGTCAGCCAAGAATATTGCAGAGGACTCTCTCTGCCCACTGTTTGATATCAGCTTGGTGCTGTTATGGAAGAAGTTCATATCAGTGTGTACACTTGCATAAGATATCTGAGACTGTTCTTCTGGAGCCGTGCTGTAGTGTAAGAGCCAGAAATAAAAATGCTGTGAATTGTGATCTTTGTCTGAGGACTACAAGTCATGATGCTGATCTAGGAGCGTGCTCCACACAGCGGGTTAGGTGGCAGTCCTGCGAAGGAGGGAGTATGGGCTTAGAGCCGAGACATAGATCCTGTGTCTGACAGCGCAACAGATGCTGTTACCTGATCTAAGAGAGGTCACCTGCTCCATCTCAGCTTTCACATGTGAGAGTATTTACATGACTTGTGGGAGTGGTGTGAGGACTCATTCACTAATTTTTAACTCTCTGCACAGTCCAATACATTAATGACTCAAAAAATACAGAACAGTTAAGTAAAATATTTCTAAGGAGTGTCACTTCTTTTAAATCTACCTTTATTTTAAAATATCTAATATTTCTTTGAAAACTCTTGTGTTTTGACATACTACAAAATGTAGTGGCCCCCAAAATGAAATAGAAGAATTGAAAATAAATTACCGTGATTATATTCTTCAGGTCACATATTAATGTTATACACTGAATAGAGCAGCTTATATAGATGGTAGATTTATTAGAATACATCTGACTAGTGTTGGATTATCAACAGTTCCTACCCCATGGCAGATGAGTGGTGAGAACACAGATGTGGGGCACTTCAGAAAATAACCTCTAGTGTGGTCTGTGAGTGACCTGGGTTTGTTTTGGTTTATTTCTATGCGATTGGTTGATGGCCAGGAGTGCTGTAGCAGAAATGGAGCCTTTTCCCATCTGCAGATGGGATTTTGTGAACAGATGTAACCATCAATTCAAGCGTTTATCCTCACTGTCCTCTTTTCTTGACCTCTCTTGTTGGGAGAGGACTCTTATAACACTGTGAAGTGAAGAAAAACAAACCATTTGTTTTCTTATGGCTGTTGCTGTCACTCATGCTCCTTGGCTCACTCTTTGTATTAATGAGTCTGAATGGCTGATAACTAATCTCATGTGTATTAATTAACAGGTAGTCTGTCACTGGGCAATTACTTTAAAGGATCAGGTAAAGCAAGACAGCTCAGCATTCATGTCTGAAAGATCGTATGGAATACTTCTAGTTAATTTTATTATTTGTTGCTTTATTTTCCATTGTCTTATTCATAAGATTTCAATGTGTTTCCACTTGCAAAGTCATATTAGTAGAATGTCTTTTAGGCAGCTCCTGCTGCTTTGCGTAGACTCCTTCATAGGGAACAGGTGCTTGATGGGTTTCCCACCAAGAAAAACACCCCACTTTGGTTCCCCCAAAGACGTGGGTGAGAATTCCCTTACAAATAGGAAAAGCTGACTGTATTTCTGGGGAGCTTTCTAGCCAAAGGTTCATTGGAAAAAGGGCATTTGCCCCTTGGGCAATTAATTTTCCTGTGTGGAGTAGGGATGGGTGGTAGAAAAAGATGATAATGATAGATTTACTGTACCATTGTTTGTTAAAACTAGAGCTTTTAAAGGGAGTGTTTTTTTACAAGGCACACTTAGGATTAATTTTTTAATGCAGTCTTACTCTGATAATGTTTGAACAGTGCATGTGTTCATATTTAAAGCAAACAGCTTGTGTCTAATGCATGCCAGCGCTTTATGCAGGAAGACAAGAAGTGGTAGCCAGCAGCCAGCAAGCCTTTCGGAGGACCTCTGAGCCTGCTGACAGGCACACTTACTCTGCATGTAATTTGAAGAAAGTCATTGTGCCCCCAGTGGCTTGGCTTTGAGTGAAAGATGGAGTTTTGTGCTCTCATTTTGCACTGAGGACGAGCTCACAGATAAATAGGTCACTGTCCACGGAACTGTTTTGCTCTAAATCGATTAGAAGCAATATGACCTTAAGCCTGATCTCCTTGCTCTACAAAGATATTGCCGAATTGTGGCTGCTTCTGAAGAAATGCACAGGTGTGTCTAGTATTTCAAATTTTCTCAGTTGTTTGATTGCAGGTCAGGCAGGAACTTTGCCAGATAACGTTACCCTACTTAGGAAAATGGGATGTCTTTTAATATAAAGGCAGAGGTTGTATTCTACTTGTGTGCATTCATGTATAAATATAATTTATTGGTGGGTGTGTGTGTGTTCTGTCCTTGTGTAGATTTGCAGTGTATCATTTTATTTGCAGATGTATCTCTCAGTACACCAGATGTATCCACAAAATCTATTCCTGCATTTTACATGGAAGGTTCTTTGCTCAGGATTCATTCATGCTGTGATTATGGTGATCAAAACAGCTGCTAAAGCTTACAAGGAGAATTTGCTGTTGCAGAGAGCTGTCCTGCTGTTCCTGGTTTACAGTGTGTTTTAATTTTCAATTAATTGCATTTTGTGTGAATATTAGATACATAATTTCTCTTGATCCCTATTGGTGGTAGAGAAAAATCAACATTTCTTTCACAGGATACGATTTGGCATCCCCAGTTGTTAGTATAGGCGGGTTAATCTAAAATGAATTATTTCTTTAATTCCAACAGTCAGAGCTTTCCATAGAAATGTTGTTTCTGTTAAGATATAATGAAATAGTAGAGATACTATTTGCTGTTAATAGTGCAGCTACAGTCTATTGCAAAATGAAAGCGTGTTTTGTGGAACACGGACAAGCAAAAATTGTGTCCTTATTCTTATTCAGGCACCACAGATTCTGGTGCCTGAATCTACATTCCCAGTTCTGTTTTCTGCTTTTGGTGTGCGTGACTATTGCAGAGGAGACAGAGTGCACCGAGACCATGGACTGGTGTCTACCCTGGCAATACTGTTGCTTTTGAAATGTCAGATTTAAATAAAGCAGGTATGTAAAGGGTGGGTCTTCCAAGTAAAGGGTGGATCTTCTTACTAATCTTTAATTAGTATTACTAATTATCAACACGTGAGTCTGAGTGCTCTGCTTCTCAAGCAGTGCTTGATTCTAGGAGGGGTAATACTAAAAGGCATGCTGCTTAGGAGGAATAAATGAAAGGTTTAAGAAAGGTGAGGCTAACCAGATGGAACGGGTGGAGGGATTAATCAGCCTGAGTAACTTTTGTTCTTTATGTGCATCCTCATCTGCATCCCTGAGAGGGGAGGAGTGGATTTATGGAATCACTGATTATTGTAGGAGACAGTGAATGTAGAAGCAGGGAGTGTTTTATGTCAAATCATGGTGCTACATACGTAACCATGCCAGGACTACTTGTGTAAATTGCCAAGCTTAAAATAGGATGTTTTCATTTGTATTTGATTACTGAGAAATAAGTGAGCAAGGCTTTTGTTAGCAACTGCCAAGGCTTGATTCTCATCTCTTGACTGCCACCACTTCTTGTGGGCATGTCCCGTCTGCCAGAGATCACTCCTTTCTGGAGAGTTGTTGAAACATTCTGCTCAAAGTGGGCAGAAGGGTTGTCCCTTTCTCTGGCACTGTTCTTTCCTCTTCCTCCTGAGCTTTGTATGGAATATTTTTGGTGCCTACAATCAGCAGAGGGGGGAAACCTTAAGTGAAGGAGAGGTGTTAGCAAGGCTGGCTGTATTGCATTAAATGATTCTGTAGTTGCCTGTGGGAGATACTGAACCATGTCCATGTCCTGCCTCTGAACTACCTGAAGTAGTTCACATTAGCATGCTTTAGAGAGGCATGATGGGTTTCATCTGTTAGTGACATTAGGCAGTAAGCCACAGCGCTTCAAGAACTCTTCATTAACAGTTCTGTCATCTCTGTTGTAAGGAGGGGCAGCCAGTTGGGTTATGAATTCAGCAACCACTTCTTTATAAGTAATCTGTAGTCAGAGTCCCAAATACTGGGAAGTTTACAAGCAACTGCAAGTGTTTCAGCTGAAAACTAGTACATAGCTCTAAATAAGCCTCTTGGTGAACACTTAGCCACTCTTTCTCTCTTATAATCACACACATTCCCTTTCAAAACATTAGTTTATAGATCTACAGGTAGGAGTACTATAAGATAATATATTGTCTGTTAGAAATTATTTTTGCCGTCCTCCATATTGTTGAAATTATAAAAGTCAAGAAAGACCTTACTACCAGGGCCTGCAGCGACAGGACAAGGAGCACCAGTTTTAAATTGAAAGAGGGTAGGCTTGGGTTGGGCATACAGAATTTTTTTTTTTTTTTTTTTTTTTTTTTTTACCATGAGGATGGTGAGACACTGGAACAGGTTGCCCAGAGAACTTGTGGATGCCCCACCCTGAAAGTATTCAAGGCCGGGTTGGATGGGGCCTTGAGCAACCTGGTCCAGTAGAAGGTGTGCCTACCTACAGCACTGTGATTGGAACCAGATGATCTTTGAAGATCTCTTCCAACCCAAGCCATTCTGTGCAACTGTTAGCACTGCTATAATTTATTTCCAGAATAAGAAGCAATTAGATAAGCCATTAGGCTGTGATAAGCAATTAGATTTTACCATTTTTCTGCTTTATAATAAAAAAGTGTTTGGGTTGTTTTTTTGTTGTTTTGTTGGGGTTTTTTTGAAAATAATAGAATCACTCATTGTTTAAAATCTTACCTTGCTTTCAAAACAACACACAAAAATAGCATTCTGTGTAGTAGAATTGCCAGGTATTCATATTCATGCAGCTGGTCCTGTGTGTGTTGGACTTTTCAGTTAAAGTTTTGGGGCCTGCTTTGAGATACATATTTTTCTGAAGAAGAAGAGTTGAAAGCAGGTGGTTTTGCTGAAGACAAATCTTTGGTTTGCTTCTCTAAAACATGTCCACTTCAGCCTGTGTGTTTAAGCTGAGTGACTACATAATTCGTTTTTAAGCCTCACTGAAGATGAGTCCTTTAGCTTGCATGTGGCTCTTCTGTTCAGAGCTGATCTTTCCATTTTCTGTATTTGGAAGAGTTCTTTTTCTTTGCAAAGCTTTAGTATTTATAAAGCAAAATTCCTGCAATAATTTTCTCAGAGCATTAAATCTTACTAAATGCAGTTGGCAAAATCGAATGTTTTTGTTATTCCATAGAGGCTTGCTTGCTAAAATAATAAGTGAGACACATCTGGGTCACTTCCCTTCTTATCACTTGCGTCCTGGCTAGGGGAACATTCTCTGCTGCTCAGTCTTTATCTAATATTTCTCCATTTAAAAAAAAAAAAAAAAAAAAATCTGCTTTTTGCAAAATCTGCTGCTTGTAGGTGACTAATTACATCGAATACTTTAGAAGTACTTTTGTTCTGCACACTCAACATGAGTTGCAGTATTAGGGAGCTAACAGCCTGAAACTATCCTGCAAGAACAGAAAAGGGTTTACCATCAGGCTTGGCTTTCTTCAGGATGTCCTGGAAAGAAGAGAGCAATATTGTTGTTGCAATAGTAAGAGCACACCATACTCGTGAGGTTAATGAACACATTTCGGTAGTAAGTACACCTGACACTGCTGCTGCATTATCTCTAAGCTCTTTTTGTGGTTAATACAAATTTATGCTGTGATACAGCTGTGTGACATGATTCGAAGTTCTCCTTACTTCTCAGTTTGGAAAGGGAGTAATTATTATGACTTGAAATAACACAAAGAATGTGTCTTTCTCACCAAAGCAGTCCAGGTTCACTTGAGCACGTACAGAGCAAAAGCATGGCAAAACAGATTAGATGGTGTAACACTTCGAGATTTCTTGCAGAATTGTAACATACACCTCCCTAACCTTTTGTCTTTAGATTTCCTTCAAGAGCAAAGAAATACTAGATTTTGGGTTTGATCCCTGGATTGACTTTCTAATTATTACACCATTTTCTTCTAGTTTACAGGTTAGCTAGTGTTTAGTCACTTCTGTAAGCCATATCCGAACTTAAAGCTGTGGGTTACAGAGTAGTGTGTCAAGCAGGTGTGGCTGATGAAGGAGAGGAGGAAGAAGTTGCAATATTTAGCACTCATAGTATCCTGTGAATGCATTTATTTTACATGAAAGATTGTATTTCCTCTCATGTTTGTGCTTTGGGGTGATGTTATTTTGGCAAAATAAGACAAAGAATTCTGTTGCCTTTTACAAAAAAGGAGGTGGAAGAAGAAAAACAGGCATGTACTTGGACGTGTATAATAAGTGGTCAAATCCAGTAATTTTAGAGAAGAGTTTGAAATAAACCAAAACCTTGGTTGGCTCTTAAAGTATGCTTTTGAGCAGATATTTAATAATTTGAGTCAAGAAAATGGAACTTTTACACCTCCTGTCATTTTGTGCCAGGCCAACAGCATTGCATTTGCTGCTTACTTCCAAACTTCTTTTTTTTAAGGAAAGGATCAGTGTTTAATCTACCTACATGAAACCAAACCATCATCCTTATAGTTTTGTAGGCAGTCTTGTGTCAAATCTCCAACTCTGTGATTTCAAAGAAGAAAGAGGTGGCTATCTTTTATTTTAATTGTGATTGCAGGAAGCAGAAGTTACCTGAGTAGGGGCTTTCGTAGGTTTCTGTGTAGTACAAAGATGTTGGGTTTTGGTTTTTTATTCTTTAACTCATGACAAGTTCCTGCCTCTCGTATTTAAATTTTGGAATTGGTGATTAATTTATATGTCTTCTAAGTAGTTGTGATGTTTTCAGGTATGATCAACCAAGCAGAACTATTGAGTTTTCATTTCAGTGAAATAATTTAAATATTACCAAAATTTAGGAAATATGAGCAGTGCTGTAGAAATACAATTTCTGGAAAGAAAGATCTGTCAGGTTTTCTGATGCACAAGACAGTTAAAACACCACCCAAACAATAAGTGCCTGTGTCTGCTGTGCCTTGGCTTGTAATAGAGGGAATATTGTTCCTAAGATTGTAGATTTTCTTTGGCAGTACCATTTCCAAGTCTTGACTCCACTACATCCTTGCTTAACACTGAAGATGCATGGGATTCCATCCTAGCCTTTTGGAGCACTGGGTACATAGCAGTGCTGTTCTCTGTATATTGTGACAATAGGCCAGACAGTCTTCAAAAATTTACTGATGTTAGTAATGCTGTGGAAGTGGAACTTGTATAAAGCATGATTCTCTTAAAAGAAAAGGTGTCTCAGCTTGAGGATCTGCTTTATGTACCAGGGCTCTTGGGAGGAAATAGTCTTTCCTGAGTAAGAGAGGAAATGGGAGGTGTAACTTAGCTGTAGTCTGTAAAGCTTTTACTAGTAAAATTCCTACGTAATTATATAATTTAAAATGTTTTTTTAGACACTCAATGCCATATGAAGCTGTTTGGAGCACTAGGTTGTTTTCTATCTCTTTGTGCCAGCAACTGGGATGCTGGTAGAGGCAAAGAACTTGCATTTTCTGCTTGCTTAGGATATTTTAGCTCAGCAGAAACAAACAAGTTGCGAAAGCACTGTTTTGCCTGGGTGATAATCTCCTTCCCAACTACACTTTAACAGAGAACTGTGTTCTGCATGAAAATTCCTGAAGTTTATTCAGTCACTTTTCCTGGTCCACCGTTTTGATGACGGTGTAGTCAAATGAAATCGGAATGATCTCTTCCTTTGGGTATTTTGAGCCGGTGCAGTTTTAAATTTTAGTTTATGAGCACTTGCATAAATTCCTGTCTTCAACCTGGAGTGGCTACAAACAGCATGAGGACCTGAGGAACCTCGTCTGCAGCTGTTGTGCCCGAGCATACTGAGCACTGATCTTGCAGGCATTGTCACTAATCAGCAGTGATTTTAAAATTCAGTTTTAAAGCTGGAAAACTCACTTGGCATTTTGAGCAGCTCATTAGTTTTAGGTGGCTTAGAGAGGAAGAGGGCTCTCTGTACCAGCTCTGCCGCTCTGGCCCTTCCTGCTTGGGGGGCTGCACAAAGGAACTGACTGTTAGTGGTGGTGGTTGGGGGGCGAAGATGAAGAAGGAAGAATCAGGAAATGAAAAATTTGCCTTGGGGCTGAGAGAGATGAAGGGACTGCTCTGAAAGTCTTTATCTTGCATTTATAATTACCAGATGGGAGGGTGGTTTAATGAAGGGATTTTTCAAATTAAGACCCCCTTCATAAAAGGCGTTCAACTCTTTGAGTGGGTAAGCTGTTCCAGAGGAGAAGCAAAACAAAACTGGTTAAGAAAAATACATTATTTCTTCAATTTAAGGCATGAATTTCATAGGAAAGCCATAGACAAGTTTTCATTAAAACCTTGACGATTCAGCAAGAAAGAGGAGGAAGAAAAATTATTTGTCATTTGACTTCTGTTGTGCTACTGGAATCTGTGCTGAAAGGCGTAACTGTGTCTGGATGTGTACAAATAGGTTGGCTTTCAAGTTGATTTGAAGTAATGGCCATAGAATTTCCTGCAGAACTACTCAAAGGGTGGTGTAATTCCAGCTGGCTTGCTGGGAATTGTATTAAACCCATTACAGGAGGCTCACGAGTCATGTCAGGAGACTTCCTTGTGTGTAATGTGGGCACAGTCAGTTCAGAGTCCACTCCAGTGTTGTCCTCTGTGAGAATGGGTTTGTTTCAGTTTGTCAGACAAACTCCAAGTGATGATGAGTTTTAGTTTGATCGGAAAAGAAAGAGGAGCTTTTTATCAATAAGGGAAATTCTTGACTGTAGTGACATTGATTGTTTTCTCAGATCCCAGGTTCTTCCGGGCTTGCTGGCACCAGGTAATTCAAGCACAAGTTATCTTTGTGCCCTCATGCTTAAATCTGTCATCCTGCTTCATCTGAAATGCAGTCAGGTGCCTCTGATGGGATGGGGTCAGGTCCCTCTAAGCCGTCATCCTTTATCATTGAGACAGGACTATCAAAGCAAGATTTAAATTGAATTGAATTGAAGATGACATATCTGTAAGATTATGGTTCACGTTTTTAGTGAGGAAGACTTTTTTGTAATAAGAACCATATATTTAACTGATTCCTTTATGTTAGTACGATGACACATTTGCCTTGTCTAACACTCATAATTTGAATACTAGATAAATTTGGGGCAGCGGGGGTTTAAAGAACCTCCAGTTGTCAGCTTAGAAAAAAAATCTTTGCACATTCCCAGCTATTTTATGTGTTGGGGCTTAAAAAATTGTAATAAAAAAGCAGTACTAACTTTAGAGAACCTTACTTTGCTGTTCATTATCACCTACAATACCAGATGCACTATAATTCCCAGGGGCTTTCTTTTAAGCTTCTTAAATGAGCTCCTCAAGAAAGACAGGATATTCAAGCATTTTCAGATATGAGCAACTTTTTTCAGCAATGAATTTTGGGTATGGTAAAATAGACAGACTCTTAGGTATCTGCTTTGAAAATACTGTGTAAAGCAGTTAAAGGAGAACAGGGAAAATAATGGGCTATGTGAATCTTAATCTATTCAGGTGCAAGCGGAATTTGATCCTATAAAAAATCCTTAGGAAACAGTGAGCAGATTTTCAGTAATTCTGTATTTTAACGTGCAGTTAATTAGCTTTACAAAAATGGAAGTAGTCCCTAAAGAATGTAGCAGGTGGCAGGTTCTCTATTTAAAGAATATTTCCAAGAAAATACTTTCCCCAAAGGCCATGAGAGTAAGGAGTGTGTGCTCTCACAGTCTATTCAGCCTGTGTGCCTTTTGTTGCCTTATCCTGTTAAAGAAATAGCATATTGAAGTAGTGATGGACAACCTTAAAGTGAAATCAGATTGAGCCCCAGACAAACGGTGTTGAACTCTCTTTTCCAGAAGGGTCTTAAATGTCAAGGAAATGGTGCAGAGCAATGAGTTTTTACAGTTGCATCCCCGCTGAAGGAAAACAAGATATTGACGAGGGATTTCTGGCTAAATCTATGGGTAGTGATACTGGGTTCAAGTGTATCCAGTTGAGCTGCTGGATTTTACCTGTTTGGCAATTCCAAGAGCTGCATTTCCTTTTTTTGTGCTGCTGTTTTTAATCTTTGTTGTTTCAAAATATTGAAGATCGAGTTTGATCTTAATGCATACTTGGCTTTTAGAAGTATGTCTTGAAACCAGATCAGCAAGAGCAAATGAGATGTGCTTTGGTGGAGGGGAGTGCAGCAGGAAGGGCAGTTTAGTGTCTGTCAATGGACATGTTGTGCTGCTTCTTCAGTTGCAGATGGGCTCTTAAATTTGAGTTTAAACTGAGTTTAAACCCAGGGGGAGGAAGATACTTTCTTTTCAGTGAAGCAGTATTTGACCAGTGATGTGGGGCTGACCTGTGTGGGTGGCAAAAGCTGCTGCTCCTATCAGAGGGAACACTGGAGCAATCAAATCTAGACTTGGGTATTCACATGACACCTGTCAATTGCAGGGGGACTGATCACAGGGATACATGAGGAAATAGTAATCCTTATGTAATGATACATAAAGAGTTTCTCTTTCTTGGGTATGTCCTGCCTCCTTCAGTTTGTGTCTTATGTATTTACTTATATAGGCAAAATTCAACTATTTTACTACATGCTTAGGGTGCAATGCTATGCAATAATGAAAATTATGTCTGCCTGTGACCTTCAGCAGGATGGCATTTTATAGACTGATGATATTATTTCCATTTTTCCATCTCCTACCAAACAATAGACATTGATCCTGTAATAGTTTATATTCAGGTTAATGGGTCCACCTGCAGGTATTTGTTTGCAGAATCAGGGCTGTTTAGTTTTTTAAACCCTGCTGCAGGAGGGCTCCATGTATTAAAAAGCACAGACAGCTGTGCTTTATAAAATAATAAAAAAAAATTCTAAAATTCTTTTGAGGAAGTGGGGTATTCCTCTTCTAGAAATTACTTGGCCATCTGAGATTGGACCTTTGAAAGATCTGTGTTCTGTGTTCTGTTGAAGACATTAAAATTAAAATGGTGACATAACTGAAGGTCTGGGTGAATTATGACTTGACAGTTAAACATATCCACTTATGGATTTGACAGCATGGTATGCAGAGGTCTTCTGATCAGGCAGCAGTTTGCCGGATGGAGGAAAATAGCTCTGATCAGTGTGTGACCTTGAAAGTGGTCATGGGTCTTCCTCTGCCCAACAGGATGACAGAGAACAGAGGAGTTCTGTTTCATAGTATAAGTTGTTGCTTAGCTGGAAGAAGTAACTGAAAGTGGCTTTTTTGCTATTCTCAAATAATTGCAGTTCTCAGAATTTTACATGTGTGAGAATCGCTCAGAGAAGTGAGTGTCTATCTGCTCATGATCTAGCATTTGAAAGACCTCAGTGGTAGCAAGTCCTTGAGGGCCAGAGCTCTACTTCAGCTTGTACTTCAGTGCAGGTGACACTTATCTTTACATCAGTTTTAGGTTTTCACTTACTTTTCCTGTGCACATTCACAACTCTGAGTGTCAGAGCCTATCTTAATGGCATTTCAACATACACTAAACCCCAAAACTTTAATGTCAGTACAATGTCAGATTCAAAGAAATATTCATAACAATATAAAGAAAAAGCTATGTTATCTCTTCTCTACTTTTCAATGAGGCTAATAGGTGGAACAATTATTTTTTAGGAATTGCAAAAGTGTAAAACTTGTTGTTTCCTTGTGAAAAATGAGATCATAGTTTATGAATGAAGCAACTCTGTCTTGCAGTCTTTGTCATGATCAGCAAAACTCAGGTTTCTGCTTGACCTCTGGAAATATGCTGTGGGAAATGCCTCTGCTGAAACACCGGGACAGAAAACCAAGGGTTGGGAAAGCAGTATGGTCATCATTAGGCTGAAGTGGAAGGGCTGAGATAAAAGCTTAAGCATTGCTTTTCAATGTTGAGGTAGAATGTGTGTGTGTGTGTGTGTGTGTGTGTGTGTGTGTGTGTTTTCAAGGGACGATGTACTTTCAAGCCAGTTCTATCTTTCTTATTTAATGCTGTTATCTTGGGGTATTTGAATTTAGAACACAGGCTTGAGAAATCATACGTTTCTTGGTTTTGTTTGAATTGATAAGATTTTAATAAAAATTGAATTTAATATGTAAAAATCCCACTGTTGAACATAATTCCTGAGGAATATTAGTTCTGTAGTGTTTTGTTCAGTGACTGTTCTGTACTGCTTCTAAATGTCAGTAAATGTAAATCCTCTTTTATTAGTGTGCTATTCAAAGAAAAGTTTGCCGTTGGCAAACACTTGAAAGACTCCAAAGATTTTCATGGAATTTTGAAAAGTAAGACAGTTTTCTGAGTGTTTGTGTTCTAGAGATGTTTTTTTTTTTTTTTCCAATGTTTGCTGTGAAATTTTACATAAAATGACTTTGCAATGCAAATTTTTTTTTCTCTCTGCAGATGAAATCATGCATCAGGATATCATTCCCCTCTATGCTGCAGATATCCAGGACCAATTAAAGAAACAATTTGCTTATCTGTCAGGTAAGATTATGGTGTTACCTCCTATACCCGTTGCTTAGATGCACGATTTAGCCCGCTGTCCTTTCACAGTGTCTGAGGTCTCTTACGTGAGAAATTAATGAGTAACACAAAATGCAGGCTATCGAAACTTGTTATTTAAGGATATATTAAAAGATTTTTTTTAAGTATAATAGAATTTTTAAAATTATAATTAATTTTCCAGTTAACTGGAGATTGCAGCATGGATGCTCTGGTGGTTGCTATGGTCTTGCAGTCTTCAGCTCACAACCCCAGCTGCTGCAGGCTCTGCTGTCGTATTTGGTACTGAAGCCCAAGCTGACACCTTAGTCTTGACCAAAGTGGTGGAGAAAGCACCATGGCACCATGTTTCCCCACAGCCTCTGTGCTGGGCTCAGACAAGTGTAGCAGCGAGTTCTGGGCAGGACTTTTGGCTTGGTATCACTGACTGCCTTCTGCAAAGGAACCTTGGTTATATGGGTATAAGGCCATCTCCAAAAGCAGCACAGCCACTTTCACACAGCACAGAGAGTCTGCCCCTGGGTCACCTGTGCCAGGTGGGTGATGGGGGCCTGTGTTTGTGCCGTGCAGGTGTTGGTTGCTGAGCTTGGTCCATTTCCACACTGAGCCCATGGCTGGCTGATAATGGGCAAAGGGAGGTGGTGCCTTTGTGCACTGATCAGGCTGTGTGGAAGGTGTCTGATAAGCTTCTGAGTTTGTTCTCTTGTCTTCCTGCCTGTAAAAGCTCTTGCAGCTGTGTAGCAGCAAAGTTGCCAGCGTTATGGTCCTGTCCTTCCCTCTCTCCCATACATAGAAAGGGAGAGAGAGCATCAGTGGCTTTGCAGAGCTGCCCTGCATCCTTCAGCATAAAGGAAATTTACCTCTCTTGAGCTGCAGCTGGACTCTATGGCTGCTCCCTCTCCCTCCGAATCCCATCCTGCATCGGATCAAGAGACACAGGAGAATGAAACAACGTACTGCTTTGCTTGGCAAGAGCTCACTGAATCCTGTTGTACTCATAGTTAACTATTAATTATGGTTTATTTCTGCCACACAAGCTAAACTGCGGGTCTGCAGTAGTGACTGTGTTTATTATGGGGTGGTGGTAGCACTTGGAAAATAAGATTTTTTTTTTTTTTATGAAGTTGGCTGTTCGTGCTTCATTTTTGAGATTATAGTGTTTAAGCTATGATTCTTCGCTGGAAGTTTATTTTTTTGACTTTCCAAGCTCATTCTTATCCATGGGCAGAAAATGTCTCATAAGAGTGTTATGCAAGAATCAGCCCATCTATGAAACTAAGTAGGATTTATATTTTGCCCCGCTGAAGTGAAGAGGAAGACTGGTGACTATGGTAGACAAGTTGTTGAGTTCACAAATCCACATGTATCTTCATCACTCAATAAATCCACCTGGCAGTGGAGCTTTGTAAGAGCAGCTATTCCTCATTCTATTTTCTTCTATTTATTCACCCTTAGGTCAATTAGAATATTGGGTTTTTTGCCTCAAATAGTAGGTCAGCTGCATTACTGTGACCAGATTCTCTGTTGTATTTTATTATTCTTGGGCAATTTGAGTGTTAGGCATTTTCATTTCACTTTGGAGTTCAGGTTTTTTTATCCTAATTTTCTCCTGCAGGGTGTTGATGGTTAATTCTCTGTGCTGTACCAAAAAGTTGTGTTACAGGTTCTGTGAATGAAGGAACAGAGCCAATGTTTTGATACTTGATTTTTGTACAATTTGTTTGTTGTTACAGTTGAGCTTAAGAGGGACTTTGCTCCAAGGCCACTTAAGACATTCCCAGTGTGTGTGAATGGGACTTTTTTGCTTATTACTAAGTTGCCTTGGAAATAGAATCTTAGGACATGGCATAAAACTCTTTAACATGCAAGTCCATCGATTTCTAATGCCTTTGGTAAAATAGTGTATTTGCTGGTGTTGCTGAATGTCTTAGGTGCATTTCTGATTTTAGTTGTTGGCTTTTTAACAGCAAGTCAACATGTATTGAGAAATTGCTTTAGTTTTCTTTAATAGGATGTATCTAGGTCTCATGGCAGATTTGCTTGAATAGTGAATGAAACTTAGTCCGCTTCTGTGGCTAAAGGCTGCAGCCCTTCCCGAGCTGCTTTCTGTGTTTTAGTCTAAATCAGGGTCACTTCTTACTCGTGTCCCTCATTGTGCTAGATTGTAATGGAGATGCTACAGGGACATCCAAATTAAACTTGAAATGAAACAAAATAAAGCAAAAACTTCCACTAATGCTTCAGTTGGTCAGTAAATATATCAAAGTGCAATGAAATCAAGGTGCTAGCTACTCCTGCAGACTTGCTCTTGCTCAGCAACGAGTATGCAGTCAAGTGTTGAGCTTAAATCTAATGATGGGTTGAGCTGTGGATGAGGTTTGTAATTAGTCACTCACGCAGAAAGTTTATAAACCCCGAAGTTAATATTTTACCTCAGACACATTTGTTTACTTTTTGCCTTGGAGCTTTTTCTTTCTGTGGAACAAGGTCCTTATCTTTGCTAGAATTTTTACTCTTTTGTTGTTGCTAGGCTATACTAAATGTTGTATCTGCACGGTTCAGTGTTTCACCTCTTTACCTTTGCTTTCTTTAGTTACTATTCGTGCAACCACTTATTTTCTGCCTTGAAAAGGATCTTCTGCCCTTTTTTTTATTTGTGTGGTTTTGTTTTTTATCCCATCAACAGTGTAAGGTCCATGTAAAAGTCTCTGGAAAATGTATTCCTTATGTATTCCTCACAGTCATTCATTCATGTTTTGAAATTTCTTTCATGAGTATCTTCTCTTTCCATGATTGCTGTGTGACTTTCATACCCACCCAGCCTTGTGTCTATCTGCCATCACAGTGTGCAGGTGTGTTAAAATAAATGTAGATGAAGAAGAGCGAACAGCCACCGGTGTATGTTGATATGCATCTTAAATCATTCGAGCTGCATGATGTGCAAATGAGATTCTTGGCCACCAGGAGTACTGAACCGGTTATTTGAACTCCATTTCCTTTGAATACCTCTTTATGCATTGAACAACTTCAAAGTATTTCCATTAAAGGAAACAAAGATATGAGTTCATGCTATTTACATTTCTGTCTATTGATTCCTAGTTGTTTTTCTGGTTGTTGACAAATTTAACATTGATACTACCTTTCAAAATCTTCTACCTTTGATTTATAAATATAAACATATATGCTTATACCTTTATCATTCTAAATAGTAAGCTTCTCCCTTTCTGTAACTTTACTTACTTTGATGTGCTCTTGCTCTCCTCTGTGGAAATTACCTGACAACTCCTCACTGGTCAAACCATTCCCATTGAAGTAGCTCTGGCTGCTGAGTCTGTAAAATTATGTTTGAGAATTTCTGAGTGGATCCTGTACCACATACATTGCAACAGTTAGTTAACACTATCAGCCTGATTTTTGTTGGTGAGATAATATAGATCATATCTATGTTGTGTATGGACAGTGGAAGAGATATTACTTAGCAGACTTTACCTTAAGGTGTAAGCTTAACTATTGTTTTTTTTTAATTCACTGTCCTAAATCCATTGGCTGTAGAGATTAAAAAAAAAAAAAAGAAGTAGTAAAGAGAAAGGGAAAAAGAAAAAGTGAATCCTTGGCTAAGAGATTTTTAGTTCAAATATGTTTAGATGCAAATTTAGTTATTGCAATCCAATTTTTAAGCCAGTATACTTGCTGTTGATTAGCCTGGGAAAAATGTAACTTGTGGAGTTATACAAGTAAAACTTCCCTCTCATTTCAAGAAAAGAACATTTTAATAAATTCCTCTTGAATCTGTTTTTCTTTGCAAAGGATATGCAGTAAAGCTTTTATCTACATATAATTTCAAATGCTGAGTTCTTCAGTCAAGTATTATATGCAAGCAGAATGGAGAAATTCCTTATCAGAAATGCACAAGCATAATAGCTGAACCACTACAATAGTGAAAAAAAATCTGAAATAAGCCATTCTTTCAGTCATGTGAGGACTTCACTTTTGACGTGACTGCAAATAAGATTACTTTTAAGCAGGGTCTTTTGAACTGAAATTTTAGATCTGAGCCATTCAACAAGGATAATGCCCTTGGATCTTGTGTGTGCACATTGATCAACATAGAGACCATATTTTTTCTTATAGTCAAAATACTATTTCATTTGCATTATAGAATCAGGCCAGAAGACTCTTTGCTCCATTATCTAATTATATCCAGCTACTTGCTTCCTTTTTGTGGGGGTGGTCAGAGTACTTTTGAGAATACCTTTTCTAATGCAAACAGGAGCAGACTAACTAGGGAAACATTACAAAATAATCTCCTACTCATCCTTCCTGGAAGTAAGGCTGAGCAATTTCTTTGCAGCTGCCAGATTTTGCTGTTCATACAAAACCCCAAACAACTAGCATGTCTTTCACAGGGTTGTGAAGAATTACCCTTTTCTGTGTTTGTGTGTGCATGAGCACTTGTGTCTGTGGTTTTTATCAGCTGTACAATTCACAAGTTTTTTAATTTTCCCTGAAAATGCTTTTTAAAAATGAAAATAATACTAATTATGTCTCATTTGAGATTTTTCTTAGATACCAAGTCACTAACATGCCTCTTGATTAGAATTTCTGTAAAGTACTGTGCAATTTCCTTGGGTTAGCACTTCTCCATCACCTGACCTGCTTAATAATAAAAAAAGAAAACAAATACAGAAGAGATAGCAACTGTGATGGGAAAAGTTAGATGTAGCAGAATATAAAGAATAAATGCTAAATCACCTGAACTTAAAGGAAACTTTACCAGTCCCATCTCCCAACAGCACAGCTGGTTTTCCATGGATATTTTTTCTACTGTTTTCATCCACAAGACCATGATGCTCTGGGTACACATAATTTTAGCAGTTGGTGCTATTGCTAGTGTTAATTGTGTTCAAAAGTTAGGAATTTGAAGTGCTATTTTCTAAGCACAGTTAAGTCATTTTGCTGCCTAACCTGTGGAGCTAGTACAATTCAATGTTTTTTAAATGTGTGTTTTTCCAAAACATAGGGCTGGTGCTGTTGTAAAATCTGACTTTAGACCAAGGCTCATAGATCTGTTTAGAAGAGCTCCATCTAACAGCGCTTTGCTAGAATTGTAGAGGTTTATCCACTGAAAAATTTCCATTTTATGGAGGCAATTTCTGTTTTGTTTGATACTAAATCTGTTAAAGAAGTTTCATGTGAATAGGCTGAAAAAGTCATGTATAAGTTAATAACAAAGTTTTCCTTTAATGAATGGTCATGGAAGTAGGGTGGAAGCAGATTTGCTTAATTTAAAGTGGTGTGGTGTTTTTATTTTATTTAGTTGCTGACGTAAGCTTCAGTACTCTTTACTTCTATGGTGTTTCCATTTCTAGCCCAGAAAGTAATAATCCTGTCACTTGCAGAATGTTTCTGATAGCTGCATGTTGTGAGACAAGTCTCAAGGAGTTCTTGGGAATTGTTTCAGGTAAAATATCTGCAGACTGATTGCACCCACTTAAGGACTGATGCATTCTCTTCTGCTCTTTGCAATAATGTCATAGTTTAGCTTGGCCCAGGTTTTTCTAGTGGGGGGGAGCCACAAAGATGGCTCCTCGGTGAAGCTTCTCGAAGCCTTCACCATGTCCTGCTCTGAGGTGATGGACATGCTGCTAGCCAAGCCTGGGCCAATTACAGATGTTGGTTACGTCTCTGTGAAAAAAATATATTTAAGAGGAAATCAAAACAATGGGTGCATGCACTTTTCCTTATCCAGAGGAGGAGGAGGAGGTGAGAGTATGTGAGGGAAAACAACATGGAGAGACCAAGGTCAGTGGAGAAGGAGGGGCAGGGGGAGCTCCAGGCGCCGGAGCTCTGCAGCCTCTGCAGGCCGTGGTGAGGCCATGGTGAAGCAGGGGGTGCCCCTGCAGCCCATGGGGGCCCATGGGAAATGCTGAGATCCACTTGCCCCAAAGCAAGTGGATACCCTGAAAGTGGCCGTGGTCCAGAGGGAGTCTTAGAGGAGAAACAGGCCTTGACTTGCACCCTGAGACTGAACTGAGTGTCCCACATGGAGTGGGTGGGTGCCTGAGAGAGAGAGAGAGAGAGAAGCCCAGCAGAAGTCCGGTAAAGAGAAGAAGCCTTGCTCCCGAGATGGAAACGGCCTGGCTCAGAGGTCTGTACCCCGTGGAAGATGGACCCCACGCCGTAGCAGTTTTGGGGAGACTGCTTGCCTGTGTGGGGACCAGCGTCACTGCAGCAGTGTTGGGTGGGCTGCCGCATGTGAGACCCATGGCTACGCAGAGGAAAAGAGCCTCTCCCCGGGCAGGGGAAGAGGATCTGGGTGATGAACTGACCTAACCACCCCCCTCCCCCCCCCATGCCTTGTTCCCTTGTGCAGCTGCTGGGAAGGAGGGAGGGGGGTGAGCGGAGCAACAGTGGCCTTGAAGGGTTTATTTTACTTCTCATTTACTCCTCTGACTCTGTTAGTAACAAATTAGATCACTTTGCAACCCAAGTTAGTCCTGTTTTGCCTATTCTAAGTGCGTCTTCTCCCAGGTTTCCTTATCTCAACTCATGAGCCCTGGGTGTGGGTGTGTTAATTTGGGGATACCTGGTATTTGGCCAGGCTCAAACCATGACAAATAAACAAAAACTAAAGGTGGCACTCAAGTGACATTTGTTTAATATATCAAAAAGAAATGATGCTGAGTGTTTTTCAGCATTTTCCTAGAATCACAGAAGGGTTTGGGTTGGCAGAAGCATTTAAAGACCGTCTAGGCTGTCCCCACCCTGCCATGGGTAAAGGCATCTCTCACTAGATCCATTCAATCTCACATTTGCATAGTCAGAACAGTGTTTATAATTTTACAATTTTTAAACAAAAATAAGGGGATTTGTTATACTTTCAAAAATTTATGTATTAAAAAAGGGCTAAGTTTAGACAAAGAAAATGCTCTTAATGTTCTCAGATACTTGATTGTCTTAACAACACATAAAATCATTAAATTCCAATTGTGTAGGTCAGTGCATTCCCGTGTAAGACTAGAAATAGGAGAGTGGGCTTGTGCGTGCCACTGTGGACAGAACTTTTCCAGCAAATAATTTAAGGCTGTTCAACAGCTGTATCTGGGATTTCAGGACTCTGAGCTAGAGGGGAGTGTGATAGAGGTGATTTTCCAATGGTTAGTATTGAGGTAGTTAGATGTATTCACTGAACCAACAGACCTGAATTTATTAAAATATTGCAGTTAAATTACCAAGTTTTTGTATGGTGATTAAAATTCTAGTGACTCATTTTAAAAATTACTCTCTACATATTGAATTATTTTCTTGAGTTGTAGTACTCACAAGATTCATCTAAGTCTGTGTCTTTTTTTTTTATCAGATGTATATAATTCTGAAGTGCAGGAAGATTATTATATTAATTGGTTTTAATAAGATATTTGAAATTTTTGCCTTAAACCTTTATTTCAAAAAGGATGAGAGAAATGAAATTGTTTGGGTTTTGTCTCATGAACGCTTTCCCTCTCACCAGAACCAAAATCAACAACAGCAATAAAACTCATCTTACCTCCTTAAACTTTCTTTTTGTCTCTTCCCCCTACATTCTGTGGCTTGATTTACTTCTGGGTGAAGAGAAGAAAATCACATTTTACACAGCTAATTTAATAAACTGTGTAATGCTGCTTTTGCAGAGGTGAAACAAAAATGAGGAAGAAAAGAATGATTCTGAATAAAAGAAAAAATAATTTCTTGCTGCATCAGGTTCATTAAGAAATAAAGGACATTCTTAAAAGTGAACTCACTTCTTTTTGTATTATTTAATACTAAAACAATTAATATGCAGGATGTTTACTCTACTTTATTTCCCATGCCATTTTAGTAAGTTGCTGTGACAAATGCTCATTTTAAAGAGCAACTGCTTTGGCTGGAGCAACCTGTCTTCCCTTGATGGCCATGTATTTGAAGCTGTAATATAGACAGCAGCTTCTAGAAGTCAGTATTGTTGAAGCTGAAATTTTACAGAACTTACTATGTGTATCATTTCAGGTCACTCTGCCCTAAACTCTTTTGAGCAGCAGGGTTCTGATAAGGAAAAGCAATTGAGGAGCATTTGAAGGCGTATGTGTGCTCAAGTGTCCCAGCAGGGAAACACCAAAGAAAAAGATAATCAGTGAAGAACAACCTTCTAAGAGCTCAGGTCAAGGCAGAGTCATCTCCACCCGAGATAACCACAGATGACTGTACGAGAAACTGAAAATTAATAAGCGGTGTCAAGGCAGGATGGCTCTATTTGCCCTTGACAATCGGTGGTGGTCTGGAAACTTCCTGAAGGTCATAGTCCAGGCTTCTGCTTTTAGGACATGTCCTGCAAGTCTATTGTTGTTCTTCTTTTGTTTCATATGTCCTGTTTATAGAAATTAAGTAGAACAAAGCGAGTAACCAACGAAGATACCACAAATAATGTATGATGTACCTAAAAATAGACATTGTAGAGAGAGCAGAACACCTCATAAGGAACAGAAATAATCATTGTCATGCTTTTAACAAGAGAGGAAAATGCTTTAGTCCTGAGAGCCTGGGCAGAACGAAAAACAATAGAATCAAAATTGGTCTTAACTTACGTTGTCTTGTCTTGTGAATATTTGTATAGTTAAAATTAGCTCCCTTGACTCAGTGTTGCCATGTTTGGATGTGTCATAAAGGTCATGTTTGGAAACTTGTGATATTTGCATAATATTTGCATTTTGTTGTTGGATACATCCAGAGCACATTATTTTCTCATGTATTTTGATTTCAGGAGCTTCACAGTGACAGCACCATGTTGTCTGTAAGCTGGCAAGTGGAAGGCAGATCCACCACAAATTAACATAAAGATGCTGTTTGAACTCTTCTAATTACATGTGATTTGGAGGGAAGTTGTGATTACTTTTATCAAATGGATCTGAGGTCACATATTTCTCGGCTTTTTCTGGTGAGGTTAGATGCAAAGGCACTGGAAGTGGATAATAATCCTCATAAATCAATGTTATTCTCATAATGGGTGGTGTTAATACAGTTTAATGCTTATTTCTGCACAATTATCAGATTTCAAGGCTGGAAAAAATATCCTTGTTATTTTACAACAGTAATTTTTCATTGTTTTTCTTCTCTTTTTGAACTGTGAAGAAAAGATAACTTCCCAGCAATGTGTTCCTGCCACCCCTGAACAGTTAACTTCATGCTGTTGCTAGGGCTCAGCAAGCCCCTTGTGCTACCTGTCTTTATGAATATATACGTGCTAAAGACACGATACATTAACAATGCCTTTAAAAAGAAACAGTTCTTACATTTTGCATGTAAGAATGTGTGTGAAGTGCATTAAGAAGCATCGTGTCTTGAGAATTCTTCTCAGTGGTGCAAATGCCAGGAAAGACACATGTAATGGTATCTAGGTCATCAGCAGCTCTACTGCAGTGTAGGTGTTTAGCTCTGCTTTACCTTCTGTACGTAATCTGGGAATGGCAAGTCTCATTTGAAACACCTACACCCATTTCTTTTAGTGTTCTTCTTCTGTTTCACCACCCTGGAAGCGAAGCAGCCAACTTAGCAGCGTAGGGGGATGTTGCATGAATGAGTTCAGACTGGTAAGAAGGTTGCATTGAGTTCATTCACTCATCTGCAATCAGATGGAGATTTGCCTACTTAATTCTGAATTAACTTTTTTTTTTCAAAATTAAAATTAATTGATTTCTTTCTCCCCGTTGGTTCTACTTACATGCAGTTAATACTTAACAGAAGAAAGATGCACTGCCATCTGGTGTCAGAACTGTTCACAGGCGCCAAGGCATTTGTCCAGAAAAAAATCTCATGTGGTGAATGTGGTGTAACAAATTCCTTTCTGTAAAACTTCCTAAGCATTGAAGAAGAGAGAGACTGTTCAGAATAAACTGTCCACATATGAGCTCTACTGAAAAAAAAAAAAAAAATAAGGAACAAATACAGTTGTTTCATTACTGGGAAATTTTAGTCTAGGTAAAGAGACTTGCGTGTAAACACACTTGCTGCTTCTTTTGTAGGTGGAAGAGGGGGAGATGGCTGCCCTGTTATCACCTTCCCAGACTATCCAGCTTTCAGCGAGATCCCTGAAAAAGAGTTTCAGAATGTCCTGACCTACCTGACAAGCATTCCAAGGTGAGCACCTGTCTAGAAGAAGACAACCTTTTATCTGCTGAGGGACTTCCCACATTCGGTCCCTTACATGTGGTGTAAAAGTCAGGCTTGGTATTTCATTAGGAAAAGGAAAATGAAGCATATGGTGCAGTGTCGGTAAGTGTTGGTTAGAGACAGCTGTCTAAGGTAGCGGTTAAATGAATTACATAGTGCTATTTATATTTCATCCGGAAATTACTTCCTGGTGTGTATGGCTACAGAGCCCATGATGGACATTGTCCTTTCAAGTCTTCACTGTATCTTAGAATGCAATATTCAGTGTTTTAATGGAAAACATGTATAATTTTGGCAGAACATGCTAATTCCTGGATGCTGCTCAGGATATTACTCAGGGAGGGGATACTCTGTAGCTACATACAGAGGTTTGTCCCCATCGCTGGAGCTGTTTCCCTGGCTTAGCTGAATGTATAGTGACTACAGCTTCCAGAGCTTTCACTGAGAGTGCGAAGCTGCCCCAGGGATCAATTCTGACTCTCTTAGAGGGCACAGTGGTGTTATCAATGGTCTGCTCAATAAACATCATGATTTTTGTTGACAGTCTGTTAAGGAACAAAATAGTGGGCTCAAAATCCTGATGGAGGTGAGGAAGGCAAGTAGCAAAGTACATACCCTAGACTTAAAGAGAGCAGGTTTTGGACTTATGCAGGGAACTGGTAGGTGGGATACAAAGGAAGGCAGTTCTGAAGAGTAAATCTGCTGCAGAAGGCTGCCAAGTTTTGAAGGACAGCATTCTCTAAGTACAAAAATGGTGCGTCCCGGGAATGTGAATAGACGTAACAGGAGACTGACCCCACTGTCTGAAAGTGAACTTCTGGCTGAGCTAAACTACAAAGGCAGCATACAGGAGGTGAAAGCAGGGACAGGCTACAAAGGAAGAATGTAGATACATTGTCCAAACATGTAGAGATGGTGTCAGAAAAGTCGAAGCACACCTGGAACTGAGGGACAAGAAAAAAAATGACGTCAAGGACCACTCGAAAAAACTTCTGGTGCCTTAGCAATACAGGAATAAACAAGGAAAATGTGGACCCATGCTGAATGAATTGGGCAGATTAGTATCAGCCAACACAGATGATACTGAGACTCTTGAGTTCTTGACTTCAGTCTTCTCTGATAGTGTCTCCCAGGCCTATGTCTTCAGAGGGAGAGATCAAGGAGGAGAATGACAAGCAATGGCTGAGGACAAAATCAAGCATCTCTTGAGAAATCTGGACCCAAATCTAGTGTTTGGGATAAGATGAGCTGCATTGAGAGTGGGGAGGACATGGAGCAGTGTCATAGTAAGGCTGCTGTCTATAATCTTTGAAAGGTTTTTGAGATTAGAGGTAAAGCATGATGACCAAAAAGAGGTAAATATTGGATTCATGTTCAGAAGGGATAAGAGTGATCTGAAGCACTACAGGTTGGTCAATCTTACACTGATCTGTGAGGAAATTATGGAGTGAGCCCTCTTAAAACACACTTTTGGGCGCATAAAAGAAGAAGGTGATGGGGAGTAGCCAGCATGAATTAAACAACAGTAATTGTTCTTGACCAGCCTATTTCTGTGATGACGATACTGGATGCATCAATGAGGCAAAGCTGTGTGTGTCTTTCACCTCACCCTAAGCAAGACTTTCAACTTAGTGTCCTCCAGCACTTTTCTGTCCACTTTGAGTTGTTACATTTTGGCATGTGAGCTGCTGAGTGGGTAAGAAAGTGCTTGGGTTATTTGGCTTAAACAGAAGTGTTTAATGGCTCGTGTTTTGTCTAGAGACAAGAGTTCTTCGGGGAACTGTTTGTAACCATTCTGTCTGATGTCCTTGGCAAGAATCTGGAGTAAGAGATGGAGCACACTCTCATCAAGATGTAACGAGCCCTCCTAGCTGGGCTTCTTAATCCCTAGTTTATCAGGGAATGAAGTTCTGAAGCTAAAAGCCAACTTTTGCATTTTCTTTGTTTATCCTTATGGTGGTTAAACTGCATGGTGCTAAGCATCCCTTGATGGTATCTTGGGTACTGTTTCTGCAAATAATTATATACCAAATTCGCATCTGCTTCTCCTTTTGAAAGTCCTTGGTGGTGCACTTCATGGTGGCCCATTGAACTTCTGCACAGGCTGGGGTTCATGTGAGAAATTCTGATCAGAAGAAACAGCATCTGGTGCAGTGGGGGAGCACTGAGAGCATCCCAGCACACCAGTTTGATAAGAGCAGATTTTAACTAATTAAAAGTCTGGGAGCAGATTTTCTGGAGGTTTTTGTGTCAGTTGCACCTACCTGACAACATTTATTCTGTGAGTATTGAGCCAGAAGTGGTCATTCCTTAACTCTGGCTGTTCATCTGTGATTTTCTTGTTTCTTTAATTTGTAAGTATTTAGAAAGAGATGACTGTTCTTTGTAAACAAAGGAGATACCCCAGCTGTCTAGATGTTAAGAGTAAGGTATTAACTGTTGTGAATATAACAGTTCTCTAGGTTTAAGACGATGACAATTCAATTTCAGATCTTGTAAAAATAATGCTATTGTTAAGATACTGATAAATGTGCAACCTTTTTGTGTCTGAGAATTGATAGAATCTCAAAGGGGTTACAATATCCCTGATATCTTTGCTAGCAGTGTTAGAAGCTTACTGTGTAAAATTGTGTTTCTGAGCCCTTGTGTGGGTTTACAGGAATGAAAAACTACAGAAGAAACAGTAGCCAGATGCCAGCATACATCCCCTTATGAAGTATGTTTTGCTATTGATATGTTACATATGTTGGTGTGTGTATAACCCTAAGGGGGCAGTGCTGCAGTTTTTCTTGAATTGAGATATTTCTAGTGCTCTTAAAGGTGTTGTAAGGTAGGATTTTTGCTGCTTAGCGTTCATATGCTGTTTTGGGTGCTTTGGAAACTGCTTTTGAGGGAAGTGGAGGCAGTTAATTTTTTGATTAGTAGTATCATTAGAGGTGTAAGGAGTACAGATTTACAGAAAGGATGGAGATGCAGCCTACAGCTTTTATGTATGGACTGCTCTCCCAAGTTATTGTCATTTAGTTAATCAGATATTTAACTCTGTCTTTTGGCTGTTCTGACAGACTAATAGGAAATGGACTTTTCTAAGAGCATAGACTGTAGAGCACAAACACGTCTGGAGCCACCACAGTTCGTCAGAAAAACTACTTGTGCTACTTGGCCCTGTACAAGATCCCAGCAAGGGGTTGGCAGCAGTAACTCAAACCTCATTGTCTGACTGCCTGCAGTCACATGTTAAGGGAAATGATATTTCATGGGAATGACAGTAAGGAGCTACTAAGAGCCTCGTAAGAAAGGACCGTTCATGATCTGTTCCCAAGTGAAAGAAGGCTAGCTTAGGACTTCATTGAAAGAGGAAAAACTGAAATCTCTCAACCTACCTTTTTATTCCTTCTAATTTTGTAGATAACCACAACCTTGTCACCTCTTACTAGGTCCTTGTTCTGTATTATCTAAACACTGGGTTTTGCAAGTTTTTTCTGCATGAACTTCTTTTTCACAGCAAACTTCAATTGTGAAACATTAAGTATCTCATGGGGTACCTTACATTTAGGAATGGAACTATTAAAAGTTGCATGTTATAAACTTAGACGATCATGGAGTAGAATAGTATAAATAGTAAAGTTACTAGCATGTGCTTAGATGTGTAAATGCCTGATACATGAGGATGTTAAGAAAGGATACTGTGGAAAGGGAATACCTCATCTCGGTTTAAAGATACTCAGTTAACCTTGGTGCAACTGTATATCATTAAGCAGAGAGCTGAACCATATTCTCCAGGTGGGTGTTGTTAATGTTGCAAGATAAATTCATGTTCTGTAGATGGCTGGATAAAATACAATGTCTAACATATGGTTTGTAGTAATCTCAAAATATTCAGTACAGATTGTTGAAATAGTGTGTGACAACAGTCATGTATCGTGTGTACTGAAAGATCGCTGCTTTGTCAGGAAAAAACAATGGATTAAGGATGAGTACAGTAAACAGTGGAAGATGGCATCTAATGCTTTTATAACTTCTGTTTTGGTAGTGAAATATATGTTGTAAAGGTATCTGAGTAATGCTTCTGAAGCAGGTTTTTCCTTTTAGCAGATTTTTTAAAAAATTATTTTTGAAGTACAAGATAAAGTTTTATTTAAAAGATGAGAATTGTCTTAGACAGATACATAGGCTATCCAAATAGGAGAACCCATGGCAGTACATAAGGCAATATTTTTTAGGAAGAGTAGTTTAACTGAAATGCTGAATTGGTACAAATGGTTAACAGGTATTGATCCACATGAATTATTAGTTCTTATTGATAGAATTGTTGACTACAGTAATATCTCTAGATGAAGTGTCTCTAAGAGGTGACAACTTTAAATTCAACTGGATTTCAGTAGAGCACAGTCAGCCATGTCTTGCATCCATTTGGGATGATTTCAGAGGATTTTATAAAGTCCATGTAGCTGGTCTGATTCTCCTTCTGCAAAGAAGAATGTCTCCTATTACTTCACTCTCTGAGTCCTTTGGGGATGACTGCTGAGCTCAGTAGAAAAAAGAGGCCATGCAGATCAAGGCTGTCTCATCTCTTAGCTGAGTAAAAACCTAACAACCTCCATACACGGTGTCCATCACTCTTACTGCATAGTGGGAGAGGCACCTGTGGAATGTATCTTTTACATCACGCATTTACTGAGGCTGAAGGAAGAATATTGCATTCAGGTTTACACAAGGCTCCTAAAATAGCTGACAACTGTACACTTAAGATTGCATTTCAGGGGATTCAGTGTTCTGTGTTTTGAAACTATTTTTTCCTTTTTCTATTGATCCTAGTAAATAGACTTCTAAGATTTGCAGTGTACCTTGAAGGCAGGTGTTACTCATTTAATTTCTCCCCATCACAGTTGTTTCTTGACATGTATTTTATTAGCTTAAGTGTGTCCACATTGTTGGAATATGAATTTACCAAATATGGGTAGTAACATGAGAACTTGCTCCAAAAGAAATCAATGGATAATTGCAGTAGTTAAAAAAAAAAAACCCTAACTACACAGTATTTTTCAACACATGGTTTTGCTTTTGGTTAATTAGCAGTTTCTATTGAAATTAGAAAACAATATGCTGTTTATGAGAGCAAAAGAGTATAGTTTTAATGCTTTTCTTTGCTCCTCATATAGGCTCATCTTTGAACAAAGAAAGCAAGATAAAATTCCTGTGGTCACAAGAGACTGGAAAGCCGATATTTTAAAAGTGCAAAACTGAGTCTTAAACACAAAACCCCTCTCAAGAGAAATAAGAAGTAGTGTAGATTAGAAAATTCAGAACAGTTTTTGATGGCCTGTTTGAGTCCCATATTGCTGATTAAACACAATATGTAGACCTTTTTTACTTGTATTCTGCCAGAGCCTTGTACAACTTCTCTTTGTAAATGCCCTTCTGTCCTACTGCATGATCTTGAGCATAACTCAGGTTAACTTGGCACGTTCAGCAGTTTCCTGTTTTGAAAGGTATCCATCGGTTTCCTGGCTTGGAGAGCGTCCCCTTCTTTGAGATTCCTGAAGGTTCACAAATGCTTGAACACCATGTGGCCTTCTAAAAAATCCTATTGTTTTTGGTACTCTCTGGTGTAGGAAACTAGGGAGCCATCCTGTCCAAGTAATGGAACAGAACGAGATGACCTCCGAAAGTGTTGACGTCCGGCAGTTCCAAAGCTCAGTCATTAGGGTTTGCTGGGCTTCTGGTAGACCCCTCCTTACTGTACCAGCTCACCATTGTTTGGGATAACACTGGAAAACTGAAAGAGAAATCTGTGTGCTAAACTTTTCTGTGGGTTCAGAGCTGTGTGGGCACAGCCAAGCATGGTGAGGTGCATGGACTGATGAGGTGCAGTAGGGACCTGAAGGACACGCAGCAGCATGGCATGGGTGTTTCTGGAGCTAACAAACCTCAGTGCAAGGGGCACAGGAGAGCACAGGGGTCACACAGCTTGGCCGGTCTCCTTGGCACAGATCCACTGCTGTGCTCGGAAAGCAGAGGCAGCAGTGTTGGGGTAGTGCTGTGTTTTGAGCCTGTAAGTCTGTCAGGGTCCAGCAAACCTGGTGAAGAGCCAGTGTCAGAGGGCAACTGCCTGTGTTTCCTCATTTGTCTGCAAATGGAATGGGCAGCCCACCACTAGCTAAGAGTTAATCGCTTTTGTTTTATAGCGTGCCAGGGATGAACATCGCCACATAATGGGAAAGAATTGCCAAAAAACAGATGCCCTGACAGTTCATACTGACATGCTGAGCAACAGCTTTGCAGCTTCAGAGTTTATTTCTGTCAGCTGTGCTTAATTTCCCTGCTCTCGTTTTTGTTGGATTACAGTCCAGGCTGAAGATATGGAACCTGTACCCTGCTGTTACCTTGGCAGCCCCTCAAATTTGTCAGTGAGACTATCCCAGGACTTCCAGCAAAATCTGTCATGCTGTGTGTACCCTTCCTTTCTCAGCGCACAGCTGCCAAACAGTTGTAAATACCATATGTTGCTGTAAGCAGACAGGAAATCTACGGTCTTTTTGAAGAGCATTTTATCTTAAATTTAAGTGATATTCCAAAGCTTTTTTTTGTCAGATACTACCCTCACAAGATTAGGTCAAAGCCCAAATTGTTACTTAGAGTCTGAATTTTTACTGGGTTTGGAGCAATTTACCCTTGTTTCAACGTCTACCTTATGACTGTCTTAAACTTGTTCTAAAGCTCAGCCCTCTACAGGTAAAGCCTTTCCAGTCTATAAATCCCATTTACACCTTTAGAGTTTAGAGGATTTAGGTAGGATTTAGGTAGTATGTATGACACACACCATCCGGTGGTAAATTTAGTCTGCTAATAAGACAAAGTAAATTACTCACTGTAAAATTGTGAAAGGTAATTACTAAAGTTCTGGACTCTCACACAAGGGTTTTCATTAGTCCGGTATTAAATTCAGAGAATTTAACACCCTCTTTAGGTGTAAAGGCACAGTTCTAAAATAAAATATGCAACATTCCCTGTGAGGTCGTTCCAGTACGTTGTGCAGTAGCATTAATGGTAGTTGCAGTGTCTTGGAAATATGTATAATTCCAATATAATAGTTCTGAATAGGTGTAAAAATGCTATTATGGACTTGGAATCAATAGTTCTAAAATGAGGGTCACATTGGCTTTCTGCGGCTCAATTTACTTAAGCTTAAACAAACATGGAGCCCTTTTGCCTTTATTGACCTATTTATCCTTAATTGTCCCTCCAGGATAACATGACCTACTTCAGCCATCTGTAGTTAAGTCTAAATGAGTCCTCAAAGTTGTTGTCTTTCTTCAAACAGTCTTTCTAAAAGCAAGTCTGCGTGACCTGAAGAAATCGCACTGTGTTTTCCATTTAGAAAAATATAACTCTTCCTTAAAAACCCTTATTTTACTTGATTTCACACATGAAAAGGATCTGTTAAGCAATGACCTGTTAAATTAATTTTTCTTTTACCTCCAAAAATGCATTAAGGTCACTCTGATTTTAGTTCCTTGGTGGGATAAAGCTTGTGAAGTTCTGACCAGTTAGAACTAGATGATCTTCAAGGTTCTTTTCAACCCAAGTCATTCTATGATTCTATGAAGTTACTATAAAAGAAGGCTGATGGGTACCATGGAATGGCGATAAGTGCATGTGGTACAAGCAGATGTCCAGGCCCAGGCAGATGATGATGCCTGGACACTTTAGTTGTTATTTTTAACACTGGCTACATTCCCTCAGCTCCCCCCTCAACAGCATAAGCTTTTTGGAGCAGAAAGAAGGTCAGCATATAAGATGGAATATAGCCAGCATTACTGTCTTCCTATCAGTCGTGTTTATTTTAAGGAGGAATTGGTGAAAGTGGAAGAGAGGCTAATTTTAGGACCTAAAAGAGCACAGGAGATAAAGAGGAGATATAGGGACCAATCAAGGAAGATACTGATGCCCTTATCTCTGAATCTGGGTGGGGAGATGAAATAGAAATATGACTTGAATGCTATATAAATTGGCGTAAATATTTAAAAAAAAACCCGGTATGTATCAATGCTGTCCACATGGCTGAGGCACACAAGTAGTGCTTGAGACAGAATTACCTCAAGTAAATATGTTTGTATTTGTATTTCACAATTTCAAGGGAGTTACTGCTGTGCAGGATAAAGACCTCTGGTTGCTTTGGGACCAAGGCTGGAGAGCAGCTCTCCTGTTTGTCAGTGAGTTGGCATTTGCCTTGTTGATAGAACATCTCCGATAGTAGCCCATCTTCCTTGCTGGTTCTTGATCTGCAGGCAGATGCAGTGAGCTGTTGCTGTCATGGTCCTGTGATCCGCTGTTGTCACAGTCCTGTGGTGACTGAGGAATTTTAAGATCAGGCACAGGGCTACACATAACCAGTTGTGGCTGTCTGGCCTACGGTCGTTATGAAGTTTGGATGAGACTTCCAAAGTTTTGAATTGTTAATAACCCCTTAGACAGAGCTCTTTGAAGTAACTCTCATTATTTTTTCTCCTGTTTATCTGGCTTTTAAGGTCTCCTGTCACTGACACAACATCATGTGTAATTATCTTGCCTATGCTTATAAAGTGGCAAAAGGCATTTATTTTCATGGTGTCGCTCTGCCAGGCTGTATGATTTTGCTCATCTCTTCTGCTTCATGAGCAAATTATAACCACTTGCCTATGATGTTCTTTATTTATGCCACCTCACAACCCAGCATCCATCTAGATTCTTCTTTGCCTGCTTGCTGAGAAATCCTAAAATGCAATTTTGGTTATCTGATGGTTCCCCAGTCCTGAGAAAATTGCAATACTGTGTTTTTAGACGTGCCTGGGGCATGACCTAATAACAGCTGAGACCAAAAATAAGCATAATGGGAAAGGAAAAGATGGAAGGTTTTCATCAGTGGTACACTGGATAAGATTTAGGGAGAGTTAACTGGAATGTGGAGCAATAACGAAAAAAAGGTGCATAGTTGAGGCAGGGAAATGCATCAAATTTCTTATCTGAACCTTGTCTGATGATGAAGCTTTAACAGGTTCAGCTCCAACACAGAAGCTCAGATTTTCTTAATTTCCTGTGCAGTTTCATCTGTTTCTCTAAAGGGAAGGTAGTAACTATCAAAACCAAAATAAAGAGAAGGTGTAAATGCTTTGGGTTTTTTAAATGTGCATTTAAAAATACATCTATTCACAGAATTTCAGTATAGAATGCATTAGATTGTATGCATGTTGTTGTATTCATAGCAATTTAGTTGTTCAGGGGGTTTTGGGGTGGGGGAGAGGAAGTTTTTATTATTAAAATCAGATTTGAAGCATAAGCATTAATAAGAAATGGTGCCTCCTTGCTTACAGGTTGTGCTCCTGCTGCAGAGTGTCACAGCATCAGCTGTGTTGGGTGAATTGCAGCTGTTAGTGCCAAGAGCTTGATAGATACTAATTTTTACTTGGCATTCAGTGATTTTGGACAGACCACTAGAGGCTGCACTTGTATAACAGCACTTCTGGCTGTTATTTATTTTAAATTTCTTCTGCTGGAATTCCTTCTCTTTCCTATATTTCTTCATGAACAGTGGTCAGCCTTAAATTGAGCTGCATAGGTTTTGCCTTCCCTAGTTACAGTTCACTGAGCTGACTATGACAGGGCCCAATAATCAAGTAGAACAAATTCTTCTACATCAATAGCCTTCTTTCATATTGAAGCCTAGTACAGATGCTCAGTAGTTAGACACAGTAAGGAGTAGATGGCACATTTTTTCCCTGACTCTGGAGATTTGGATATGAACAGATAGGTGCAGTACAGTGACTTCCACACCACCAGGCACCAGCTTTAAATTCAGCACCTCAGGAAGTTTGAGGTGAGCCTGTTCCTTGGGTCTGCTCTGGATGATTTTTTAATGAGAGAGAAGTGATGGATATGTCCTTTCAGCTGTGCTTCCTGCTCTAGCTGACTTCAGTGTTTTCAGCTGAGCTAGAGGTTACAACAACTAAAGCCGAAACTATATTAATTCTATCTGGAATGATACAGAAGTTGTTAATCACTGCATTCCTATTTTGCCTCCTATGCAGTGCCATGTACCATAAATAAAGCGTGCCTGCAATTTCTGGTTTTTCTCACAAATATTGCTGGAATAAGAACTGCTTACTGATGGACTGCTTACACACCTCAGCTGAACGTGATCCTTGTAGGAGTCTGAACTGAGATGTCACAAATGAGTATCACCACAAAATGTCAGGCCCACTGTTTGAGTGGGAGCCAAAATGTCATGCCAGTTTGCTTTAGGGTCTCCAGAGGTCTGCAAGGTAGCTAAAGAGCTTCATCTGGGTGTTCGTGAATGCTACCTTTGTTAGGAACAATTCATTCCTCAGATTTGTTCAGTATTCTTAATCTCAGTTAGTCATACATCTACATCTGTGGAAGAACTTGGCACCAAACTGCTATTGGCTGTGTGATTGAATGCCATGACAGCAACATGCAATTGTATATGCAGCCATCTTTTGGAAATATGTTTTCATTCTATTTGTTTCCTTGGCAGATGGTTTCTTTGCCACTGATATCTCAATAACAATGCAAACCTCAAATTTTCTGTCGTAAAAATAGAAAACACAATTTTAAAGTTTGCTAATTTAGAGCGAGTGTAGTTAATAGGAAGGTATCACTCTCCAGCTTTCAGAACACTTCCAACTTGTCTTAGGGGTATAATCACTTTATGATCACATGTGATATCATTTCATGAATATCAAATATGATAAATTGCAAGTTCAGAATATAATTTGTAACATCATGCAACTTTATAAAATGCTACTTTTGTAACATGTTATAAAGGATTATAACATTTTTTATATGCCAGGCTATTCTTCAGTTAAATGCTTTTAACTACTAATTTAAATGCAGGTTTTTAGAAAACACATTAAGTAAGATCTGAAATGGCAGCAGCATTGCAAAGTAGTATTCAGTTAAGATAATGTGTTAAAACCTACAGGCTCACTTAGCAATTGAAACCAGGAAGTTCAATGTTAAGAATTTACATGTCTGGTTTATAGCTCTTTTTCAGTTCCTGCTATCTCTAAATTGTTTTAGAGAACCTTCTACAGTGAGGCTGGGTATTTTAGGCTATAAAAGCATGCAATATCTGAAGCTTTCAAACTGTGTCTTTGTGAAGTGTGATATATCATCCTGTTTTCATCATTTACTCAAGAAAGCACAAGTCTGCTTTCTTCTCCTCAGAAATGGTAGTTTAAAATGTTAAGTCCTTAATTTTAGTTTTACTATGGATTGTGAGAAAGAAGCTGTCATAAGATCAAAATATTTGAAGACCAATTGAGTACAAGACATTTTTAAATTATTAAGCAGTTTTTAAACATTTTGAAATCAGGGGTACATGCCAAATATGATATACTTTTATTCCTTTATAAAAATACTAGCTGATGGATTTCTTTTGGAATGAAGTGGATAAATTGGCCAGTTCTGAAATGAAGTAGGCTTTATGATAACGAGCAATCAAGAATTGTAAGAAAATGAAACTGCTCTAGGTCTAATTACTGTTTAGTGGCTGGGTTCTTGATTTTGTATAATGTTACAGCTTAATTTTCCTTTTTTTTTTTTTTTTGTTTTGTTAAGTTCATAACCCATCAAATTCTGCTTTAGGAAAAACTGCATTCTCTTGGATATAGCCAATGATCACACTGATATCGTGTCGGTTACCCTACATAAGAGACAGAAGGAGAGGAGATGTGCAGCAAGGCTATGCCAGGTGAATTGTTCCTGCCCTTTTCCTTGCTGGGAAGCCAGCATAAAACTGGTAATGTGAAATGTCACCACAAGGCTTAGCTGATTTTTTTTTTCTTTCCCAGTTGCTGTACTGGAGATTTTTATCTTGATTTGTTCATGCTATTAATATCACATTCTTCACTATATTACTGACTGTCTTCTAGAGCTTATAAAGGCCACTAAGGAGGTGGCTCTTCTCTGCTTCCATTAATTGCTGGGGCATTTGTGGTTTCATTTATTCAATGTGTGAAACACTGAGGATTAAGAAAGAATTCTTGTCTCCTCTTCATCCCCCAAGAAATCATTCCTAGCAGCAACAGGAGAGATGGAGAAGTGGTCTTTGAGGTGGCTCAGGTTCAGTCAGTTGATGTGTCTCTGAAAACGTAGCATGCAAAGTTTCTCTTGGGAAACAGTAACCTCACTCGTTAGGTGTCTGATTTCCAATGGCCTGTTCCTCAGCTAAGTGACCAATGATGAGTGGATGAGCCAATTCCAAGTCCTTCCTACATAGGTTTACAGTTGCAAGCCAAAAAAGACCAGTATTTATGAGCTGCCCCAGACCTCACCTCTTTTGGAGCAGCGTGTGTGTGTCACTGATGCACATTGATGGTCGGTGACAAGCTGCTGAGGGTGAGGAAGCTTTAACATAGGGTGGTACCAGGGTTCTGCTCATAGTGCAGATCGCTGCAGACATTGCTTTGGTGCTCTGCTCAATGCAGTAATTCTTCGTGGAATGTTACTGAAGTCCTACTATGGAAATAGCTGTTCAGCCCTTGAGAGTAAGAGTTCCTGGTCTGTTTATATGCCGAGGTAGTTGAGGTAGGGAACAGTCCTGAGTGTAATGTAGGCCAGCTGTTTAATAATAAAGCTGTAAGACTGAAATTCAGTTTTAAATAACTGGACTTATGTAACCTAAAATGCTGTACAGAATTTCAAACATGCAATGGTTTGATATTTTCAAGTCTCTGGGATGAACCCAAAGATTAGCTTTGTTTCATTTGTAGTAGAGATCAATGTATAGTAACCACTTTCATACAGCAGTGTAGAAGCAATAGGATATTATTTGTGTAGCAGTTGTCACCACCCATACCTTGGAGAAATCCAAGGATCTTTCAGATGATGTTTATGTAATTGCTTCCACATACCCCAGAGGGAAGTTTCTTTCCACAGTCCTATGTACTATGAGCTTTCCCACCCTTTCCCCCAAGTGCATGAGCTAATAAGTCTTGCAAACAAGACAAAGAGGGGATGTCCCCATAATCTAAAGCTGAGGAGTCACTAAGTGGAAAATTCAGTTCCTGCTCTACAGTCTGCATGGAAAACTGTCTGCTTGTTGGGCAGGTATTTCAACCTCACTGTCACCTCCTCCAAATGGTTTCACACTGGCTCCCCAAGACAGAGGGAGGGGACTGGGCAGACTCAGCTGCATTTGCTCATGTCCTCTGTGGCCCTGCTCCCATTCCTCCACTTTCTACCTTTCCAACCTGGCCTTTGTGAGTTTGCTGGACACGTTTCCTGCAGAGCAGGGATGGTTTCTCTGCCTTTCTAAAAATGTTCTGTTCTTTGTTCTGGTGGATAAACAGAAGAACAGTGCTTATCCCATGATGTTTTGGTTTTTTTGTTTTGGTTTGGGGTTTTTTTGTTCATGTATTAGGAGGGAAACAAAGGAAGGAAATACTAAATTTGAATTACAAGCTTATATAAATTACATTTCAGAAAGTACACCGGATACAAGTTAATGTATCAAAGACAACAAAGGTTATAAGGGAAATGTTAAGAAGCCTGAATAGACTGGTGCTTCTGCTAAGGTTTTCTAGTGTTTCTTTGCCAAATTTTCTTTCTGTTTGTGAGGTGCCACCTGATTTTATGGTGTAAAGTTCAGCCAGAACAACTGAGTGGTTCCTAAGATGCCAAGGAACAAATGCACCGTGCTTTTCAAACATTGAAACAACTTTTTGTTTGAGAAACTCGAGTGTCTCCTTCCATTATTCAAGGACTCAGACTTGACACTTAGAAGAACGATGGCCTTTGTGTCAAGGAAGTATCTAGAGAAAAATCCGCCTGAATCCCAGGCCACAGATGCTCAGCAACTACTCAAGCCTGTTGTCAAAAATGTCCTGCTTCATCCTGGGACTCCTCTGTGGTTGCAGGATGAGCTGCTCTAGAGCCAGGTCTGCTAGCAGGGCTGAGAGCAGGAAGGCTGTGGTGTGGGATGTGAGTGCCACCTGTTGAGCAGCAGGCAGTGCAGGAAAGCTGCTGGACTCCACAGGCAGGACCACAACTGCGGGAAGTGTCCGCACAAGGGAAGGTACTGGGAGATTGAGTGGGACATAGGGTACAGGAGACTCAGGTTGGCGGATGAAGGGACTGTGATATTCAGGAAGGAGTAAGAACTGATGTCATTTGTCCTGACAGTCTAAAATTTTAAAAAAAACAACCACACAAAACAAAACAAAACAAAAAAAAACAAAGGAAAAAAAAGACTTTTTGAGCTGTTCTTGGCACAAGGAAGGAAGAATGGGAGAGATAAATGTCGGTTGAGGAGACAAGTTTATTGGAGAGTGATACAGAGGCATGAGAAGATGTGAGCTAAGCTGGTGAGTACAATGTAACTGGACCAAGGCAGGGAAAAAATCTTGATGAGCAGGACAGGCAGTGCCCATCAGAGCATGCTTCTGCTGAGACACAGAGCACAAACCAAAATGCCTTCCTCTCAAGCACATGGGGAATAGGGGAAAATCAGTATCAGGATAAAATACAATAAATATGGCTGAGGGAAAGAGGGACAGCTGGCACTCACAGTTAAATCAGGAGTCAAAGGAAAATTGAATATGTGCTTGTTTCCAATGCACCATTCATCTTTTGCACTAAAAAAGAGGAGGGTATTGCAAGATGTCTTGCAACTCCGTATGCAAGCGCACGTCTGGCAGCAAAGACAGGTCAGTAGAGCAAGGGTACATTGGCAAACAGACCTGTTTTCAATATTTACTTTTCTTGAATACTGACTTTGTTGTCTTTGTAATGTTCTCAACTTTGTTGTACACAATGTCTTAGTTTGGTTTGTTGCTTCCTGCCTATGACCTGCTGGAGCTGGATCCCAGGCTCCACAGCCAGGCCTTTGCAACAAGGCACTGTTGTCAAGATAACAAATACTTTTCCCACCCTGATTGATTTGGAACAGGGCATTTGATTTTTTTTTCAGCAGTCTATATTAGTGGAGTGTTAACAGCTTGAAGTCAGATGCTCAAGACTTTGCCACTGGGTCTCTTCTAGGCAGCAGTGGGAAATCCTGGCTTTTATGTCTGAGGTGGCTGATTCATGCAAACACACAACCTATTTGATCCAGTGGAAAAAGAAGGTTGGCTGAAGACATCTTTTGGGCTGTCTTAGAGATGTGCTTTTCTTTAATTATTTCTTCCACTTAAGTAAGCCTTGTCTTTTTATTTTTCTAGGATAATGATATTAAGTTCTGCTTATTGTCAGGTGTTGAGGCAGGTAATTAACTGTGTGGAGCTGCTGTGTAGATAATTTCTGGGATCCCAGCTGAGCCTGTATTTTCCTGTGCTCCTAGAGAGAAATTCTATTGATGCTCTTTCAGAGGCTTTAATTTTATTCCTATTACACTGAAGTATCAGTAGTTTCTTGAAATATGATACAGAGTTGCATTTAGGTACTCTGAGATTATGCTTCCTCTGAGGAAGTATGGAGAAATTTCAGGGCTCTTGGGAACTAATACTGAGCAGGGAAAATAGCTCTTACACGTCTTAATATGCTCCAAAATCTACAGTTACTCCTGTGGCAACAGCTGTAGCACCTTTTTGGCTCCATTCATCCACGTTAAGGCTGTTTACCCAAGGAGTTTGTTTTGCTACCTGATTATCATGGCACAGGGTTGTTATTATAATTTATTTTGCTCAGTCACTGAAGGTTGAAATTGTGAGAACTTTAAATGGGGAACAGGAAGAGGCTAAAATCAGTATGGATCTCTCTCCTCCTCTCACCCTTCAAATAAAGAAAAGGAAGAGGGAAATCTTCAGTAAATCATGGAAATTTACTGTAGTGGGAAGCATATTGCTAATATAAAGCCTTGTTTGTCTGCAAGGATTGTCAGGCTTACAAGGCAAGTGCTCAGATGTTGTTTATCAGTGTTGTCCTAACCCAGAGGCAAGAGTTAAGTAACGTGCACTGAACGTGGGCAGTGAGAATTGTTTCTAATATTCTGCTGTGCTAAAAGGACTGCTTAGCTTCTTCTGAAAGAAAGCAAGGGTTCCTTTGCATTTTTAGTGATTATTCATGTTTCCCACTAAATATTGCATCTGTAAATTTGAGAGATATTGCATTTTGTCAAAGAGGCAATAAACTGCGAGTCATGTTTAAATTTGTAATTTTGAAGAGTACCTTAAGATGACACATCTGGGTTCCTGTGTTCTTCATCCTCCTAAACATCCACTTATCATTATGCTACTGACATAATCTTATAAAGCAAAGCTGGTGTTTCCATGATTCAGCATTCTTGAATAAAGAATCCTGACATTCTGCTGTGTTGATTTTCATTTTTTTCTTTTAAGATATTACCATAACAAATTGATGCACAATATTTCTAAATATCACACAGTGTCACAGCAGGCCTTGCAATAAATTATCAGGACTAAAAATATAGCACATGTATAGTGAAAAAGGACCAAATATATGAGAAAACAATAAATCTGATCCTGTCTGCCTTGTATTTGCCTGCTGTTTCCATTTTGATTGCGATTGGCTGGCAAGGGCTGCTGCTGGCATTGCACAATTGGCTTAGATGGGGAATTACAAAACAGGAGCATATCCCTTGGTCAGGGCTCGGTAGCACATGCAGCTGAGCACAGGCAAAAGAGAAAGGTCACCCGTACACCAGGATTTGAGCGGACTCTCTCTCACAGATGTTTCCATTCCAGAGAAGCGCGTCTGAGCTCGTTGTTCTCATCTATAATTTGAAGTGTTTAAAAACCGTAAGGTTTTTTTGTTTCAGTGAATGTAAAAATGCACCTAGGAGGAAGTTCACAACCTGGAGGCATATGAGAATTTCAGATGCGTGGAGCAATATCATGGAGTGATCAGGAGGATCTGCGTTTTTAAGGAATTTAAGGAATTTTAAATATCAGTGAGGAAGAAGACAATTTCAAACAGAAGGTTAAAAGCAGATGCAAAAGGAAAACAACTTTATTTTGATCCTGAAATTATACTGAAAACATCATGAGGAAGGGATTTATATCAGCACCAAACAGTGGAGAATCAAACAGTCTTATTTTCCTCTGAAATAATCTCTGTGCAAGAAATGTAAATATTATCTTTTGTGAAAAAGAAGCATTCATTATTTGAATACATTGTGAAACTCTGTGAAATGCATATGGGACTGCTGCATCTTTGCAATGGTGTATAGTCTATCTTTATTTAAGACATTTGAATGAAGAAGATTGTGCACAAAAAGGTCAAGCTACTTTTTTTTTTTAAACTATTTTTTAACTACTTTTCTGTGTGAGGGAACCAGGAGTTACATTTGTATTTTTAACTGAACTTTCCTGTTTTCTTCTTTCCTCCTCCAAACTTAGTTTACGAGATGCTGGAATTGGATTTATTCTTGTCATAGATCGCAGACAGGACAAATGGACCTCTGTGAAAGCTTCCATACTGCGGATAGCAGTGAGTACTGTTTTAAATTACCTCTTTAGAAAGATTTTTCTGTGTTGAATCTTCCTCTTACAAGTGGAAAAGCATTTTTTTTTTTTTTTTTTTTTTTTAAAAATTCAACTATATGTCAGCTAATAGATGATACAGAAAGTATCCAGCAGGTCTTTTGTATCCCAGCTGACTGGACAGAGCATCATGTGTCTATGATGTGCTTTTAATGCACTCTGCAGCTCAGGACATCTTTCTAAGTATGCACTTGGAGAGAGTCTGCGTGTGCATGTAGTGTGCGCAGCATGCAGCTCTCCCAGGTGGGAACTAATATCTGCATGGACACTCCATGCATCCCATAGAGTTTGGGTCCACTTGTCACTTTTCAAGTGAGCTTCCCTTTTATGAAGACAGGAGGGTGAGGGTCCTGGTTGAGTTTACCACTTGTGAAAGGAATTCACATGGAAAAACTGTTCTTGTGATGTTGGATTTAAAACAAGGGTTACTTGTAAGGAGGGAAATCTTATGTGCCTTCTGTGGTCAATCAACAGTATCTGCTGTTCACTTTCAGTCTCCCAGTCTCCTTTTCAATTAATATTTTTAAAATGAGAAAAAGAAGCTTTTTAGAGGCTTGCTCTTTTTTTTTGCAGAAGTAGGGAAAGACAGATTCATGTTTATCATGGGCTTATTCTACTGATGGTTTACTTGTTTTTTTACTTTTTGGTTGGTTGGTTGCCTTTATTTTTCCCCTTGTTATCCTTGCTTGAATTGTTAGTGTCAATAGATTTTCCAGTAAGGGCTGAAAAACAAAGCTGTAAGTATCTTTTACTTTTTAATGGCTGAAAACTTTTAACTCTGTAAGATAAAAGTCAAATCAAAACAGTAAATGTCGTTTTTGTGTAGCCTGATTATAGCCAAAGAATTTTTTGTTTATTATACCTTAAAAGGTATTTCTTTAAAGGTAGTATGTTATTCCCACTTTATGATGTTTTGTGAATGAATATGTATGATATAATATTCCTACAATACAACTTTTTACACAATAATTATGTAAGGAATGTTAAAATATTGAAAATACATTGAAGTATTAGCAAAATCTGCTTTTGCATCTCATCTCAAAATTTTGAGAAACAGCATTGAGCAGATTCCAGAAGTGAAAACTGAGAGCTGCATAACTTAGGATGATAAAAGAAAAAGGCCTCTGTCTCTGGACGTTTTGAATCTCTTTCAAAATTCACTGCTGTAGTTTCTGTTCGAGAACAGATAAATGTTGCACTTCTGATGGTCCTTTTATTTGCATAATTGGGGTTGTAAGGGTTAGGGAGCAACTACAGACAAGTTGCTTATAGCCACGATGGTAACATTTATGGTAATGTTCCTCCAGTGTCTGTTACTTTGCTTTGAAGCACAGTGAACAGAACTGAGCAACTATTTCCCCATTATAAGGGATCTGTCATTGTCATGATGGTGTTGGTGCCTAAGGGATTTGCTCAGACAGGGGTGTTAAATGGAGGAGCACTGCACAGTTGCAGTAGTATTGGTGATGGGTTATTTTGCTTTTTTTTATCTTTTCTCACTCTTCTGTGAGCTTTTTTAAAAAGACAAAGCATACTTCTTAGCTGAAGACTAATCTGTTAAAGGCATGATTTTTTTTTTATTTGCTTCTCTTGTTGAACAGCAAGTGTTGGCTTTGAATTGCACCCATGTAGATATATATTTATAGCAGTTCTCCTGTTGGGCTTCAGCAGTAGTCACATCAGCCCTGAACACTTGAAAATTTTGTGTTCCCATTCCAAAAGCAGTGAAAAATTGTTTGCTGTTGTCCATCCTATCTTTGCTATAGTATTTTATATAAATGAAATGCATTTCAGCTGTCTGTTCTTTAAAAAAAAAAAAAACCCAAAGCCAAATATATGATTTACATAATATTGTGCCAAATTAGTGAGGTCCTATTGATGAACAAAGATTTCTTTTGAATGGCTCAAGGGTAACTGTAGACTTCCACTTGTTTGGTTTTCCTAACAGTCAGAGTTTTCTTTTGGTGTTTATGAAGCATCTGAGTGTTATTTGGGCTATCTAGATTGTACCTGATGTCTGAAAGCCTGATAGCTCTGGCAGTTTCAATCATAGAATCACAGAATGGTTTGAATTGGAAGGGACCTTAAAGATCATCCAGTTTCAACACCCCTGCCATGGGCAGGGACACCTTCCACTAGACCAGGTGGCACAAAGGCCCAGCCAAGCCTGACCTTGAACACTTCCAGGGACAGAAGCTTCTCTTAAGTGACCTCTTCTAGTGCCTCACCACCCCCACAGTAAAGCATTTCTTCCTAATGCCCCATCTAAACCTATCGCCTTTCAATTTGCAGCTATTCCCTCTTGTCCTATCACTCCCTGCCCTTGTAAAAAGCCCCTGTTCAGCGCTTTTTTTTTT
>VZRN01001378.1:791491-854605 GCA_013397935.1 Dasyornis broadbenti
TTGATTGCTAAAGCTTATTATTGCTGTGTGTGAGGATAGGAGTCTCATGTTATTTGAGATGAGACTTTTGGCTGTCGGTTTATGTGTTGTCATTTCTGCAGCATCCTTTCTGCCATCTTTCCTGATTTTTCTCTGATTGTCCTGAGGGAGTTGACCCTCTTGATTTGTGAAAGCAGAAATGCCAGCATAGGGTGCTGTTGCTGGAGCACTGCCTAGCTGGAATATCCTGGCTGGAGCATCTGCCCATCACTAATACCCTGGCAACTGTAGGAAGTATATTTGTAAGCACTGAGCAGCTGTTAAACCAAAATTCATATTAGCATGTATCTTTTTTTATTATTATTCGTTGTTATTTTCACGCACCGTGGTTGGTTTGTACTAGTGCGTGTTGGAAGTATATTTTAAAACAAAACTAACGAAAATTTTTTTTGTTTCAGGATTAAATTGTTGTGGAAAAGGTTTCTATATTATGAAAAAATTCTAGACTTTATTTTTCCTTTTTTGTTGTTAAGGATACCTTTCTTTTCCTGGGACAGAAAATGAGCACTGATGAGCTGAATCTGTATTTCATGCTGATACTTTAAGGCTGCTGTAGTCAATACTCTGGAGAGGAGGTTAACCTATTTTTGCAGACATAGTGGAAGGTCAGTGACTGCACTGCTCGCCCAGGATGGCTGCTGCTGCAGCACATGCAGTGCAGTGGGACTGAGAGCAAAGCCAGAAGCCTGGGCTGAAAGATGGCCCTTCTTTTCTGGGGATGTGACAGGGATTGTGGGAAGAACATGCCCAGACATGCAGGCTTTGCTATTGTTTTATTCTACTTGATCAAGCTGCAATGGGCAGGCAGCCCAGGAGGTTGTCCTTAGCCAGTGCAAGACTTGCAGAATCTGTGGCTTAAGAGACACTGCAAACATTATTCTTTTTGTTTTTCACCTGATTTAGCAGACATTACGTGCTTAGGAAGAATCTGGCCTGCTGGGATAGTGAGACTAAGAGGTGTGGAGTTCTGGTAGAGACTCTAAGAGCCAAGTTTCATGTTAAGTGTGAAGCGTTGATAGCAAATAGTTGTGTTCTTAGAGAGGCAGTAGAATTTGAAAGTTCTTACAAGAACAATATTGAAGTTAATAGCTGCAAATTGTTCACTGGTATTGCATTGTTGTTTGGGGATACAACATTTTTTAAACTTTTTGCCTTGTCAGCTGCAGTGATTCTTCTAACTTTGTATTAGAATGTCCTGTTTTCAGTTAAACATGGTATTCAGAGTATACAGAGACATGCAAGACCTTGCTGAACCTTTTAGCTGCTGGCCTGGGCAATTGGGTAGTCTCATGGGTAAGTGTGCAAGGAGGAGCAATCATGTTGCCTGGTAAAGCAACTCTGTGTTGTACCAGCTGAAGCTGGGTAAAGGACAAATGCCAGACAAATTGATCCTCTTTTCCTTTCCATGCAGTCAAAAATGATTCTTTTTCTTACTGTTTTTTTTTTCTTCTCTCCTAATGTTACCATACCTGAATAAGCAATATTCAATCCACAGCTGTAGAAGCAAGACTTTTTACTGATCAGTGTTTTCTAGGGTTTCACACTGCTCTCTTCCTAGTTCCACTGTATTTTCTTAAAACAATGAAGCTTATGTCATTACACTGTATTAGTCTCCTCTTGTCCTGTCATCGTCTCCCGCTATCTTGAGGGAAAGGTTGAAGTGTGAACTCACTCTTCTAAACAAACTAAAAACTGCACTCAGCATCATTAAAAGTTTCACTGCAGCCATCCATCAACCTCATGTTGAAGGTCCAGGGAAAATAAACTTCCTCAGCTTGGTGCATAGGGAGTAACATACCTGTGGGCCACTGCTCTTGGGTAAGCAGCTTGGATGGGGGTCACTTGGGGGTGGTAGTGAGGAATTTTTATCCAGTTACAAAACCTTGCAGCCCTTTCCAAATGTGACAAGAGATGGGTTTTATTCAACCTCCTGGAGAAGAAGTTTGCTTTGTGATTTACCGCTGCTAAATCTAATTGCATGCAGATTTCATGCCTTCTGTTTTGGACTGCATTGTCCAGAGCACTGCTTTTCTTAGCTGTTTGTAAATCAAAATGCAGTCTTCACTGTAACAGAGGCATAGCCCATTAATTACTCTGAAGATTCAGGCCAATACTGCTGACTGGCAGGAAGAAACCAGAAGCCAGTGGAGACACCAGAGTGTTTAGGCTGGACTTGATGATCTTGGGGGTCTTTTCTAACCTGTGTTTTTGTGATACCAGCCTGAACCTTGCAGGAGTCAGGCAGTCCCATTTTTGTGCCATCTGGAATCTTATCATTAATTTGACATCCAAGGCGAGAAACGCTCAGTTGCAGTTATCCAACGTTGAGGTCTCTGGCCTTGTTTGTGGGGATGTTGAGTTTCTTAGTGAGTTGCTGATATAGCAAAGATATGTTTAATAAGTGGTGCCCCATGAAAGGCACTATTTTGTATTATGGATAGGTATTTCCCATTAGCCCAGTTTCTAGCTAGCTCTTTGCATCATGTCCTGAAAACTGTAATGACACTTAACACTTTTTATGGCATTAGTTTGAGAATACTGCTCTTCTTTCAGCCCCTGGTCATATTTCTCATTTCGCTTGGATTCAACACAAGAGCTTGGCATTATGATGAAGCTAGAACAGTATTTGTATTAATTTTGTAGCTATTGTTATACATGAGTTCAGTAAATCATAAATGAGTAAGTTTATTTTGAGATCAGTATGGTTTTGTCCTATTGCTTTTGGAGACTATTACACATGCAGGCACTTTTGCAGTTATCCTTATGTAGTTAGCCATTTTCCTTTATGTTGTATTTTTTTTAATATGTAAAAATAGAGAAGTGACTCACTTAAACTCGGAAAGCAGGATCATAATGTCACAAACATTAAACACGGATCTAATGCAAAACAGTTCTTTTTAAAAAACTAGATTTCAAGCTGCTCTTTTTATGAATTGATATAATTCAAGGTTCTTTCATGACAAGAATTCTGTGTAAGGCCGTTCATTCTATCCAGGAGTAAACAGTCTTAAAAAAAATAGGTAAACAAGTACTTACTAGCTCCTTTATATACAGAAATATTTTGGAAAGAAGTGCTCTGTGGCTTATGGCGTGCTAGTAAAGCAGAAGGGAAAACACCACCACAGAGTTTAGTAATGTGGGTATATTGAAGCTGTTCATAAAATGGAAGTCAGTGTTCCAAACACTCTAAGACAGAACTACTAAAACCGAGTCAAGCATTAGCTCTGGGATGGCTCACATGGTTACAATATTTCTGCAAGCTGGCTTCACTTCAGAGTCAGTACTGCTGGTATAGACAGCCTCTCTGTCAGTAATATGCTGTGAAGAAAAGTGGTAGTTAGGATTGTATGCAACTAACATGTGGTCCAAAAGAGGCCACAAAGGTGATCAGAGGTCTGGAGAATCTCTCCTGTTAGATCAGGCTGGAGGAACTGAGGTTGTTCAGAAGAGAAGACTCTGGGCCAGACCTCACTGCAGCCTTTTGGTACTTAAAGAGGGCTTATAAAATGGAGGGAGAGTGACTTTACACAGTCAGATAGTGATAAGACAAGGGGGAGTTGTTTTAAACTGTATGAGGAGAGACTTACATTACATGTTAGGAAGAAATTCTGTAGTGTAAGGGTAGTAAAGCATTGGAACAGGTTGCCCAGAGAAGTTGTGAATACCTCAACTCTGGAAGTGTTCAAGGCCAGGTTGGATAACAACCTGAGTAACCTGGTCTAGTAGAAGGTGTTCCTGCCCCTGATGAGGGAGTCTGGAAATAGATGATCTTTAAGATCCGTTTCAATCCAATCCATTCTGTGATTCTATGATAATTTGATTTTACATTTTGCCCAGAATTCAACTGCATTCAATCTCTCTACATTTTCCCCTTTCCAGAAACCTGGGGCATGGACTGGAAGGCTCCCCATCCCTGAGAAGCAGAGACCTGAAATTAGGCAGGTCAACCTGCTCCTGAGAATTTATTAACTGGTTTTCTTGAGACTTTAAGGTTGTTCCTCATTTTGTCCGCCAGAAAAGGCTCTTCCATATGTTCTAGGTTCAGGGTACTTGCAGGACAGCAAAGATTTTGTTGTATTGGAGAGCTTTGATCTCAGGGCTGTGCTGTATGCAGATTCCTGGTTTGGTCAGATTTAATTCAAAGCTGATAACGATGTGTACATCTACATCTTTTTCTATGTCTTTGGAATTGGCACTGGCCTGACTGGATGAGAAAGCGAAGGAGATGAGCAGATAGAAAACTAATCCCATGACTGTCATGAAGTATCAAATAAGTGCAAGTGAGATGAATGAATACATGGGCTGGACTCTCCTAATTTTTGTGTGGAATGTGAAAAATATGACCCCCAATCTCTTTTGCAGTGGCATTAAATCAGATAAATTCAATATCTGAGACAAGACGTTGGGGGAACTGTTAATATTAATCAATCCAGTAAAGAAAGACACTTTTGGCGAAAAAAATCAACCCAGTTTTTGAGCATACAAACCCTTCATCAAGTCTCAGTAAGGTTCATTGACTTCAGTGAAAGAGTCCTTGAAGGCACTTTATTTTATAGCACTGCTAAACAAAACGTGAGTATTTTTTGGTGCTTAACACTTAGCAAAGCATTATTGAGAAGTCATTGTTTGTTATCTGGTTAGCATACAATGGCTTCAAACAAATATGCTGCTGGACTGGAACAGAGAATTTTTGTTTTGTTTCAGTGTTCCGGGTGAAGCTGACTGGTCAATGAAGTTCGCAGGCATCTAAGGAGTATCTCTTACATCATAGTATTGTTTCTGCAAGTCACTAGGGCTTTAGAAAAAAATTGTTAGGAAAAGTAGTAGTATTTTGGCAGTGCAGATACAATCTTTGATAAACTGTAAAAGCTGGCACAAGTCCAACATTGTTTACTGTAGCACTACTTCTCTTTCTTGTTTCACAAAAATCAATTTGCAGATTTGACTCCTAGCCACTACAAGGGTAGGAGACATCATTTTTTAAGACATAGGTGTTTTATTGAAGAAGAAAATGAAACAAAACCAAATAGAGACAGACTAGTGGAGACAAGATGATACTGTAGACAGAGCAATCTAGAATTTGAGCTTTTATTCAGAAACAAGGGAAATTTCTGACAGGCCTTAGATGGGAATTCAAGTGATACAAGGCTGTATTGACTTCAACAGCATCATTTTGGGTTGATGCATTGAGATGGAAAATAATTGTAATGCATATTCTCTGTTTTCATTGAATTGAACACCGTACTTAATTTCATCATGCAGTTAAATTCTATTTCATAAGAGCTAATACATCGTCCAGAAAAATTTACTATAACATTGCATTTGGGTACTACTGTTTGCTTCAGTAATAGCCTAAACGTCACAAAATCACAGATTGGGTTGGGAGGGACCTTGAAAGACCATCTGGCCCAAACTTTTGTGGGGAAAGGGAGCCTTGATGAGATTATATAGCACTCTGTGCAGTGCGTTTCCCAGCGCTCCAAGTAAGGCTGAATGTGTTGCAAATATTCACTGCCATAGACAGTATGTCAGGGCATCATGTAGTGGGGTGGATATCTCACAAGGAGGCAGCTTATTTTTTAAAAAATGTGTTCTCTAAAAGGTATTTCTTATTGGAGCTTTTTATTCTGAAATATTTGCGTTACCACTGAATAAACTTCACATTTCGGAAGTTAAAGGTAAAAAGTAACAGCTCAGTTGGACTGAAGACTGCTGTTATAGGCACAAAATAAATTGACATGTCTGTTGAATGAGAGAAGTGAATATGGCTGTCATCCTAAAAGGATTATTCAGAAGATTTAATTAAAGATATTTTTGTTTGTTATTGTAATGTCTCTTAAATAAATTTGTGGTTTTCCTTTGTATGGTAATTCAGAACAAAATAGTAAGAAAAAGTATCATCTTTTCTTTTTCTTCTGAATACAGTCAGAAATTTTCTACGAAAAGTTTTTCCTCTGATAACTATGGATTAGTAACTTCGCAGGCTGCACTAGTTTTAGTGAACAGTGTACTTTTTTAGTGAACTTTACAGTGCAAGGATGAGGAGCTAGTGAGGGCACTCAGAACTACCTGGATTTGTTCCCAGCCCTCAGACTCCTTTGGGACTGAACCACCATAGTTTCTAGAAAATTTGGACATCACTGAAGTGGAGGCACATTAAGAAGCTCAATCCTTTAAGGGTCCTGAATCAAACTGAAATCTTGGTTGTATACTGAATATCTGGGGAACCACAATGAATCTGTGAAATTTTCCATAAAAGTGTTGAACTACTTTTCCCTTTAAAAGTCTTTCATTTCTAATGCTAAGTACCTGGAACCCTTGGAAACCCCAAAATTATCATTAAATCACCCTTCAACCTTCCAGATACTAACAGTTCCACTAGGCTTGGAACAGAGAATAGCATGACAGCTCCTTTAGTCAGTGGGGCTTTTTTGTTGGCTTTTTTTTCTTCCCTCCAGTAAATCAGTTTGCTAGAAAAGTGAAATAATTTCCAGCAGTATAACGAAGAAAATTGCATACTTAATCATTATAATGATCATTTCTTTAGTGAATTTCATTGCCTCCCTACAGTGGAAATACTGAATAGAGGAGAATGTTTCCAACAGTGGATAAATGCCAAATATGCAAATCTTTGCCACAGCAGAGGTTGATTTTTAATAATTTAATGCTTTTTTTTTTTTTCTGTTTCTCCTCTCTACTGTTTTTCCTCTATCAGTTGTAGAACTGGGAAAGATCCATTGGATTGCTAGCTGGAAGTTGATGAAAAAAAACAGAACTGAGAATTTTATGCTTGATTTTCATTTTTGTCAGGCAAATTGAAGTTTATTTCTAAGTTGCTGCCTGAGAAATTCATTCTCTGTGGCAATAAGTTGTGTAGGCAACTGGCAAGGTAGTATGTGCACAAACTAGAAATTTGTTTTAGATTTTCGCACAATAATGGGGGTTTCTCTTGGCACCTTCTATTAAAGAGAAGACGAAGTAACCGTGAAAGTACTGCTGTTAAAAAAATACTGAGCCACTGCTGTTTGTTCATTAGCCTCCTTGGGTAGGCTGTAATCTTAGCTGAAGAGCAGTACAAGCCAGCCCTGAAAAAAAAATTGATTCCATGAGAATAGATCCCTGTTTCCTAAGACAAGTAAAAGTCTTTTGAATGAAGCTCTTTGTACTAGCCATGCAACAATATGATTGGTCACCCCTTTATGGGAGGCCTTTGATACAGTTATTTGTGGTTTTACCAGGGGCTTCTCCTTGTTCAAAAATATTTTCTGGAGCTGAGACACAGAAAATAACAGGCTGAACTTGCTTTGCAGGCATCTTTCCCAGGAAACCTGCAATTAGTCCTCGTTCTGCGCCCAACAGGATTTTTTCATCGAGCTCTCTCAGACATTGCTTTCAGAATCAACAAAGATGAGCTTAGAATGAAAGTACCTGTAAGTAATCCTCTGTTTTCACTTCACTACCAGGAATCTGTAAAAATACTTAAAGTAGCCAGTGAGGACCAAAGAAACCCCAACAAAAAGGGATGCTTAGAGGCAGTTCTAGCAATTTTAGCTAATTCGCGATGGTTTGTTCTTGAAAGAGTATGTGAATTTTGAAGCAGATGCATTTCTCATGGACAAACGCTATGGTTTCTGTCATTTAACCAAACATACAATGGATGCCTGTTGTTGGATGGCCAGTAAACCCACAGATTGTGTTTTTATTTGCAAATGTACAGCATTTATATTTTAAAATAAAATTTGAAACCATATGAGCTAATGATATAAAAGTTATTGTACTTATCAGATGTGAATTTCAAGGGTGAAATATGGTCTTTAAGAAAATTTTCCCCCACCTTTCATTTATTTTGGGGAACCAGTCCTTACATGACAAACCCATGTAGACACTGTTGTTCTCTCCTGCAGACCCAGGAAAAGACAAAGAAAAATGAACAAGAAATGAATGCTGCTTTTAGAAAAGAGTGAAGTATGGTTTATCAAGATAAAAAAATCTGGCAGTGTTATGCTGTATAATCCATAAACTTTTTCTTAATATGCCTGGTGCTCATGCTTATATTCATTCATTTACATTTTCATAATCTTCAACTGAAAGAACTGTTAAGTTTGTTTTTTCTATACCCACAGGAAACAGTTCCATCCCTCACTTCTATATTAAAGTGCATTTTCCCTGTCAGTGTCTGAAGGATGGGGCTTAGAATCCTTAACAAGGGCCTTGTCACCACTGATCACGTTCGCTTTTTTTCTGTCCTGCTGCAGATCATAATGCTGGGCTCAGTATCAGAACTGCAGGGTTACATTGATAAGACACAATTAACAGAAGATCTTGGTGGCACCCTGGATTACTGCCATAACAGATGGCTGTCCCGTCGCACTGTAAGTCGTAGGTTTTGTTTTAACTTTCCAGCTTAATGAACCCTTCTGTTTTATACCCTGTCATTTATAAAACAGATTCCAAGTGATGCAAGTTGACTTGCTCAGTGTGAGAAGATGTTCCCAATGGTACTTAGTCATCTTAGAGAAATAATATGAGTAATAACTTGGGAGTGGTTTTCTGCACACTTGGAGCAAAGGAACTACAGTGTGTTATTGTGTTGAGGTTTATTGGTTTTGCTACAAGAAAGAAAAAGCTCAAGTTGTAAAATAACTCCAGATTATAAAAATATGAAGAAGATACACCTGATACAAGCCTAAGAAAAATATACAATTAAGGAATTAATGGTGACGGTATCTGTTGCTTGCAAAATTATACTTTGGCCGTTTTTCAGTCTTGTAATTCATCTGTTTGGGTTTGTTTTGAGAGTTATATTTTATGTGCGTGTGTTTGTTTGTACATATGTGTGTGATGAACACAAAACATTTTTAATGCTTTTTATTCCAAAAGGCTATAGAAGGTTTCGCCCAAAAGGTTAAGCAAACAGCTCAGATTCTTCAGTCCTTTGGGACTGAGCTGGCTGAAACAGAACTACCAAATGATGTGCAATCAACCAGCTCCCTTCTTGCAACACACACAGAAAAGAAGGACAAAATGAAGGTATGTAATTTTTGTAAAGATGCTGTCTTTTAGCTAAACTGTGCTTTAATTTATAGCTAGCAATATTAACAGACAATATGGACGATGCTAATAGTAATAATGTGAACCATAAATATCTTATTGAACTTGGGGTTTTTTGTTATTAAAAATCCTTTTTGCATTGAAAAATGACATTTCTTGAAACTAAGTTTATGTATGTACAAATGCATAATGAATTGTATGTGAAACAGTAATTTCTTTGTAAGTGGTGGTGTGTTTAATTTGTAGTTTTGTTTGCAACAGGAAATTTGATTGTATTTGCATGCATATTAAAATATATGGCCTTTTGAAGCATGAACAAATGTTCTTTCAAATAGGCTTAAATGAAAGCTGTTTGGTGGTTTCATAACTGTGCATCTAAAATTTTTGAGATATTTGTAGCCTAAAGCGACACTAGAAGGCTGTCTACCATGAAAATTCAACTCAGTTACACTGGGATCCTAAGACGGTAAACATGGAAAAAGCTGACATTTATCATTTGCTGTCTGTTGTCAGCCACTGCTTTTAATGAAACTGTGCTTGCTCGAATGCTGCTAAAATCCTTCTTCCAATTCAGTGCCTTATGAATTTTACTTAAAAAAACAACAACACGCAACTACAGCATGTGGGGGTTTTGTTTTGTTTTGTTTTGTTTTGTAGGAGGATATCAGGGTAGCAGTAGAACAGGGAGATGATATCCTTGGAAGTATTACAAAACCAGTTACTGAGAATCCTGAGTACAAACTGAATCAAGATCAGCTAGACAATCAAACAACGGTAGAAAGGTGAGAGATGTGAAATAGCAAACATGCTGCTTTTCTGCTTTTTTGACCCCTCCCCAGCTCCTTTATTTAATTCCATATGTATGCTTTGCAAGTAAGCAAATGTTGCAATGTGAACATTATAAAACATTTCAGAAACAACTCCTCTGTTGTCAGATCTGTCCTGAACAAAGTAACCCCCTAATGTCCACTATGGGGTCACCTGGCTATAGGGAAATGGGGTTGGAATGCTGATACCAAAAACACAACACTGTTCTTTTTTTCATTTTTGTCACATTTGGACTACATAGTTGAGCATCTTTTCCTTATTTTAAAGAACATCAATGCTTTGTTTAGAAATTAAAGTCCAATCCAAGGAAATTTTGCTGGTGTACAGAAGGCAAGGGAGGAAGACTGAAGTGATCTATCTCTTCTTTTCAGTAGATCTGTCCATTTTCATTAGGTCCCTTTGAAGTGGGAGGGGTTTTTTTCTTTTAAATCTGATAATTTATCTATGTTGTTAGTAGCTTTTAAAGGGCTGCTAGGGAGTCCACCACTCTTGAAGTATATATGCATCAATTTCCTATATTCTTCCTTTGGGTACATAATAGGTATTGGTTTCCTCTGCTCCCTGCCTGCCACACACACACACACCCCCTCACATTACTGCCAGATTTGAAGACATTATATCACTCTAGCACAGATGTAAATTTTCACAAGGCTATGAAAGCATAGCTCATTTCCCCCAGGCAGCATTCTGCATTCTTTTTTTGTCTGTCATTCTGTGTTTCTGTTACACTCAGGCCGACTTTTCTTTCCAAATAACTGTCCATTCCAATCCACAAAGCTTGGCAGAAGTCACTTTTTTTTGGTCACTGTTGCTATCAGCTATCCAAGGACAATCAGGGTGGGGGTTGCTAATTTATCCTTAACATTCCTATTGATACAATATCTGATGAAAGTTGGAACAAACTCTGTGTGTGTCTGTGTCACTGCCTTTTCTCTAGCTGATTTTAACTTGTAAATTCAGAGTTCATTTCTCTGCTATTGAAGACAAAAGTTCATTACAATTCTGATGTGTAGCCTTCCCTGGACGTAGCCTAAGTACAGCAAAGTGCACTTCAAAAAGTCCATAGGCTATCATGCTATAAAATGCAATAGTAGAAGATAAGAAGTGAAAGTTTTAAGTCATTTGCCAGAATTATAATCAAAAAAGGTTTTTTAAATTGCATACAGCTATAGACTTGCCTGTGATATTTAATTAATAACTCTGGTTGGAAGAAAAGGAGCAATGGCGTTCAGGTTTATAGCTTTGCTCCAAGGAATGAAATGTAAGGGCTGCTGGCTGGTCACAGCGGTAGGAATTTTTACCTTAAGTTTTCCTCATAGCCTAAGACTTGGGTTCCTCCAAGTCCTCACCCACACACATTTACATATTTTATTTATTTATATGTTAGCCCCAGCTCCCCATGTCCCTGGGCCAGAGCTGAGAAGGTGCTTAAAATAAGCACTTGCCTGTTTTTTAGAACTTAATGTTTGTGTTGGGTTTCAGTTTTTTACATCAGTATTACTGTAGCAAGTGATACTGTGTGATACTAAAATATATTTCTAGTATCCAGTTTATTTGTTCTGGAAAATATTGCTTTGGGGAAGCTTTTTGTTTACTGGGGAAGATTGCATTGTCCCTTGAAGATTGCACCCGTCATTCTTAGAGCATTTTTTAATGTGTTTTGTTTTGATTTTTTAAGGCTTTTGGCTCAATTACATGAAACAGAGACCGCCTTTGATGAGTTTTGGATTAAGCATCAGCAAAAACTAGAGCAGTGTCTGCGCCTTCGGAATTTTGAACAGAATTTCAGAGAGGTGAGAACTTCTTGGTGGCAGTCAATATTTGGTAATATAGAAATGATTCAGAAGAAAATACTTCCTGCACTTGTTTTTACAGTTCTTGTGTGTACTTGAAAGTTTCCTCCAACCTTTTTCTTGTACTTGACCTTACTTGACATACTGTTATCTTTACTAATTTGAATTCTCACCTACAGAGACATAACATCTTTTTTTTCTGCAGTCTTAGGACTTTTTTTTCCATGCACCTGGCAGTGTATAAGCATTCAAAAACTGCTTTGAAACCTGTTCTAAACCACAAAAACAAAATGCTGCTGCAACACTTTCATCTTGCCAGTAGGTTCCTTTTATGGAACCAAGTCTCAACTAAACCTCTGGCTGAAATTTTATGAAAACTGTCTCCAACACTGTGGGTGGGAAGTTGCAAGCACACTGTTAGAAGCTGGGTGGAGGCTGAACTACAATTTTTACAGCCAGTTTCTGATCTCATGGTGTTTAACTCATGTGTTTGATGGCACCTACAGGCTCTCTATCCTGGTGTAGCTGATCTTGGAGCACTGTCCCTGTGTCTCCATGAGAGCAATATTCAGAAACCCTCTTGCAAGCATTTGTTTGTCTCTAAACCAATTGCTAGGGTGCCTTTCCCTCATGTTTTGCTGTTAACATTAATGTTGCTTTTTATTGTTTTCATCTGGTAAAACCAGTATCATAAATGTTTCCTGAGCATTGGTTTTCCTGCATCTTTTTCAGTACCAGTAAACAGGATTACTTCACTGCCTTTTCTTTGGGGTTTTTTGTTGCTTTTTGTTTGGTTGGTTGGTTTTTTATGTTTTCATTTTGAATTGGGGGGAAAGGTAGGCTTACAAAAAAAGGTGACTTGTCTCTGTTCCCCAGTTACCACATAATGTGAGTCACCTGACCGCAGATAGTGGCTATCAGGTATTTAACTGGTGGGTGTCCAGGGAGGTGGAGCTCTCTTCATTCATACATAGCTGTGTCTCTTTTCAGGTCAAAGCAGCTTTGGATATTGTATCTGAGAGACTGTCTGCTTTCACAGATGTGGGAAACAGCAGTTCACATGTGGAGCATATTTTGAAAGATCTTGCCAACTTTGAAGAAAAATCATATGTAAGAGCTCTGCAAGTCTCCCTAATTTCTACTATGGCAATGCATGTGCAGAGGGGAATGGGATTTGGTTGTTGAGTGTGTCAGCTTAAGCTGACAACAAAGCAGAATCAGTGTCTCAAGTAACATGCAGAAGAATTGGAATAAAGTCTTTAACCATTGGAGCAGAGTAATTCTTGGACATCCCTCAATAAAGAGCACTGACTAGTCACAAAATATGATTGGTTCGTGGGAGAATTGCGTGAAATGTCTGCAAATCCAAGTTTTGCATTTACTGATCAAGGGGCCACTTCCATTCCTATTAAAGCTATGTTTTTCAATAAATCTTAGAAATAAGAAAGCTGTGTATTGAATGTGCAGTAAAGATGGCCAACAGAAGCATACACTGAACAATGTAGAAAGGGAGCCTTTTTCTGATCTGTGCTTCACAGTGAAATATATTACACTTTAAGTGAGGTCGTTGCTCTTAAGGCTCAGATGGGTATTTTTTAATTTGGGTTCAGATTGTTGCTGTACCCCAAATTGCATACATACACACACAGACACTGCTGAATAAAGCATAGAAAGACGACAGTGGTTCCTTCACAAGGAGGCCATTGATTAAACTTATAATTGTTTCTGAAGTACTCTGGTACATGAAAATTCTTGGGCATTTGGAAAGACAGGAAATCACTTTGATTAATTAAGCAAGGCAGCTGTTAATTAAGGATGTATTCTGTATCAATATCTGTATTTCACTGTGTTAAAACAATTCTAAAATTTTTGCATTGATCTTGATCCAAAGAAAGATGTACCTAAATCAGTGCTTGTTTTCTTAGGAAACTGTAGCAAAAGCCAGAATGTTAGCCTCAGAGCGTGATGCTTTTATTCAAAGCAATCATTATGCTGTGGACTCCATTATTCCAAAATGCAGTGAACTTCATCATCTCTGTGATGCCTTCACTACTGAGACAGAACGGAGGAGAAATCATCTTAACAAATCTCTGGAACTGCATGACCTACTAGAGAAGGTAAATTTTGTATGCAGCAGTTGTTTCTCAAAAACCTCAGTCACACAGTTGTCACAATGGTAGGCAACATTATCTCAGTGTGCAGGAAGTTTTCTCTTTAAATAGCTGAATGCATGACAAGGTTGAGGTGTTTTAGACTCTTAGTGTGTGATGCTGACATCGGTGCATTCTGAGCCTGTTCTTCTCTGTTTCCAGTCTATGAAGTGGTGTGATGAAGGAATTTACCTGCTGGCTTCACAGCCGGTAGATAAGTGCCAGTCTCAAGATGGCGCAGAATCAGCATTACAGGAGATCGAGAAATTCTTGGATACTGGTGCTGGCAATAAAATCAAGGAGCTGAATAAAATTTACAGAGAGTATGCACACATCCTCAATGAAGACCTAAAGGTACCAGAAGATGTTTATGTGTATCTGTGTGTCCGTTTGCCCATTTTAGAATTGCTCTCTGGTGCTACCATTCATAAAGCTACATAATAGGAGTTATACCTGTGAACTGGAAAGCCAACACATTTCTATGCCTGAGTCTCATCATATCTTTGGATAAGCATCAAGGGCTTCAGAGACTTTTCATAACTACTTCAATTTTTCAGACAGTAAAATTGCTTTAAAAAAAAATTCTCCCAATTGAGTATTTGATATATCTTTTCTTTTTATGTAGCAAAAATACACTTTTTTTATTTTTTCCCCCCCTAGGACTTGAGAATATATTCCTTTTCTTTTTTGGTTGATCTCTTCCCATAACAGAACCTTTAGACACTATCAAAAAAACCTCTTTTTTTTTTTTTTTAATTGAAACTGGAATCCCAGATTTTTCTATAGTAAGCACACAAAATGTTTTTTGAAGTGATGTTCCAATTTTTAAGTGTACTAAATCACAGTAAATTATACCTTGTTAAGAGCAAAGAGTTAGCGTAATATTTCTATATGTGGTATAAAAGTAATTGCAATTTCAAATCAACATGCTGTAGATGTCAATGTAGCCTGTTGATAGGTCTCTGACAGGAATTTTAAAATTGTAATAAATTACTTAAATTATTATTTTAATTTAAATTGGTTTTTATTTCCATGGCAACGGTAGGAGCATGTGCAAAAGGTTTTCCAGAAGCAAGAAAGTATGGAAGAAATGTTTCAAAAGCGACAAGTAAGTCTTAAGAAACTGGCAGCTAAGCAGACACGTCCTGTTCAGCCAGTTGCACCAAGACCTGAAGCATTTATAAAATCTCCTTGTACTTCTCCAGGTAAATAACTGTTATTAGCCTTTAACTAATTTTTTGTGCTATGCTGAGAAACTAAAAGAAACTTTCAGCCATAGTTTGTGGTTCCACAAACATCTGTGTCAGAGCTGATCAAGTTCTGACTTCTGTTTGATTCTGGTTTGCATGTTTAGGTCTTCAAAGAGAATACGTGTCCAACTCAGAAAGCAGCGCACTTCGGAGAGTAAACTACAGAAAAGGAAAGGTAATTTTGTTACTTTGCATTTTTCATGCATGTGCTACTTGAGAAAGTCACAGTACAACAGATTATTCGGGAACTCTCAATACGAATGAGGCAATTCCACTGAAAAAGTGATGGTATTGTCCCAGTTGAGGTAACACTGGTGAAACAGTCATGTGGTTTAAACAGGGGCTGCTTTGTTGCTGGGTTGGTTATGAGGGAAGGTAAAGTAAATAGTTGCTAATATTAGGAAAAATGTTAGGGGCAGCAAAATATTAAATCTGAACAAGAAACATTTTTTATTTGCCAGTAGTAATTGGCTACTCTTAAAATAGTTGACAGTGAAGAAGTAGTTGTCATTGGCTCCAAGACAGCTTCACCTGACCTAATGGGGTGCCATTCCCAAGTGGGGATGGTTTTCCAGCTCTGCCTGTGGCAGGGGAAATATCCTGACGGCAGCCAGAGAAACAAGTAGTTTTTTTACTGGGTTAGAGAGTTGAATCAACTCAGCAAAAGTTCAGCAAGACAAGGCAAGGAGGAAGGCAGGACCACGTGACCAGGATGGACAACATTTGCAGAAAAAGGGGTAGTTCAAGGAGGGGTTGAAAGCAGAATCTTTCTCTTTTTTCAGCAAGCTACAGTTAGGTTTAGTCATTACAGTAGAAGTTTTAAGAGTGAATTTCTGTGTCAGGTTAGGAAGTAACCAGAAAGTTAGCACCCTATTTTTAGCTTGGAAAACAGACTAAGGCTAATGTTGCCTGCAAGATTATGCTGGTGTTCTGATGTCTTTGAAAAGGGGCTTTGAACCACCATCTTTTCTAAACTGGCCTCTGATAGAGAACTTCCCTTGTCCAAATGTGTGTTTCAAGACCTTCAGGTTGACTTGAGGTTTTTTTGCAGTGTTCTTACAAATTGCCTTAATTTTTAGTGGAGTACAGTCTTTCCAGTGAAAAGGCATACTAGTAGAGCTGAGCACACAGCTCTGTATTTTAAAGTGTTCTTCTCCCATCTGTGATGCCATGGTTACTTTTTTCACTGTTTGTTTCCTTCTTTAGAGTGAAATGACTGAACTCCATCAAAGCAGAGGAGGATCCACAATGGATGATGAAGAAAACCTAGCTGTGTTACGACAGTACGTATATTTTGATAAGCAAAAAGCGTGGGTTTTCTCTGCTTTGGTTCCAGCAAAGCCTGAGTTTGGCTAAGGATTTGATAAGAGAAGTATATATCTCTGAAATAAGCTCAGTGCTTTTTGAAAGGCATTGGCTATGCTCTGTGCACAGAGGAAGATATTCCAGGCTGCAGCATCATTTAGAGTTTGGGTAGTAGCAGACTCTGCCTCTGCAGTGAGGTGATGCTATGGCTGGATAACTACATATTTTCAGAGATGATACAGTTTTGAGTAATAAGCCTCCTGTAAATCTGTTGAAGGTTTTGGTCTCCATGCTTCAAGACTTCATCTTTTTATTGGACTCTTTTTAGTCCCTCTTTTGATAAATATTACCAAAAAATCACTTGTATAAAAACTGAACAGCATTATTTATATTAAAGAAATAACTTAGTACCACTTGCAATGCATGTAGCAGAACCTGCATTTTTACCTGTAAACTGTCTACTTACATGGTCTTTTTATTGTTACAACCTTGTGTTACATCATACAAAATCACAAGGGAAGGAGTTTGGGGGGAACTATGATTTGATGCTTGATCATTAGAGAAATTGAACTTAAAGCAGCATTGAGATATTTAAAGTGTGCCCTAAGTGCCTCTAATTTAAAATTACCAGTGTAGCTTGAAGTTTGTATTTGATAATCCTATACAGCTCCAACTCCAGCTCCCATGATAGTTGCAAACACAGCATAACCAGACTTTGTACATACAATGACAAGACACTTCACTGCTTCAATTAAGTTACTACAGCACTTAAACTGCTAGATTTGACTTTCTTTCCTGTTCAAATACATTTTCAAAAATTTTAAAATATTTTAAAAGTACATATCTCTTGATAAGGTTATATAAACCGTTAACAGGACTATCCATGGAACATCACATTTTCCATTACCTGGAAGTTGTTCTTTTATTGTCTGAAGTAAAGAAGAAACAAAGACAAAATTGATGTTGCCTCATTACTTTGCAGAAGTGAATAGGCCCTCCTTAATTGTCATCCTTTGTCCACAGGCATGTAATGAATGAACTTATCGAGACTGAACGAGCATATGTGGAAGAACTTCTCTGTGTTCTTGAGGTAAAGACTAAATTTCGCTGTGGCTGTTAGTGAATCTACTTATCTCTTGCATTTCATGGATGATCTTATGTTTTCCTTAGCACTGTAAAGCCTCTGTTTGTTTTTTCAAGCAGTGTGATCATTATATTTTTCCTTTCTCACCATATTTTCACAGAGGCAACAGTATGTGGTTTTTTTCTAGAAATAGACATACAGGTAGAATTTTGTATTAGAAAACAACAAATGGAGCAGAAAATAAGATATGCCTTAGTATTTAGGTGGAATCATAGTGAGATTTGTAATGATCATTAATTATTGCAGAGAACTGCAAAGAACTCTTGGGTCAGGTCCACGAAGGTCGTGTGTCACACAGGGATGTGAATCTGCATCAAGAGGCTCTTGTGTCAGAGGAGAAAATTTTTTCTTACATCATTCTTTGCATATCTTTAAGTGATCTTCTACATGTCTTGGGTACAGCTGTGGGAACAGAATGCCTTGTAATAAAACCCTCATTTGAAATCGTCAAGGAAACAAAGGTGCTCTCTCTGCTCCACACTTGTGGAGGCACGATTGTGGTAGTGCTGAGTTGCTTGTAGAAATACACTGCAGTATTCTTTTTTTCCTCAAGTTTAAGTCTTCAACTATAGATGTCATTTTCTTGTAATCCAGTTTGACTGCAGGGGATGAGGAAGTTGCAGATAACTGTGGCTGAATAATTTTAATCAGGATGAACTGGAACTGAGCCAAGTGGGTATTCTTGGTGTCCAATCAATGTTAAGCTCCTAAATAGGAACTGTCTGAAGTTATGGACCAGGACTGATGATTTCTGAACACATACCTTCAAGTAAGAGGAGTGTATAAGGGGTTTGGGCTCTGGTCTTGGTTTTACTCAGCTTCCCACAGCTTTTATTCATCTTTCCACAGCATTTACATCCTGTGTTCAGTCCAAGTGCTAGAAGTGTTGATTAGAGTGGGATGGTCACATCTGACATGTGATAATAAAGCCAGCTCAGTCTGGAGTGAATCTTAAAGATCACTTTATTCTCTGCTTTTGTATACAATGCCATCTGTGCATGTCTATTCACAAAATCGAGACTTGAATAGTTGGAGGATTTTTGGTTTGTACTGCTGCTGCTGGAGGGTTCTTGCAGAATCTTTCTATTCCCTTGGTGTTACTCTTGATTTCCATAGTGTGCAGTGCAACTCCTGTCTTGCTAGGCCGAGCTGTCTTGGTTTTGTGCCAATGTGATAGACACTCCAGTACTCGGACCATGCCAGGCACACCTCTCTGTGCCTCCTTGCAGTTTGGTATCCCTTTTAGCTTGAACTCAAGTGACTGGGAATGGCAGCAATAATTCTGGATCAGATACCTGCTGAGGTATGGTTCAATGGCATTTTCTAGCTTCTGAGTAATTCTTGTTATTAATCCATAATTCTGGCTGTTCTCCCATTTCCTTTGTTTCTCCTATTCTATTAATTTTTCAAATTTTTGTGTAAAATGACCTGGTATGCCTTTGTAGGGACAGTGCCTACTCTTATTATGTTATATTTGCCATGCATTTCTGTCTGCCGAGGATTCCAACAGGAAAAAAAGCGAGGTAGTTCCCAAGGTTGATTATTTGGAAACTGCTATAGCTTATCCAAGCTTGATAGTTTTTCTTTCATTAATAACCATAATCATCCCACTTTAGTCTGTGAAATTAAATAATCTTTACTGGGAGAAGAATGCTGGTCTATTCTATTTTTATGTATTGCATTCTGCTCTTTTATGTATTTGCTTGGATGCTTTTAGAACAGCTTTCAAATTAAAGACTAAGCAAGGCCTTAAACGTTTTTAAAGTAAGATTAAATAAGCTCTATGGCTGCGTTAAGTAGCTTTCCCCCTCTTTTCTGAAAGCACAATTACTGCATAGGTAGTAAAACATGAAGGTTTCATAGTAAATTTTAAAAATCAGCCAAAACTGAAAAAAAATGGAAAAAGCTTTATGTCAATGTAGGTATTTCATGCCTTTGTTCCTTCAAAGTTCGAAAGTAATGAACTCTGTCAGGCTTCCTTCCACCTCAGCTAAATTAAATACTCCTTTATGCCAGTGTTTTTTAATTAGTTGGTTGGTTGGCTGGGATTTTGTTTGTTCGTTTGTGGGTTTTTTTGGTGGTGTTTGAGAAAAAAATACCCAGAATTTTAAAGGGATGGCTCTGTTTGGTTTGGGTTTTTTTAATTAATGCTGTCCTACCCAAATGCTTGAATTCTTCAGGTTAGCTGACTTTACCAGCTAGTTCTCACATTTTTGTAGTTTGGACACCACTTTGAAATTGAAGATCTTGATTGTAGGTGCACTTTTGCTTATATTTCCTTTTAATTATTCATATTCATATTAATTATGAATTAATATGAATTATTTATTAGTTATTCATATTCGTGTAATTAAATATTATTTTTTATAATTTGATGTTGTTTATTATAGTCAATGTGCCTAATGCAAGGATCAGCTTGTGTTTAAAAAAAATTAAAAAAAAAAAACCCAAACAAAAACCGAACCACAAGAGAGAAATCTAATCCAAATCCAATGCAGGTAGAATCATCTTCCTTCAATGCATGTATGCTAAGAAAACTATTTATATTAAGAAATCTGTTTATAGTGCAAGGTGCTAGATTATTCCTACCTCTCTTCAGGTTGATTTGTTGGGAGTGTTTTGTTTGTTTAGGGGTTTTTAGTGTTTTGAGAGAATGCACATTAGTGACTTCGGGACCAGAGGAGAACAGTCCTGGGCTAAAACCACCTGTGTCGTTATCTGTGCTGGATGAACAGACGAGAATGTGTGCTTATATGACGAGTGGAAGATGTCAGAATCTAAATGACAAGTGGAAAATGTCAGAATTTAAAGCTCCTCCATTTGGTACTAATGCAAATGGAAGTGCCTTAAACACAATTTTTAGCTTAATGGTTTCTTTTACCTGCAGAAATAACTACAGTCAGCTTGTTCCTTCTTAATAATGGCTAAGGCAGGCATGAAGGTGTGTGTGTGTACTGGAATTATGGCTCTAAATTCAGATGTGTAAAGCCTTAACCAAAAGAGTATGAGTTATGATTTGTAAGCAGTATGGGAACGCAGAGCCTTTATTCATGAAAATGATTGCAGACTTTGTTTCATCCTCACTTATCTTGAATTGCAGGAATTACTCAAGTGTCTTTCTAAAAACTCTGTTTGTGTCTGAATTGGCTGATGGGAAAACAGAATTCGTATTGATCTTTCATGATTAATTCTGAGCTCTTTCTTGTCTGTCTGTCAGCCTGAAGGCAGACTGCCTTGTTAGAGAGAGAGGTACTGCAAGTAAAGGGAGATAGTCATTGTGTCTCTCTCCTGTGTTGCAGGGTTATGCTGCAGAGATGGACAACCCCTTAATGGCTCATCTCATTTCACCAGAACTGCAAAATAAGAAGGATATCTTGTTTGGGAACATGGAAGAAATTTATCACTTTCACAACAGGTGAGGATTTGCATTCAGTTCTAAGAACAGCATTTGGATGTGATTCTTTACTTTGTATTTTAATCTGCTTTAGATTGCTAAAAGATCCTTACTGAGTTCTACTTGTCTATCTGGCATGTCAACATTGTATTGCATAGAAGAGGAAAAGCAAAATATCTGTAAAAGATGAGCAAAGCTGTGTGAGACTGCGTATTTGCAGTACACGGGTAGAAATTTGCATTGTGGTCGTCTTTCTGAAGCAAGATATTTGGATGTGGTTACAACATAATTAAAGTAGGTCTTATTTGGGTTTCCTTTTTCTTTAAGTACTTTTGCTATAGAAAGTGAATTATGGTTCTAAACCACAAATTCTCAACTCTTGCGTCTGATTGAGGATGATTAATGTTATATGTCTATAGGTGTATTAAATAATATATAAAATTAATATATATAAAACATATATATTTATATATATTAAAACACATATTGAATGACCTCTCTGAAGTCTGAATCCTTGCTGCTAGAGAGGTATTTCATCATAGGATAATATTTAAATTTATGGGAAGGATAAACTGATTTTCAAGAGAAGCATATTAAGTGGTTGCTTCTTATTCAGGCAAAACTACAATGAAAATTTGGGCACTGGTTTTTTGGGGTTTTTTGTTCTTTGGGTGGGTTAATTTTTAGTTTTGGGAAGGTAGTTTTGGGGTTAGTTGTTTGGTTTGTGATCTTTGATAGTATTTGGAAGCAAAACCCAAACACTCGAAACTGTACAAATCCAGCTGCTGAATACATAAGGCAAGGAAACCAAATCCTCCTTCCTTCCCCAACCTCATATTTGAATTCAGTTGCAGCAACAGTAAGCTAAAAAACATTGATCAGAATATTTGTTTTAATTTGCTATCCCTTTTAAAGTACATGATCTTGAAGAATCATGTTTAGTTTTGTAGTGTAGAATTACAACTCTGTTTCCAAAATTTTAGAAAACAAATTGCAAGACTGTGAACGTTATGACAATTTTCTCTAATGAGTGCTCTAAGAAAATTTTCTTCCTCATAGAATATTCTTGAGAGAACTAGAAACCTATGTAGAATACCCAGAACTCGTAGGACGGTGCTTTCTGGATCAGGTATGTGTTGCCTTTTGCTGGCACTTCACTCACAAGCCTGTGTAGGACGTGAGAGTAATTCTCATGGAGTAATTGCCACCACATCCCCTTTGTTTGTCCTGAGCATGTGATAGGTTGAGAATGTAGGTGTTCATGGAGAGTTGGAGCCCTGTGCAGCACAAGTAATTTTGTTAGAAAACCTACTACCTCATTAAAAGAAAACTGCTTTTTTAAAGTGGCAGTTAGGAAAGCATGAAGAGGAGTCATGCACTGCATTGTTTCACATCACTATAAATGGTTGGTTTACTTGGTTAGATTTCTTTATTGGATTGTTGTTGTTCTTTCCTATTTTTTTCCAAGAGTACATCTCAACAGAGTAAGTCCAAAACATTTTTTATTCTGAAAATAGAAAACTATGACAAAATTGAACTTTTTTAAATTGAGAATGTACTGAACAATGAGTCTCACCTGTAGTATATTGAAGGCTAAATAAGAATGTGTGTATGGAAGTCAGTCACCTGTTGTTGCTGCCTATTGATGCTTTAAAGCTCCTGGGAAGAGCCATTCCTCCCTCTTCTATTTACTGGCTACATCCATGCAGATGCTGTTTCCTAAAACGGAGGGATGGAGGTACTGCTGTGCCTGCTGATTTCCCACCTGGTCTTTCCCTTTTATCTGAGATTACTGTGGCATTTCCAACAGCCTTTATTTCCTTTCGCTTTCAACAAGTGCTGAAGTCATGCTATTGAAATTTCACGTTTCTGAAGTAACAAGGGGGAACAAACTGCTTGGTTTACCTTAGTATGACTCCCAGTGAAAAATACATTTGTGAAATGAAAATAAATAAAAAGGACAAAGTCTTTAAAACTGCACAGTGGGTCTCGTGGCTGGGCACTCACAGAGATATTTTTATATCTTTATATATTTTTATATCACAGAAATATCTTTATATATTTTAGAAGAAATATATTTGTAAATATAACATATGCTTTTTCATAAGGTATTTAACATTCAACTGAGGCAAAAATTAACACGAATGTGTTATTTTGCAAGTACCAAATTAGTAACCATTACAAAATCAGTGATTTTGCAATTCCTTGAGGCATCCCAAGTGAAAAACAATTATTCCATTTTTGTTTGTGGTGTTTTTCTTCTACCATTTTTGATTATGAAAAAAAAATGTTAGGAACTTTGTCTATTAAAGTCACAAGAATTTATAACTTTTTGCTTGTCTCCCCAATTCCAGATGGAAGACTTCCAGATTTATGAAAAATACTGTCAAAATAAACCTCGATCCGAAAGTTTGTGGAGGCAGTTTTCAGACTCTGTATTCTTTCAGGTATGCTTGCTTGAATCCCTAAAATAATGATGGCCTTGGTTTTGTTGGGGTCTGGGTTTTTTGTTTGGTTTATTTTTACTGAATCTTCTCAAGAACAAATAACACAAATACTGATAAGTGTCCTGATGAAATCCAACGCTGATTGCAGGAATGTCAAAGGAAACTCGACCACAAGCTCAGTTTGGACTCATACTTGCTGAAACCCGTTCAAAGAATAACCAAGTACCAGTTATTACTGAAGGTATGTGATACTAAATAATAATGCTAAGCACATTTTGTGCATTTGATTTTTTGCAATGTTGCTTCTTTCAGGCTGCTGGGGAGAAACCTAAAAGTTAGTGAACAGATGTATAAAAGAAAACACACAAATCCCAGTCCATCAGTTTTCAGATCAGTTTTTTTATCTTTCAGTCAAAAAACTTCTAATAAGCAAATGTTATGCTGAACTTGTGTAACTGCTTTTGCCCTTAGATTTCTGCTGAAAAGAAGGTGAAAAGTTGATGAGGGGAAAACAGAAGGTCCAAGAAAACTTTGAAACAAAGAAGATAGAGTATCTGAAGTACTTGTTATTCTTCAGTTACAGTCACCCCACCCATAATGCAGGAACTTGCCTGAGCTGTAGGAAATGCCCTTGACAGAGAGCACTGTATGGTGTTTGTATGAAGGATGCTTTTGTGATTCACTTAAATGTTCTATACTGAGAGAGCAAAATAAGAGCAATATACAATCATAAATTTATTTAAATTAATGAATAACATTTTGTCATGTTGAACTAAGAAATATTTCTCACAGACACATTACAATAATTGTATTTAACAGTAGCTTAAAAATTTATCTCAAACCAGATTTACCCTGGATTTAAAAGTGAGCTGTTAACAGCCTTTAAAGAATTAGTTATGATAGGCTTGTGTAAAGAGAGGAGAATTATAAAGGTTTTTGACTTAAAATATATTCAGCTATGTTTATCTATATCAAATTGGAAGGTGCAGCTTCACCAATAATCCCTTTAGAGAACAGATTCCTTTTTAAATGTGTAGGCAATTCTCAGTGCAGTGAGTTTAAATCTACTACTAGCATCCTAGGCCTTGCCATAATTAAAAGAGTAAATTAAATTTGACTGTGTTTTAAAATTTATTCACTTCTAAAAAGTAGCAAATGAAAAAAAGCTGTCCTTTTGTTTGAGGATTGTTGGTTTGTTTTTGCAGTTGTGATGAAAAAAAATGTTTGCAAAGTTAGTCATGTAAAATCCTTACATACAGCTAACACAACCTCTAGATGAACTAAATATATTTGGCTAGTTAGCAGCAGAGATGAGATGTAAATCTTTAGGGTCTGTTGAGTTCCAGCCAGTATTGAACTAACTGGATTATGTAGGATAAAGCTTTACTTTGCTAACTTTAAAATCACAGAATCATAGAATGGTCTGGTTTGGAAGGGACCTTAAAGATCTCATTCCAACCCCCCTGCCAAAAATTCAATGTTAAAATTTCAACAGTCCTAGCTGCTTCTGTTTCAAAAGCTCAGTAAGTGTGTTGTCATTCTCTTTCACTCAGGAAATGCTGAAGTACAGTAAGAATTGTGAAGGTGCTGAAGATCTTCAGGAAGCACTAACTTCTATACTGGGCATTCTTAAAGCAGTTAATGACTCTATGCACCAGATAGCCATTACAGGCTACGATGTGAGTACCAATATTTTTGCTTGCTTTTAGCTTCATTTTCATTTCTTTCTTAGATATATGTACAACATACCCTATAGTATGTACTAATAATGAGAAGAGTGTTTTACAAAACATGCCTTTAAACTTAATTGTGTAGTGAAAATAATTGAAAAGGGACCTCTTTATACTCTTTTGAAGGTTTCCTGCTATAACTAATATTTTCCTGTCTACCTAAGTTCTTTTTTCTTTGATTTTCTTGACAATGAGTGAAATACTGAAAACTGTCATGAAGAGTCTGGCTTAAGCTACAGCCAAATGGGAGTGGCTACTAAGTTTTTATATCTATATGTAAAACTACACCCAAAACTTTCAGTTCCCAAAAAATAACAAAATACAAAATACTATGTAAGCAAATTTGGAGCAGAGTTTTTATATAAAACAATGAAACATGTGCTGTGCTTCCCTCTGTGTGTAGTTCTCTGTATCTCTGCTACTGGTACTCTTGACTGTAAAATTCTGCCTGAACAGTTTGTCCAGTGAAAATTATATGTGAGTATTCAACACTAACTTTATTTTTATTGCATTTCCAAATCCAACATAAAAACTGATATGAGAGATTATTGGAAACAATAGACCTGTAAAGACTTGTTCAGAGTCTATATTTTTAATCTGATGTTATCTCTGTAGTTACAAATATCACTGTTTGTTTGTTCCAGGGAAACCTGAATGAGCTGGGCAAGCTTTTAATGCAGGGATCCTTCAATGTGTGGACTGATCATAAAAAGGGTCACACAAAGGTGAAAGATTTGGCACGCTTCAAGCCAATGCAGCGACACCTCTTCCTCCACGAGAAAGCAGTGCTGTTCTGTAAAAAGCGAGAAGAAAATGGAGAGGGATATGAGAAAGCACCTTCTTATAGCTACAAACACTCCTTAAATGTAAGACACTGATCAATCCTGAAGGTCAAGGTACTGAGGGCTTTACCTGTAGTAATACAACGTTCTAGTTTTATCTCTGCAAACCTGTGTTGCAGCATTGCACTGGGAACTTCACCCTTTCAGACAAACCTGACTGGTGCTGCAGGTCTGTGTCATTTTGTGTTGCTGTCTGTCCAGCTGAATGGCAGTTGCATTAATCACACAGAAAACATAGAGCAAGGTAATGTAAAAAACACATAGGATTCGGTGGTCTGGATTTTAAAAGCAACATTTTACAAGTCAGTGTCAGTGTGATGTACCTAAACCCTTCTTCCCTCCAAGGTAGCTAGGTTGATACAAAGCATTAAATCTCATCTCTAACATGCAGATCACAACTTGTTAGCCATTCTCTTCCTTGTGCAAGAAGCCAGATGGGGTTTTTCTTTTCAGAAATAAGATACCAAAGAATACCAGTAGCTGCCTGCTTCTGTTTTTAACATAATTGTAATGCAGTAGGTCAGCTTCTGTTCTCTTTGCTTCCAGATGGCTGCAGTTGGAATAACAGAAAATGTCAAAGGTGATGCAAAAAAATTTGAAATCTGGTATAATGCGAGGGAAGAGGTTTACATTATACAGGTAAATAAAATGCCACTACTTTAAAAAAAAAAAAAATCCTGTCTTACAATATCCATAGAGGGTATTGTATACACCATTACTATAGCTGTCACTGGAGTAGTGGGTGGTGTGGGAGATGGGGTTTGACGGTAGCCCATGCACAGCCTCTGCCTCAGCCTGCGCCAGTTGCGGCAACCAGTGTCTGTTCATGGAAGGACTAGAGCGGGAGCTTTGTCTGGAAGGATTCCTCTGAGGGAGAAACCTAAAGGAAGGATTCCTCTGAGGCTATGCTTTGGCATGCAACTATTTGTGTAATAACTGTTCTGTGCTTGATGGCTGATTGTATTTATTTTTGGGTAGGCACCAACCCCTGAAGTTAAAGCTACTTGGGTAAATGAAATAAGAAAAGTGTTGACAAGTCAACTACAGGCATGCAGAGGTAAAATACTTTGGAGATATATATAAATTTTTAATTTTTTTTTTAATCTATTTTCTTTTCAAACTTCAAATCCTGCCCTGTAGATCTTCCCTGTGTAGGACACAAATCAATTTTAATGGTTCTTTTCCCTTCCTCCATTGCAGAAGCTAGTCAGCACAGGACACTAGAACAAACACAGAGTTTACCTCTGCCACTACCAGCATCATCTTGTGCAAGGTAAATATGATGTCAGATCAGCCTATTTATCTTGTAAATATACAAATACATCTGGTTTGCAGCTCCTCATTGCTCCTACCCCTTAATACTAGTCCATGTGTTTTAAGGTTTTGGTTTAATTCTCTTCCTACTATAAAGCTGTAAATCTTGAAGTTTTTACATATCCAGAACTGTTAAACTCAGCACCAGTGGCGGGGGCTTTGCCAATTAATAGAGATCGCCACAGAAATGTAATTTTCTGTACCAGCCAAAATCCTGGTGGCATTATGTGTCTGCTTGCTGAATAGCCAATTATATACCTTACACTCCAGATAAGAGAGTTTTATGGAGGAGCCTTTTTCTTCCTTCACTGTTCTTTTCCTTTACCTGGATTAACTTGTTCTTCCTTTTCCAATGTCATGTTACCTTCCTTTCTGTCTTTTTCACGGCAGTATCTTTTCTCTGTCCCTTATTATTTTACTCCAATTTACTTTGGGTTTCTTTAACCTAAGTAATGTGTTAATTCCTCCAGTGTCCCAATTTCTGGGTCAAGTTTTTCTTTTTTTCCATTCTTCACCATACCAACCTATATATTCTTCTGTTCCCATCTGCTGGTCTGCCTTTGCCTGACACCTCTCTTTAGTTCTCTGCTACTCACTCTAGTTTTTCTTATGTGTATATGTACCTATCCATAAGCCCATGTGCTCATATCCATATGGTGTGTGCTCGAGTATGTATTGGTAGCTCTCTGCCCTGCATCTTTTATGCATCTGCTTACTGCTCAGGGAGAATTTCCCAGATACATCATATTTGTGGAGTGTCTTTCTCTATTCCACTCCCAGATGGAGTTGTGATGGGAATCACTGCAAGGTCTCTCATTTGTTCCTGCATTAAGAGCTTCTGAGAGGCAGAGTTTATTCCTTTATCTTTCTTCTTTTTTTCCTAGAATATCCAGGAGGAACCTGTTAGCTGCAAGTGAGTGGAAGCTGTCCTGAGCCATCTTTTCAGTAGCTCCCACTGCCACAGTACCTGTGGTTGCAGTTAGTTAGGAGAGGTGTTTCTCATTCATATGTTGTCATGGTCTTTGAATGCACAGTCACCAATTACTTTTTCAGTCCTGGAAGCTACAAGCTGGGAAGTAACAAATAAATGGTTTTCAGCCTATATATCCGTATGTAAAAGACAGCCTGTGACTGGATTGATTGTCTTCATTTTCTTCTGATAAACAGTCCTTCACGAAACCACATCAGAAATACCAAAAAAATGGAGGAGAAAAAAGCTGATCTCACAAATCTAGAAGGCTGTGGCAGTACAGTAGTACCAAAGTACCCCGAGAAAGGCAAAGGTGAGTTTTCCCATTCATGTTGTGGTGTTTAATGCAAGGAGCATGCTTGCACTGCAGATACACAGGCAGATCCACCAGCAGAGTAGCCATGGTAGAGCAGGGGAGGCAGCAGGACTCCTGATCAATTTGGGCTTTTCTGTTTTAAGCCCTAAGGCAGCCCACCCACAAAGGTGGGTGCCCACACTGCACCAGCGTGCTGGTCCCATCTGCCCTTAGCTTGGGATTGATTTCTACATTCCAGTGTGTGGTGTGGGCAGGCCCAAAGTCATCTTGAATAGATGGTAGCCAAATGCAGGTGGGAAGTATTTGTTATAAGGTCAAAGTCTGCAGTAGGTCTTCTCTTAGAGCTGCCCAGCTTCTCAGGGTTCTTTTTCTCTGAAAAAAATTCTTGGCGTTACCTGATCTAAAGAGGGATTGTTTTGTTTTGTTTTGTTTTTTCTCTTTAATTTTTTTTCCATCATGAAGATAATGTATTGAACCAGTGGCAGTACAGGCCCTTGCACCACAAGAACAACCGACCAGTTGTGTCGTACCTGGACTTTCAGTTGTCCTTTCTCATCCTAACATGCAGGTTCCCTGGCACAGGTGCAAGTGACTTTTTGCCTTGATCTTTTCATGGTTTTCTCCCTTTTCTTTCTGTGTCCCTCTCTTCTTTTGTAGACAACACTAGCTCTACCTCAGAATGCTCTGTACTGTCAAAAAAGCGCTTTACGCTGCAGGGCTTTACTAACCTCAAAAGTCAGAAAGGTAATTTAAAAAAACAAGGGTAGACTGTTTTCTGTGTAAGGCTGTAATTGAAGCATCACTTTGTATGTGTGTCTAGTGTGATAGGTTTTCAGTGTACACACTAGCTTGTTCTTCTAAGGTCAAGCTAGGTTCCTTAGTCGTTGCCTCTGACAGGGAGATTTCAAGAGGAACCAGTGCCGGAGTGGGAGGGGGAGATGCAGCTGGGAAAAGTGGGGCTGTGAAGATGCAAGGGAAGGAGTGCAGTTTCCAATGCCTCCAGTCTCACTGTCAAGGCCAAGGATGGCGTTTATAGTGCCCCATTCCTGTAGAAAAACTAGAGGAAGGAAGTTGTCTTCTGATCAGACACCTGGCCTGCTTCTAGCTTCAGTGGATCTGCCCCAAATGCACTTGTACTTGGCAAAAAGGAATCAAGGTGATTCTGTGTGGGTTTTATAGAGGATTTTCATATTGGCATCCTTGTTAACAAAACTCTCAAAGCATAAATAACTGCAGCAGAATATGTCTGACAATGTTTTGCTGGATGGAAAAATAAGAAAGAATTTCCCAATTCTTCCAGAAATGGTCTTTGCCTCTTTTTTTTCTAAAACAGGCAATAAGGGTCTGACACCTTTCTTGCTTCCTCCTGCCAAGTAATCTCACTGGTACAGTCACTTCTTGCTTTGAAGAGCTGTCTTTGAACAGTCTGAATTGCATTAAGATGATGCCACTTGTTCAAGAGCATGGTATTTCTCCCTCTAAGCACCTTTCCAGAATGCCTGTTTAAAACCCAATTACCTTTGAGTTCTTTCTGGAGAGACTCTAGGGTTGTGTATCTAATGCTAATGAGGTGAGCACTAATGTCCCATGCTTGCCTTGACAGAAACTCCATCTTCTTCTGCTAAAAGCCAGACATTGCCAATGATCCTTCTTACAGGACCAGGTATTGCTGTAGCACTAGATTTACATAAAAATGATTGCTTAATTTGGTAATGTTTGTCTGAAATTGAAGTTAATTGTATTCAGCTGATGTCTATTTAATTTAGAAAAGTTTACATATATTTTCATCTATTACTGTAAAATTAATTTGTCAATTTATCTTCAAATAACTACTTGTGAATAAATAATTCCTTCTGCTGCCATGCCCCAGTGACAGCTAAAATTAGATTACAGAAATCCACTTGTTTTCCAGTGTAAACTCAAAGGTATTTAGCATGCAATCCACCTATTCTCTTTTTTCCAGTTCTTCAATATCTCTCTTCTGTGTTTTTTACCTATTCATCCTCCTGCAGCTTCTCCTACCAGTCCTGACAAAAAAGCCAAACGGCATGAAGTAGTGAGTGACCCAACTCCTTTTGGTTTAAGAGGTACAGTGATGCCACATCTTGTACTCCACAAGTACCCACACATCCCTCATGTAATATGTTACACCAGAGTGCTGGGAATACCTGTATGATGCTGTTGTGTGCAGGAGTATTGACATCAGCTGTGTTTTTCCAAGTGGATCTGGATATACTGGTTTTGGTAGCACAATTGGTTGAAGTTTTACTTTGGTTTTAAATGAAGTAGCATATGGGTTACTAGTTTTTAGAAAACAGTGGGGAAGAGATCTGTTGCCAAAGAAAAGGCCAGAAGCTGGGTGTTTAATGGAATTACAGGGGTGTCCAGCTGCTATGCGAGCCTGATTTTCCATGTGTTAGGATCCTTCTGTCACTGTGCCCCTTGTGGAGAGGATTTAACTTTTAAAGAAGCAAAATATTCCAAAACCCAGATCACTGTCATGTGGAATTTCCATTTTAGATCGGCATTTATTACTGCAATCACAGCCCTGTTGTATCTTTCTTTGGGTGATAGTAGGCAACTTTTACCACCCTGTGAACCCCAGATGACTTAACTGAACCCCTTGCAGCAGTTTGCCTCCCATCCTCCCAACTCACAGCTGAGCAGAGAATAGGAAAGCATTTCAATTAAACAATCCATTTCTAACCAGCAAGGCTGTTGGTGAAGGTTTGGGTACAAATCCCTAGGGCTAGTTAACTAGAGTAGTAGAGAGTACAAAGAGAGCAGTCCCTCTCTTCCTGACTCTTCCCACTAGTATCTCCTTCAGAATATATTAGTCTCAAGGTGAAGCTGTTTCAAGCCCTACCATCAGCCTCCTCTCCAGGTTTCTGAAGTCTTTGTCTCACCTGTGGAAATGGTGTAGGCTCAGCTGCTGTGCTGGGTAAACTGTGCAACACTGTTCACCTTGTCTGAGCAGCAGGCAATGTAATCTTGGGCTAGACATCTGCAGAAGGGTGGATATGAGAGTTACAAGGTTATTTTTATGCAGGTAGGAGGCAAAACCCTGAGATCTTCAGGTACCATGGGAATCCTGAAAAACATCTGAAAGAAAAGGGTGTTTTATTGCCTTTCCCACAGATGCTGGAATTTTGCAAGGGAGAGAGTCCTTGATAATTGCTAATTTACAGTAAAATTATCGTGTCCTTGGAACAGGCTTATCTGATTTGCTGTTCTGTCCTAGAAGCATCTCACTTTATGAAACTGCTAAACCAAGCAAATTAATTTAAAACATCTACTAACTCCTCCTTCTGTCTTATACCTTCCAATCTCTTTTCTGATGCTTTATCTCCTTCCCCAACTCCAAAGAGGGATAAGCAGGGAGCTGACCCCGGCATTTTGGGATGAAACTGCACCAGGTGATGGTCACAGCGCCCCAGTGCAGAGCCCATGGCTCTCACTTGTTTCCTTTCACTGCTGTATTGCTCTGATTTATGCTGAAGTGAGCTCAAGGAATATCAATTAGTGTCAGAAGTACATGTTGTAGGCAGATCATAGCTCTTTGAAGAAACCTGTGAGATTGTTTCTGAAGAGAAGCAGTTAATGAATTCTGGGTTTTCCTGGCATCATTATATCTAAACTCATTTCTGAATAACCTTGTCTTTTCTCAAGACTGCCTGCCCTTTTCCTACCTTTCCTGCCTTCATAGGGAGCTCCGATGTAGTCCCACCCTGCAGAACACACACACACACACACACACACACACACACAGATGGAATGTGCATGCATAATTTTAGTGTCTATAGTTTGCTAATATGAATACTACCACAGTGACCACTTCCCTTCCCAGGATGAAATGGGCTTTTATATAAGACTTGTTGAGTGCCAGCTTGTGTGAGGAGGAATAGGAATGTTGGTATGGCAGGATTAGGCCAGTCTGCTCTTAGCACAATATAAGAAAGAGGCTGAGGAATAAACGCTTTTACCCAAAATGTACCAGAGGAGCAAGCCAGTGAGTATAAGGTTAGAGGCCCTTACAGTGTGATTTCACTTTCTTTTTCTTTTGTGCAACTCATTGGTTCTGTTTCTAATGAGAACTTGGAACAATTAGGAGAAACCAAGATTTCTTTTGTTGCCTTGTTCTTAACTTAGAAATAACAGAAATGGTTTCAGCTGTGTCCAACAAGCCAACTAGAAGATGTAAGCTTCCAAGGAAATTTTCATGGAATACAGCAGAAATTTATTACTCAGTTTCTTCACAGATGGAAGTTCATTCTTAACCCTGGACAGGGCCAAATGGGTCAGTACTTCTAATCTTGTGCAGGTCACTCAGCAGCATAGGCAAGGTAAAAGTCCCACTCTGTTTGCTGTGCTCTGGTTGTGATTTATTTCTGATTTCTTTGGCTTTACTCTGATGCGGCTCAAGTTTTTTCTTATGCACTGGCATGACCAGCTGTGCAACAAATGCCTCAGGAGCAGTGAAAAGCAAAAATTCTGGTGCTTTCTCAATTTAACTAATAGTTACATAAAACGAGAGGTTTGTTCTTCCTTTCATTCTTTTCATTGAGTTTCACTGTTGTTACTATTTGGCTTGAAACAAAAGCTTGCTCATAAATATTTCTCTCTTTTATTATGACTTTTTTCATTATAAGCTCGACACATTTATTAGCAGCTGCTGAACTTGGTGAAAAGCATCCTGCTAATAAAACTTGATGTAGTTTTATTTGGAAGAGGGTTTTGTGCACTCTGGGTATGATTCAGCTTTATAAATAAATTAAATGGTTCATCCTGAGAGAGAAAAAGCAGTAAATAACAGTCAGGAGATTGTTGTTGCAGTGTTTGGTGCAGTGATTTAACACCAAGATAGGTCAGAGTGTTTAAGTATCCTTGTGTCAGCATGAACACTCTTAAATAACGGGCTGCCTGGTCAGGTGAAGTACAGAGTGCTTGTAGCTTGTGTGGAATTTTTCAACAGCTCTAAGTGCTTAACAGAATGAAGGAGGCAATGCTCATCTATCCCTTATTCCAGCAGGCTGTTTAGGTCACTTTGGGTGACAATCCTGTGTGTTCAACCTTTTCCCAAAAAGTGTGTCTTCCTGTCTTCCGCTTCCTCCCAAGAAAAAGGAGTATCTATCCATCGTTCATGTTTGTATAATATATATTTATCATACAAATATTTATATATATTTGTTCCTCAGTTGGGAATTTGCATTCTTTCTATTCATCTTCCTTTATATAAATCCAAAGGGCTAAATTCACTGCCATGCATTGCCACAACTCCACTTAGATGGAAACAGGCCAACTCTCGCCAGCAGTGAATTTCACCCAGTGACTGTAATAACCTCCCTATGTGCAGTTTTTCTCCAGTTTCTGTTGTTCACTTTACGGGCTTTTCAGTGGGGAGAACGTTTTCTCCCAGTCAGTGGCTCACTGCTGTGAAGTTAACTGTCTGCTGTTCATTCCCCAAGGCTGGGCCAAACCATCGCATTCTCTTGATGCATCCGAAGAAAATGACGGCTGGTCTAGTGCTGAAGAACCGCTGAATTCATCAGATGCGGAGGAAGAAGGAGGAGGAGGAGGGGGAGGCGAGATGAAGCTGGTAACCAGAAATGCTTTCCTATGGAGCTAAGCAAGTGATACCAGCACAGTGTGTGTGGCAGGATACAGGAATGCTTTGGAAGCTGGCAGGTGGGAAAGTGTCTGCCTTGAAGTGCTCAGCTGGGCAAAATTCCCAGGGCAGTGGAGAAGAACCCCTTCTCTTAAATCAGCCCCGTGTTCGTACCTTGGGGAGGTCCATCTTTGCACACCTGCAGCCCAGTGAGTCAGGGCTGCTTGTGCCATGGTACAGCAATCAAGCTATGCCATGCTCAGCTACAACGTCGACTGACTCCCACATGGACACCACGGCATGAGTTTGCCAGGTTTTCTTTTGATTTTATTTTCTGTAGACATACAAATTAATTGTGAAGTGGGAACATTTCACTGAATGTTTTTCAGGGTATGAGAATTCATGTATTGAATTTGCATGTAATCAATCTGCAGAATTTTGCTGCCTCAGTATGTATGTTTACACCATCTTTAGCATGTAGGTACACAAGAAAGAAGGGAAAAGTACTATAATTACATAACAAGAACTACAGCATACCTTGAAGTACTCAACAGAAATAATTTGTTTTCTTTCCTCTGTGTGCATTTAGACTCCTGGTAAATATACAGTTGTGACTGATTATGACAAAGGAGTTTCTGAAGAATTTACAGTGAAAAGTGGAGAACTAGTTCAACTGATTCGTGAAGGGGAGGATGGACTTTGGTACGCAGATCTGTGTTTGGAAACTTTTATACGCAGAACTGTGCTTGGAAGGCAGATGTTTAGGGCAAAACTTTCGAAAGCATCAAATGAAGCAATCTGACTTCTAATTTTCTTAATGTATTTTTTTAGGTTTGTAAAGAACCTGAGCACTGGTAGAGAAGGTTGGATTCCAGCAAACAATCTGCTGATGCTCCTAGGCAATTCAAAATCAGCTCAATCTTTAAGCAGCTCTGGTAGGCTATTTATTTTAAATGCGATGATTGTCTCTTTAAACATTCCTATTATCAAAGAAAGTAATGAAAAACAGCCACTATATAATCTTTTCTTGTATTTTGGATTTTTTTCTCCCTTTCATTTCCCAGAATCAGGCACCGCCTCCAGCACTTTAAGCACATCTTCAAGTTGCAGTGATAGCTGCAATGTCAGCAGCACCAGCTTCTCTGACATTAAGGGCTAATATGAAATGTTCATCCCACCTCCCTGGAAGGTAAATCTGGAGATTATCATTTGCTGCAGAGTTCTGGACATTGGACTTCATTGGAGAACCACCAGTTCCATGTTGCCAGCTCTGAGTATTTTTAGTGGTGACTTCTACAGGTTCTCCCAGAAGATCCCAATTAAAAGTGCATGGAATGTGAAGTTGTAAATAAAAGTTAAACGATTTGAAATAGGGTTTTGTAGAGGTTTCTGCTCTGAAGAGCTGTTAGCATAAAGCGCGTTTTCTCTTTGACACACAATCAGGTTTCTGCAGAACTGTGTCTTTTTGTAACAGCCAGAATCTGAATGTGAGCAAAAAAAATGTGTTCAATGCTAAATGCTCATTGTAAACTAATAACATAGCAATCACTGTACAGGATAGATATGAGGAAAATAAATCCAAGTTTACAATTTCTTCTCCCCAAAAGCCCTTTCTCCAAGGACATACCTCGGTCAATGCAGTGAATGGGACTCTTATGGCAATGAGGAAGGAGGTTTGGTCCACCCTTTTCTCTTGTGTTTTCAGGATATTCTTCTGCTCCCTAGAGGCTGGGATGCAGAGATGACCAGTTCACTGACCGCAACAACATCAAAAGAAACTATTATTTTATCCTTTCCAGTCTTTTAATGATGTGTGCAATGGAATAGCTCTTTTCTGAGGTATTTTGACCTCACAACCAAATTCTTTACCAGGATCACTGTGTTTACATAGCCTTGGCAATTTAGTAGTATTTTTTTCCTTATGGCGGTGCACAATGAAACAACAAATGTTCTTATTCGCTAAATGATCTTTAATAAATTATAATTTTATGGCTACTTTCAACTCTCACAATTAACATGCAGTTACAGGCAGAGGAAATGATTGTAAGTGCACTGTGGGTCAAGAGCCTTCCTTCAAACAAACCCATGAGCGCTGGAAATCCAAGATATTTTTAGTCCTAGTGTTTGTTCCAGATTAACTGAAAGAGGAAAAACCCCCAATGACATAACTTTTCTATGAAAAGGGAGCACAGGAGAAAAAATCTTAGAGAGGAGTCAGATTTGTGCTACAGATAAGTACTTTACATTTTTCTAAAAGAAGGGTGGTGCTAAACTTGTCAGTTTTCAGGGTATGATGTAAGCCAATGTAAATTTTCACTTTGTCAGATGTTCTTTGCACACCATCCTTACAAACAGTACAAAACTAAGTGCACGTCTAAAATACTGTATTCATTCCTGTCCATCTCTCAAATATTTTTGCTTATATGAAAACAGGTTTTTAACTGATTCATGTACCATATTATTTAAAAATAATGGGGACATGAAAAGTTTAACTTTCCAGAAGCACTAAGCACAGCAGATTATGTCGCTGGAAACAGCTGTTAATCACCAGACTCTCTGATTGCTGAGCCCTGAAATCTGTCTTTATGCCAGAATTTCATGTTTTAGAGGCTGCAGCTTAGAAAATTTAAATGACAAACCCTCCTAAGAATGATGCAGAGGCAACCCTACCCCAGACGCAATCAAAATGCAGCTGACCTTGGTCAGCACAAATTAAAGCATGTGTAGACACACACATATATTTATGCACATATATATGTGCATGTATGTGCTTGTGTGTATATATATGTGTGTAGATATGTATATGTGTGTAGATAAAATGTATCAATGTAAAAGATGTATTTATAGTCTTTATGCTGCTGAATGTGTCACTTTACAATTCATAAATATTTAGGTTTCTTGCAATACTGCAATATAAATGCTGATCAGGGTTTTACTTCAGGCATCTTCTTCAACACAGTTCTCGGATCTTTTTTTTTATTATTCCATATAATACTGTGCTGACCAGGAATATTTAGTCTGATGTTTAACAATGGAATAGCAACATGAGATTCAGCTTATCTTCATCTATGTAAGTTATTTTGTAAATTATCTGTAACATAATTACTTATATATTGCTGTCATTGCTAGGATGAGACTGTCGTTTCATTTCTCACTGCAGCCTCATTTGTGTTATTTCAATGGTTTTTTTCCACATCATTGCACTTTAATACAACTCATTTCACCATTTCCTTTTTTACTGCTGTTGTGAATTAGAAGTTCAAAGTCAGAAGTCTCTACTGTAATTAATTTGAATAAATTTCAGCGCTTCTTGCTGAATGCCTTTATATACACATGCTCGGGGGCTTATTTTGTCACACAGTCTCAAAAGCTTTTTTTTGGGTATCATTAAAACAGAAGAAGGTTCTAGGATTTGGAACAGAAACCCAGGTTTGTGTGTTCAGATCCTCAACCTGCTTATTCTGGGACCATCTCAGAAAAACACCATTTCACCTTTGTGATTATGTCTCACTTAGAATCACTTGCCAGGCACTAGGGAATTAAAGCCTGTCTGCAGGCTAAGGGTAAAAAATGAAAGCCAGTGTCAGGTAGTTGGATTGATTCCCTTTTTCCCATATACCCTTTTCTGAAGGAAAGCACATCACTGTTGGGTTTTCCCAAAGAAAGCTGTGTATCCCATGGATCCTGTGGTCTTAGCAGAGCAAGCTGGAGGTTTGCATCTGGCCACAGCTGGATGAGAAACAAGACACCATGTTCACCTTGCTGCATCTGAAGAGGAACATGCTTGTACATTCACTGATTAACAACTTTAAGGACCATCATGCCATGGTAGGAGGTGAATTTCACACTGACTGGAGTGATTTGGGCTGAGATGTTGGCCATGTGTATTACATGGTCCACTTAAGGTGTTACTGAGACTTCACTGTTTTTTGTTTGCTCTTGATCTTGTTACCATAACATCTCCATCTGTTACAGGTAGTCCTACTTTTCTGAGCAAAAGGAGGTCCAACCTTTTTGAGCAGATCCACATCATACCTGTTAGGGTTAAAGAACGAAAGAAGTCCAGCCCAAATGTACCTTAGTAAAGAGTAAAAGTTAAGAGGTTTCTATATAAAAATCTGATAATGATTGGTTTCTTAGATCATAGTCTCAAAGTTGGGGCACAGTGTTTCAGAGATACACAAGCAGTTTGGTAGTTGGAATATAAAACCTTTACTCCATCCTGCACAGATATTGTCACTGAGCAAAACTGGGGAAGTTGGACCATAACTCATTTATATCACTTAAGTCAAAATGACAGGACCTCTCATTCCCCTTCTCAATGATATATTAGCTGCTACTGTGAACTCCACTGTGAAGTTTGGAGTGTCCTCACAAGTCCCCAGAACTGGCAGCCTCCCTAGATGTGTGTGGCAAGCACCAGATCTGCCTGGTATAATGAAGCTACCCAAATTCAGGGGTCTTCAGGTTAATTCAGGTAGAAATAATCAAATCCCTTAATTAAGGATACAGGAATAGAAGAGATAAATTCTGTCGTTCCCCAGGACTTTGTGTAAACAGGGTTTAGAGATTGTATTGTCAAAGCAAGACATTTAGATACTGAAGTATCTTCTCTGGGCTTTGATTTGAAAGGAGATGAATTTTTATTCATTCCACATCCATTGACAGGGCAGCGAGGTGCCCAGCTACATTTAAAAGACTATGGATTTGCTAGAGGTGCTGTTGTAGCTGTGGTGGCCTTAGGACAGTCAAGATAAGGTTTGTAGCAGACTTAGTATCTCTCATTACCAACTGAGATAGGTGGCATTAAACAGACAATTTTGGGGGCACACTGCCTTTATTGTCTTTTTCTTCCTTTTTCTCCCTGTATTCTTAGATCTCCTCCTCAAGCAGTGAATGAAAAAAAGGAGAAAACCCACATCAAAATTTAAAAATACAATGTTAAGCACTTGCTTAACAGAGCTTGTTATACACACGAAAGAATTGTCTTCCCATCTTCTATTTCCTCTTTATGAGAGTAATTGCTGTATGAGGATACAGAATTCTCAAACAGGCAGGTAATTTTCCCCTGGAAAATAGTTCTATTTTGAGGTCTAAATCTCAAATAATTTGCTGTACAGCTTAGCAGCATAATACTCATATATTTATAGATTAGCATAACAGAAATGGGAAATTATTAACTTGATCAAAATCTTTACTTGCTTTTACTTAGTCTGATAAATGACTGATTGCAAGTTGCTATTGCAAATTCAAGAAGATTGTTCCTAAAGCTTTCTTACCTAGACACAACTTTGTCAGCTTACACAAATGATGTCTGATGGCATCTTCAAAATGGAATTTACTGATTTATTTTTTCAAATTCTTCCTGAGTACTGACTAGAAGACTCATATTGAAATGACCAGTGACTTGCTGGATCAGATCAAATTGCCCAGTTCCCAGAAGCTTCCATACATATGTTCTCTCAACCCAAAACATGAAGCGAAAAACAACAAAATTGTAAGAGTGCTTCTTTTAAAAATGTCAGCAGGAAACAAAGCAAATATAAAGGAGGACATGTTCTGAGAGACATCATCATGTCTTCAGGCTCATGTTTCTGCTGTGGATTTTTTTGTTTCATATTGTTAACAATTTCCATGTTTCATTTTTTAACTTCTTAATTTTTTTTAATAAAACAACTTTGGAACATCAAAAATATCCTAAATCATGTTTTCTAAAGAGCTGTTCCCAGACTGATTCTAGTAGCACCCATGAGCAGCAGGGTTTGCATTAATATACATTAATTTTTAATTGAACAGCAGATCATTTTTCTTGGAATTGCTCAGAAAACGTAGGGCAAAGCTGAAGCCTGCACTGGCAAGGAGATTTATGGAGCAGAACTACAGGGCAAATCTCATGAACTAGAGCAAGACCACACAAGAAGGAAAACAAAGTAACACGTAGGGATTTTCTGGGGAAGAAAAGCAAACTGTTTCTCCTCTGGCTGGTGACGTGATTAACCCCAAACAGGAGATGAGCATCATGTAGCTGCTCACTCCCTGCCACCCAGGGCGCTGGGGAGGAAAATCCGGAACGGAACAGTAAAACTTGTCGGTTGAGATAAGAACACTTTAATAACAGGAACAAAGTAAAATATAATAATACTAATGATAATAAACTAATGACACTAGTACCAGTATGAGAGAGAAAAAAACCCAAGAAAGGACAAATGATGACAATTCAATTGCTCAGCACCTCATGACCAGTGCCCAGGCCAGCCTTGAGCAGCAATGGTTCCCTACCAGGTAATGCATCCAGTTTATATACTGGACATGACTTCTAAGAAAGGAATATCCCTTTGGCCAGTTTGGGTCATCTGTCCTGGCCATACTCTCTCTCATGGCTTCTTGTGCAGCTCCTCATTGTCAGAGCATGAAACTCAAAAAGAGTCCATCAGGGTAAGCACTACAGAGCAACAGCCAAAACATCAGTGTATCATCATTACACTGAATCCAAAAAGCCCAGCATTGCATTGAAGAAGAAAATTAACTCTGTCCCAGCTGAAAGCAGAGCAATATCCAACCCTAATTCCATACCACTTGTGTCATGCCAGGTCCCATAGTTCCAAATACCCCATCACCTCTCCCATCTTTTGATGGATATATATGCAGATATCATTCTCTTAGTGTATACACCACCCTTATAAAAGTCCACTGAATTCATTTAATCCATGACTTTGGCCCTTGTCTTTCAGAATAATTTTTCAGGGCAGGAAAGATGGCATATGGTGTTGGAATGTTTCATGTTGAAACCAGTTGTGGTTCCATCATCGCTGCACAACCATCAGTTGCATGATGTGAAGAGGGGATCCTTTCTTTGAGCATCCAACCCAGCACGGGTAACTGGGGTGCGAGGAGGAGCTGTGCTTCAGTACCAATCACTTCCAAAGTGGCCTGAACACCTTCCTAAGTTGCCAGTAGCTCCTTATCAGTTATGGTATAGTGGGCTTTTGATCCTCTGAAGTCAATGTGACTCCAAAAGCATACGGATCAATCTTAAGTCTCCCCTAGTACTCTCTGCAAGAGGCTCCAGGTAGGATTGTTCTCCCTGTCTGTGGTGAAAAGCACATTCTTTACATCTTGCCCTGTTCAGACTGGCCCAAAGGCACAGCATGAAGGATCTCTTGCTTGACTTGTTAGAAGGATTGTTGCTTAGGGCCCCAGTTGAAATCATTCTTCCTGGTCACTTGATAGGGCTGACAATCTGACTGCAATCTGGAATGTGCATTCTCCAGATACCTACAGCGCCTAAGAAAGCCGGTATTTCTTTCTTGTCACTTGGTGGAGACACTGATGTTATTTTGTTGATCACATCCATTGGAATGTGGCAACACCCATCTCACCGTTGTATTCCCTAAAGCTGAACCTCCTGTGCAGGTCCCTTGACCTTTACTTTGTTTTATGGCAAAACTGTCTTTCAGGACGATTTAGACTCTTTTCTTCCCTTTCTCAAAAACTTCTGCTGCTCCGTAACCCCACACGGTATCATCAACGTATTGCAGGTGTTCCCGAGTTTCACCCTGTTCCGGTGCATCTGGATCTGTCCATGGCAAGTGGTGAGGCTGTGCTTCCACCCCTGGGGCAGCCAATTTCAGGTGTGTTGGACATTCCTCCAAGTGAAATCAGCTGGAGTGTGAGCAGCCCCAATTCTCTTTAATAGAATTTGAGTAGCTCCAGAGCCTGCTGCTGGGATTTGAATCCCTTTGCTCCTCCTTCGAGCAGCAGTGCTCGTCACGGGGTTTGGGGCTGGGTGTAATTATCAATAGTTCCCAGTAGATGGCTCCCGAAATACAAAGGTGACAGCGATGCTGAGAACACACACCAGGTCAGTTTCACGGCCGCTATCAGATCAAAAGCCGATACTAGGAAGTACAACAGAACCCAGGCCTCGAAGGCGACAGACACCAAAACAGCAAACAAATGCTGCAAGTGAAGTATTGCATAACCCAACCCTGAGAACAAGCACAACCACTCTGGTGGCAAATAAATCAATATTGTGATCAGTGACTATTAAACCAGTGCAATGAAGGCTTATAACAAAGTTGTTTCAATACTCTCTGGTCAGATCAGTCCTCATCTCAACTTTCCAGGCCCTACGTTGAGCACCAAGGGAACTGTCGTGGTTTAACCCCAGACACTCAATGCCAGCCTCCCCATGAGATGAAGAGAATCACGAAAAATGGGTTGGAATAAGAACAGTGTAATAATTGAAGCAAAGTAAAATATATTAATATTAATAATATTAATAGTATAAAAAGCTGACACACAGAGAGAGAGAGACAACGCAGGAGAACCAAGTGATGCACAACACAATTGCTCACCACCCACTTACCAATGCCCACCCTGCTTCCAAGCAGTGATCATCCCCTCCCAGCCATCCCCCAGTTCATATACTAAGCATGACATTCTGTTGTATGGAATATCCCTTTGGCCAGTTTGGGTCACCTGTCCTGGCCATGCTGTCTCATTGCTTTTTGTGCAGTTCATCACTGGCAGAGGATGAGACACTGAAAAACCCTGACAGGATAAGCACTGCTCAGCAACAGCTGAAACATCAGTGTGTTACCAGCATTATCCTTACACCGAATCCAAACCACAGCACTGTATGAACTACTGAGAAGAAAATTAACTCTACACCAGATGAAACCAGGGCATTTGGGGTCTAAGACTGTCAGGAAGGGGAGCTTTTCTTTGAAAACACAGCTCTAACTGGCCCAGCTGAAGTTAGTAGGAAACACCACCATGATGAAATCTGTCAGTATAAAGTTTTTAAACAAAGAGCTGTAATGTAGTCCTGGGAGTGCTGAATCCTCAGTGACCCTTCTCAGGTTCACCCTGATGGAGCCTAATTGCATTAATTTTCTTGGAAGAAGAATGGTCCCCATATAAACTGACTTTTGTTCCCAACACTTGGGCTTCTTCCTGGGCTCTAAAAATAAATGTTTGCCTGTATTTCCAAGAAATAAAAGCAAAACTTTGCAGGTTTAAGGGATTCAGAGGAAGGAAGGCGAAAGGAAGATACTGCATCAGTCTCCTAAGGATGTACAGAATCTGCACATTATGAAGAAAGCGGAAGTTGCAGAGGTGCTGCAATGCCACTCTGAAGCAGCAGCCACCCCACCCTCCCTGGCATGGAGATGCACACCCAGCGCAAAGAAACACAGGGAATTGGGGGCATAGGTGCAGACTCAGGCTGGCCTTAGGCAGAGAAGGTAGAATTTCAGTCTCTGATCTGCGTGACTCATGCAGCCAAATGGGGCTAGATCTTTCCCAAGAAGATGAGATAAAAAACAATTTTCAAGCAGAGGTTTGGTCTTGCTAATCTGAACGTGCACTTGCTATTTTCAACTCGCTGCCACAGGCAAGTGAACAATGAGTAAGGATTGTGTTGGCAGGATATGAGGTAGCCTGGAGAGGGTTTGGGAGGGTTCCCAAAATGTAGCATAGGGCTGCTGTAACTTCTTTTGCATTCCAGTAACTGGCCTCCTTCCTCTGCCTGGGATAGGACATGCCATCTGTTCCCAGCCATCCCAGGAACTGGGCTGCTGGGAATTAGCCAGACTGTGATCCAGAGAAGTGCCTGGATACCGCCTCTTGGGAAAGTGATTTCAAAGCAGAATATCCAGCTGTGTGCACTGCCCCTAAACAACAGGAGTGCATGGAAACAACAGCCAGGAGCCTGACTTTCCTAAGCAATCACAACTTCTGCAGGGAGTTATGCTGAACATTGGCAGCAAAGTAAAAATCCAGCTTTTGTTTTCCTTTGCTGTAGCATTCAGATGCAGGCTTCACCCTCCTTTCTTTCCATGCAGGAAGGGGAGGACAGCCTAGAAAACACTCCAGCCTTCAGGCAATGCTTCACTTCTCATAGACAAACATGCTCTTTACCTTGCTGCTATCTTAAGTAAATATTTCCCCAAGAATGTTGTCAGCTCTCCAGTCTGATGCCATTAATTGATTTCCATTAAATCAGAGGACTGCTTATGTTCCAGATAAAACACTGTCAGCAGACTGGCCCCTCAAGCCCCTGTACTAATGAAGTACAACATGGATCAGCTCAGTGCCACTTGAGCTGGTACAACTTGTGCAGGCCACATGGGTCTGGCATTAAAGATGGAGAGAACCAGGAAGCAGTGTAGTTAGTGCTGGTTAATTAGTGTCTTCAAGCAAATTCAGGCAGAAGTGCAGAGTTTCAGCTGGTGATAGAAAAATGGGAATAGACAGTGGTATAATCATACACCAAAGCATTGAAATGCCCTACCTTGACTGCTGATGCAAGATAAATATCACATCACTGCTCTCTGCTTGTGGGGCTGTGTGGCCAGGTTAATGCCTGTCCTATGGATTCAGGGTCCCAGCATTTATGTTTCTCATGGAAAAGGTGTGTTAAATGGAAAATTCAGGCCCGGAGGTAGCAGCCTGTGTAAAGCGCATAGCCTTTGCACAGGTCAGGAGAGCACACTTCAAAACCAAGCTCCCTGCTTATGTGAAAAGGGCACATTGCAGGATTTGCATGTGCCCTTCTGCTCAGCTCACCAGGCTGTCATGGATCTTTTGCTGTTTCCATGACTCACCAGCCCCTCCTCTGGCTCCAAGCATTTGAAGCTGAGCCCTTTGGCCAAACAGTCCTTGCTGAAATGTCAATACACTACTGGGACACTGGCTTGCAGGGTTCATCATGATTTCCAGGCAGTGTGTGGCTTTGTTTCTCTGCTTTCTGCTACTGATCCCTCTTTCTCTGGATGCAGGTATGTTGTAGGATATGGCTGTAATTATGCTTACTGGCAATGGACCTCTTTCCTGTTATTGAGACAATTTCCACAGCAAGTTTTGAGCACTGCTGCGTGTTTGTCCTGACTCCTGCTGTGCCTGTGTATTATTCTAAAGCTCTTTTTTACTCTCAGCAATGGCTCCATGCACTTGTTCTGCCAGCTTAATTTATTATCTTGGTGCACAGACAGCAGGCAAACTACCTGCTGTCTGCCCTCTACATGAAGAAAGGAACTGGGATTTACTGTTACTTCATATAGAATTGGGACGTTTTTCAAAGCAAAGCACCAATTCAGCTGATGGGTAATTAAAGAGGCGAGGATCCACTCTGTTTCAGCATCAGGAGAAGGCAGAGAGGAGGTAGCTCTCCAGTGGTGTCTGAAAACCAGCTCCCATATTAACAAAGCAGATCCAGCGCTCTCAGATTCCCAGTTAGCCATTGACTGGGTCTCCTGTGTTGCAGTGAGGAAAGGTGGAAATATAAGTAGTAAAGTCAGAAGTGATCCCATACAAAGAAGTGGATAATGCCAAAATAACAGTGGATGGACATCCCAAGCCGTGTGCTCAGGCACGCTCCTCTGTCAGAGTCTGTGCCCATGCACTGATACATATGCCATATATCTGCAGAATAAGGTTAATTAAAACTCTTTAAGGAAAGCCATATCAAATGCATACAGCCTGACTGAAATCAAGGCAGAAAGACCCAGCTGACATCCCTATAATGACCAAATGTTTATGAAGCACTCAGGGATAAATTCAGTCCATGCCACACAATACTTTATGCCTTTAAGCAACTTTGAAATACAGGGAAAATTACCACTATTCTGCATGTAATTCAGCAAATATCCCGAATTAGACACAAATGTTTATGGAGACACCTCAGACTGGAACAACCCACCTCAGCATCTATGTTTGTGTGTATATTGTTGGGGACACACATGAGTCTTGTGCTTCAGCATCCCTCAGGGCCCTTTCCGCAGGTAGAAGACAACTCCCACTCTTTTGGGGAGAATGTCCTGGGGAAAAAGCAGGAGACACGCATCAGTCTCAATCCCCAGATCTACACACAATCAGAGGTGAAATAGTTAAAGCACTGAAATGTAAGCTGTTGTCATGAAGCTCCAGAAGCTCCCCTACTGACAGAAAGGAGAAAAAAATAATTAATAATTTCAAGACTTGTCCTGTGCAGTACATGGAGCAAAAGTACACATCAGCACTGGAACTTCTTGTCCCTTATCCTGAATTATTTTGGGAGAGCATAGCTGTGTGATGTGCTTCTACCCTGAGGCTGAGGAGCAGGTCAGCATGGTGACAATGACATTAGTGCTTTCAGTGCACACTTCTGCCAGTTGCAAGTTGATGCATTTCTAGGAAATGAGCTCTGCTGATGCCTGCTATCAAACCTATGTACCCAATGTCTTTCCAAAGCATTGTAGACACAAACAAGAAGACTCCTTCATGGCAGTAGTCTGTGGTGATGGCAGGAGCTACAGTCATTCACAGGCTCCACTAGGAAATGCAATCAGCATTGTCCAGCCTTCCTATGTACCCTTAACACAACCTTTTCAACAGAAGAAAAGATAATATATTACAGCAGTGGTTTTTAAACTGTGGTCTCCTAGTGGTGGGATAAGTCCCTTCTTGTGGTCCAACAAGTAGAGGGGGGTGAAATAACATGACTGTGGGTGAAGGGATGACTCTGGTCCACCTGCCACTGTGACTGACTGTATCAAGTACAGAAAAATCAGGTTTTGCCATGTACACCAGTGCTAGATGAAGAGACATGAGCTTTCCAGTGCCATGTACACCAGCGCTAGATAAAGTGACATAGACTTTCCAGCTGCTACAACTGAAAGAAAATGCTGCACGTTAAGATGCATATGACAAGTGACAGTACCTTAGGAGTCACTGACATACATACAACTCACAAACACACAACACTGTTGAAACATCTTCTCCTAAGCTACAGGGTCTCTAAAATTCATGTGTTGTCATTTTATCTGTGAGGCAGGCCAGAGAAAGGACACTCGTTCACATTTGCCCATTTCTTTTCTAAAGTATCTCAGAAAAAGCTTGGGAAGCAGAAAATCTTTCAGGAGAAATTGTTCCCCCATTCTCTGTCTGGCAAGGGCAGATGTATGAGAAATAGAACATGCCGCTGTTTTTTCAGTCTTTCTAAAGCAGGAAGAGGCAAGCAGCATTTTGCAAAGGCGAAGACGAGCCAACAGCTTCTTTGAAGAGATAAAACTGGGGTCACTAGAGCGAGAATGCATAGAAGAGAGGTGTTCCTATGAGGAAGCAAGAGAGATTTACGGTGATGTTGAAAGGACAGTAAGTAACACAGGGCTGGGTGAGCAGTCATTGCCATAAGGACTCTTCCTGCTCAAGGCTGTGCTTTGACACTTTAAACTACCAGAGCTAAAAAAGCACTTTGTGTACTCTGTTTGCATCTTTCTTTTATGTCTGTAGGGGGACACAGCAGCAGTGAGTTGCAGGAGGGCACACTGCATGGGCAAACCCAGGCAGTACCCATCTAGGGGATGGTGGGGAAATGGATGCTTTCTAAGTCATTTCCCAAAACCCTAGTAATGCCTGCCTTGAAAATACTTTAAAATATTGTATCGTGCAACATTTTTTCAGTCAATCCCACCTCAACTATACAGAGTTTATTTATGGATGACCCATTTATGTGTGTTAAACAGGGCCCTTCTCTATTAGTATATGAAAATAATGTACAATCCAGAAAATAATGTAGAATATTTTATGGATATTAACTGTCACAAACTACAAAGGCAGAAGTGACATCACTCTGACTGTGTGTAACCCATCCTGTGCAACAAGGACTGTAAGAATTGCGTTGATTTTTCTTTAATTAAATTCTCGCATCTTTTTCTTCCAGGAAGAGTTCTGGCGCACCTATTCTGGTACGATCATTCAGGATGTTCTAACAGCTGTGGAACACTCCCATTGCTGCAGCTCTTTGTGTGAGCTGGACTGACACTGAATGTTTTACAGACCCTAACCACTGTGCCTCCAACCCCTGTCAGAATGGCGGGATTTGTGACAACCAGTTTCAGGACTACGTTTGCCGCTGTCCTGCCGAATACGAGGGCAAAAAGTGTGAAAAAGGTCAGCTGCAGCATAACTTGACAAAATTAAAATGCTATTATGAATTCAAACACAAGGCATTGAGATAAACAGTAGCAATCATCATCATTCAGGATTTGGACTTGATGATCCTCGTTGGTCCCTTCCAAATCAGGATATTCTATGATTCTGTATCATTCTAGCTGTGACAGCTGCTGTTCATACTGCTTTTGGTGGTGCGTGATGGATCTAACCAGATAGCAGTCAGGCACTGCACAGCAGAAAGATACTTACTGCCATATAATGACCTCGTAAAAAGAAAAAAAAAAAATAAAAAAAGAAAAATTGCCTTTTGTGCACCACCTGAGAGAAAAGGAGGATTTTTTTTCCTACTCAAGTGACAAAGTTACTTTGACTTAGAAGCTTGATGCAGTATGTAAGTGAGAACTACACTGCATATGCATGGTACAAAGAGCAAAGGGAAGGATCCAGAGGTTAATGAAGTTAATACACATCTTTCCACTGATTTCAGAGGACACTGCACATTGAATGTTCCATCCTCAGATCACGCAGAGTCTGGACAAGGGCTAGGCACTCATCAAGTCTAGGCAGGCAGTCTCAACAGTCATCCCAGAGCATCTTACTAAATGGCTAAATTATAATTTTTCAGTCATATATTACAATGGTTGCCACACAATTACAATATCTCCATTCTTGAGACAGCTCAGGTACTGTACAAATGCCAACTGATTTAATTTTAGGTATATATTTCTTAAGCAAAGCCTATTCTTCCCTAATCCCTGGAGATCGAGGCCTACCCTAGCTTTTGATGGAAGGTGCTTTTGATGAAGTTGCTCTGCATAAATCACAGAAATCTTTTTTCCTGCCTTGCTTCCCTGACAACATTCCAATTGCAAGTTATCAATGTTAAGCACAAAAATCTATGCCTTGCAACCTAAATGCTCTTTCTCTGACCTCAGCTGCGGCTGACAAACTGAAGTGCATTTTTGACAACGGTGGCTGTGAACAGTACTGTACAGACAAGCAGTCCAAAATACGAGTGTGCTTCTGTGACGATGATTACACTTTAGCCAGTGATGGTGTGTCCTGCATCCCTCGAGGTAAGACACTACCAACCTCATGCTAAGTCTAAGCCAGCTCTGGAAGAAAAGCTTTCAACGTGTACACATCAGGAGGTGCAATGTATAACTCTCAGATACCAAATCCTCACTTCTTCTCTATGGGCAGAGTCCCAAACTGTACATTTGGCTTTTGGTGCAAGTTAGCCACCCCAGAAAAGCACTTGTCAGCATACTCACCAAGCACAGATCCTTCTGACTTCTTCCTGGCCCCAGAGGTCCACTCCTCTGGAATGTGAGAAATTCAAGTTTGACCATGACACCTGCTCAGAGCTAGGAGGCAGCTGAAGCTATCTCTTCCTTTGGGAGCACACTCACCACTAGTCAAGTTAAAAAGGACTGAGCAGTGGAGACAAGCTCCTCACCAGGTGATCTAAATAAAGCAGGGCAGCAGGTGATCAGGGATTTGGGGTCAGGCTGAGGGGTTCCTGGTGGGTGGAGGGGCTGTGGGCCTCACAAGTCCTTTTCTGTATTAGCTTACACCCACAGTAGGAAAATATTTTGGGGGCAGAATTGTTTTACTGTTGTCTCTCCAATCTGAAATTGTGACTAGGTTTTATTGCTATATTTGTTTTAGCACAGGAGTCAATAGAGGAAGAGGCCTATTAAAATCAAAGAAAAACAATCTTTCTTTTCTTTTCTCTTTTCTTTTCTCTTTTCTTTTCTCTTTTCTCTTTTCTCTTTTCTCTTTTCTCTTTTCTCTTTTCTTTTCTCTTTTCTCTTTTCTTTTCTTTTCTTTTCTTTTCTTTTCTTTTCTTTTCTTTTTTCTTTTCTTTTCTTTTCTTTTTCTTCTTCTCTTCCTCTCTTCCTTCCTTTCCTTCCTTCCTTTCCTTTCCTTTCTTTCTTTCCTTTCTTCCTTCCCTTCCTTCCCTTTCCTCCTTCCCCTCCTCTTGTCTTTCTCCTCTTTCTTCTCCTAACTGGTAGGAATAATATACTTTCGGTGTTCCTATAGACACTATGGCTAGGTATTTCTTTCACTCCTCTAGCAAGGTAAATTTCAACTGGGGCTAGGGTAGTGCAAGTTAGTTATTTTGCCAATACATAAGCTGGCACCTGACTCTATTGCAGATGCCTACTTGAATTACTTTACTAGAGGGAAAAAGAGACCCCTGGGGATATGAACATAACAACATAAAGGACAGAGCTGCAGGGAGCATGCAAAGTAATTCCAAGGGGCAATGCCCCCCTACACACACCTCAATGGAGCATTCATGCAGAGAGCTGCTAATGACAACCTAGCTCTCAACAGCAGCAATTTCATTAGAAAAAAATGTCTACTAATGTGCTTATCCCTTATTAACAGATTCTGCAATACCACGTGATGGGAAAGCTGCTTTTGTTAAAGGCTGAGAACAAAGAATTCCAAATTTCTCACAGGCTTTTCAGTGCATCTTCCCCTGCAAGGAAGATGCATTTGTTGTTTTCTTCTTGGGGACCAAAATAGCCATAGAACTGACCATGTGTTGCAAGTGGAGAAAACTGTGTAACTGCCAGGCTGACAGTCCCCTCACCATCCTGCTGTCATCGCCCACAATGGCCCAAACTTGTGTTGCCCTACACACAGCATTAGAGACTATGGCTCTTATGTGTTTTGTCTGTTCTAATCTTTCACCAGCTGCCACCAAAAAGCTAGTCCTGTTTCTCCATACCTTGTGTGCACCTGTAAAACCTCGATGCTGTCTTCATGTCAGTTGAAGTACTCACAGATCCATGGAGTGTTGCATGCAGCTCAGCAGAGACTATAGGGCCATGGCCCCCAAAGTGGTAGAAAGAGAGCAGTCCTCCTCACAGCGTTATCACAGAGTGACTGCCAGACAGAAGGGATGGGGTGTTCAGTTACAGCACAGACACACGGCACACAGGCACCCCTAAAGGCAGATCTTCTGATTTACAGGAAAACTCGGTTGAGTGAGGCTATACTGAAAACATCCAGGCTTCCTCTGCACTACAGCTTAATCACAAGCTCAGTCAGGATTTGATTCTCTTTATTGCCAGACTTCACATACTGGCTCAGGCAGAACACAGAGATGTGCAGTCTGGGAGAATCCAGCATGCTCTGGACACAAGCAAACGAGGTAGCCTGGGAGAGGCAGACCAGAAGACAGTGTCTGCTCTCAGGATATCTTTGGCTCTGCCCAAACAAAGGATGACAAGATGTACACCCCATGATTAAGCCTCTGTCTCACCCTGCTGTGGATGCTGTGTACTTGGTATAACTGATTTAAAGTCAGCAGGGGCAATGAATATGTGTAGGCTACAGAGCTCGTCAGAGTCACTTCAGCACTCCAGCCTGCAGCCTACCCCATTGTGCTGACGTGTATCTTAAGCAGGTTTATCGTTTGCAAAGCCCTATGTGTCAATGATGCTGTAAGGGCTTGAACTGTCATTCTAAGAGCATTTCTGGCTGTTTCCAAACAAAAAAGACTATTTACCTGCTGAGCTGCTTTACATTATTTTTGAGAATCCACACTCCCAGACTAGAAATCAGTTTTTCCGCTAACATAGCTTCACTGAACACCTTACATATTTTGCTGTGAATTCAGAACAATAAAATCACACTTGCTGCCCTTTGTTGTTTGGGGGTTTTTTGTTTTGGGTTTGTTTTTTTTTTTCAGTGAAATATCCGTGTGGAAAAATACCAGTGCTGGCAAAAAAAAATTCAACTGCACGAGGAAGAATAGTAGGTGGTTTAATCTGTCCTCCAGGTGAATGTCCATGGCAAGTGAGTTTGCAAAAATCTTCCATTGCTTTTATTTTTCAAATTTCCTTATGAAATCGCTATCTTAAATTCATTGCTTTAAATCTGTTATGTTAAAATTTCATAAAAAGTGCCATGTCTTGATATCCAAATTCCTTCCTCATCCATAGCCAGCAGACCCACCTGTTTCACTTAGGCACCTTAGCCTTCTTCTGGAGTACCTGATTTCATAGGAGTAGAGTCATAGCACAGCTGTCTCTCTCTCCTGACCCCTTAGTCCTTATCTTTACTGCCAACAAGAATTTTCGTTGCAGCTTCCAGGGATACACTCTTGGCTGTTATAGGCAGGGTCCATACTACAAGATGGAGAAAATGTCAGTGGGAAGATTTCCCCTGCTAAGTTCTCCATGCAGTCAGCATGGTATTGTCAAACACAGTTGCACAAAGGGACGGAAAGAAGCAATATGAAACCCATGTCTACTGAGATTTATGTCAAGCACATTTTACGTAAGACATAAATTTGCTTTATGTTGGCAGGCCCTTATAATACAGGATCGAAGAGAAACATGTGGTGGTACCCTGCTTTCCCCACAGTGGGTGGTCACTGCAGCTCACTGTTTGGAGTATACTCACCCTAAACAGCTTCGGGTGAGACTGGGTATGTATCTTCCCGTCCTCATCTTATCAAGGTGGTGACAGCTTCTCATCCTGATAAAACCAGAGTAGAAGGCTTTGGTAGTACAAGATAACTGTCCTTAAGAGGTGTCAGACTAGAAACACCCTATATCCTCAAACTTCCAAGGAATCAAGGAGCTACCTGACATTACCCATGATTAATAACTTTTCCAGGTGAACACAAAATAAATGTTGATGAGAAAACTGAGCAAGAAAGTGGAGTCGCCAGGATAATCATTCACGAAGGATACACGAATGGACAGGTCAATCACGATATTGCCCTCTTGAGCCTGGAAACACCAGTGAATCTCACTGACTATGTGGTGCCAATATGTTTGCCTGAGAAAAGGTTTGCTGTGTATGAACTGTCCACCAAAAAATTCTCCACAGTAAGTGGATGGGGACGCCTAATAGATGGAGGTGCCAGCTCTTCTGTTCTGATGAGAGTTGATTTGCCACGTGTTAAGACACAAGAATGTGAAAAGGAGACCAATTTAAATATTACAGAGAATATGTTCTGTGCAGGAGACCTGTCTGGGGCTAAGGACTCCTGCAAGGGAGACAGTGGTGGTCCTCATGCTACACAGTACAACAACACTTGGTTTCTTACTGGGATTGTCAGCTGGGGAAAGGGCTGTGCTGTTGAAGGCAGCTATGGGGTTTACACAAGGGTATCCAAATACATCAACTGGTTGAGGAAGCACATGGACGAATGATGTTGAGCCAGAGCATTTCCAGGTCATGTTATTGCCCCACAATCCCTCTGTACCATTTTCCTATTGAAGAATTCCTTCATTATCTTAGATATGTGATACATGTCCATACCCACAACACCATTAATGATTTGAAGTGAGCCTAAGGCCTACGTGAATACATAAAGTAACTTCCATCTCAGTGTTGTTTGCGAACTTGTGTATCTTGTCAAGAAGGCACAGAATGACCACAACAAATCAGACCCAATGTCCCTCCTGTTCTGCATCCATTTTTGGTAAAGGACAGAGCTAGATGCTGAGAGAAAGACTGTCAGCAACACATCATGCAGACTATCAGCTTTCCTCCAGCTACCCCCTGGACTTCTGGTAATCACTGACGTACAGACTTCCTGAGCCAGAAGTTGCATTAGATTGAACAGTCATGAATGAATCTGTTGTCCGTAATTGTCTGCAATCTCCTTTGAACACATTTATGTTTCTGGCTTTCATAACTTCCTATGCTATGGGTCCTGTAATATAATGATGAAATAGCTGGGGAAAAAAAAAATAGAAAAGATGTTTCTTTTAGCTGATGTTAAAGTAGCTTTCTCCTGCAGTTGCAGTGGCAACAGGGAGATTTGAGGGGGGGAACTGCAGACACTCTCCCAGACAAGAAATCTGGGAAAAAGTTGATTCAATATTTACAGGTGTGCTATGAAAACTTGATTTAAATCTTCTTGCACCAAGCATTATTGCTGTAAGGCTAGTAAGTGCAATATTTAACCCTATGAGTGGTGAAGAACACCACTGATTTAATCTTATCTTTGCCTTGGTGGTAAGCATGTCGATACAAAGAGCGCAAATGAAAGGGAATGTTTGCTTCATTTGTTGTCCAGTATAATCTCAATTGTACTGTCTTTCCTGAGATCTAAAACCAGAACAGGATAATTGTCTAACCCTCTAGAAATGCTGACCAAAGACCATTCACTAAAGTCTTAAGGCATAAATGACAGGACCTGAAGCCCTCTGGAAACATGATACATTCAAAAATGTATTTTCTAACCTTATCATGAAAACACTGAGAAGGTGAGGAAGATAAAACTGAACTAGGAGATTAGAAAACAGTTTAACTATCTCACGCTAAACTTACACTCTAGATTGTTCAAATAATGCAGAGTATCAACTCAATCACAAAAGCTTATCAGCAAGTAGGACACTTACAATTGATCATACTTCATTATTAGGGGAAGACATTGTCATTGTATGGTACCTATAACATGCAATACTGAACATCCTATAACCTGCTTTACCAACAGAGAAGAAAGTTATACTGTTCATTTAAGTAGTGAACTGAACTGGGAAAGGCAACAAATTTCAGAGACCTAAGAAACAAGAGATGTTACAGTATGCAAACCTGCGCTAGGGGCTCTCCTTACTCCAAAAGAGAGTCCAGTCTCAAGGAGAAAGGTGACTATAAGTAGTGACCAGCAAATAAAGCCTCATTTTCACTTAGATGAGGTGCTCAGCACTGTAATAACATCCCTGACGACCCCTCAAGATAAAACAGTTTGTTTTCCATGACTCACAAGATGACTTCTCCTCTGTAACATTCCAGTGTAAATACTTATTTATGAACAAACTATCTTACAGAAAAAGGGTAAAAAGCTGCAAGAAATCAGTACTAACAATGGCTGCACAAAGTGACTTTTTCAAAACAAATCTGGGTTTTAGATATATTTTGCATATAACAGCCAGTTTAAGCAAGCCAAGAAGATAAAGGAGGCCAGATGGCTGGCTCTGGAAGCACCAGAGACGTGGCCTCCGCAGCGCACTGTGAACTCCCCACAAGGAAGGGGAGATTGAGGCCAGCTCCAGGCTGAGGTCACTGGCCCCAAGCGTGGAGCCCGCGGGTCACGGTGTTGGATGTGGGACACACGGGTGGGGTGGGAGCAGACAAGGATGGTGGCTGCTGTGGGGCCGAGGCCACGCCGGCTTACTCAGGGGACGATTCACTTCCCTTCCTCCAATATAAAAGGTGCAATTAAAAACAAAACTAAACAAACCCCGCGCTGCCTTGGGCTTTAAAAAGAACAAAAAAATAAAGAACAAAAAGAAGAGGAGCCTCATCTCCCCGCGTGAGAAATCCCGCCGCGGTTTTCACGCTGTCCCGGCGCTTCCGCTGTTTCTGGCCAGGGTGAAGCAACGCTGCTTCAGTCTCACCCCGCCCGAGGGGGTGAAGACTTCGGCTCCCGTCCCTCCCGTCCCGTCCCGTCCCGTCCGTGCCGTGCCGGCGGCGCGGCTCCTGGAGCGGCACCGCGGTCGCGCTACGCTGCCATGGCCGAGCGCCTGCTGCTTCTCCTGCTCTGCGCCGCGCTGCCCGCCGGGCTCCGGGCTGACGGAGGCGGTAAGGCGGCACCTTTCCCGTATTTTCGGCAGCCGGGAATCCCCCTTCCCAACAGTCTTCAGGGGGAGAGGGACGATGCCGGGTGAACGCGAGAGGGTCGATGCTGGGGGGCGGGAACGCGCACCGGGAGAGTGCCGGGAGCCGCGGCGGCGGGGAAGGGGAGCAGCAATCCACGGCTCGTCTTGGTCGGCAGGTTTGTTTTCCACATGTGTGAGGGCTTATCAGCACCTCTGCCGGCCCCTCACGGGTGCTGCGCTTCGGAGGCAGGGAGCTGCTGGGGGCATCTCGGGGATGGTGTAGGAAAGTGGAATTGCCGGCCCTGCCCACCGTTCGCACTGGGAGGACAGCTGCCCTCGCAGCCTGAGGTTCTCTCGTGTGTGAGGGGAAACCCGGCCAAGCCTTGGTTGGATGTGCTTGGCCGTAGAGTGGCTGGGGCACGGGGGGGAGCAGGTCCTGCTGCCCTCTGTGCCACCAGGATCAACGCCAAAGTCCAAGACAGCATCAGCAAGTGACTTTTCAAAAGCTGTTAACTCTTCCTTCAGTGAGTCAGACTGCTTGGAGTTTAAAACAAGGTCCTTGGCGTGTTTCTGGAATATCCTGTTTCTGTTGACCAGTGCCTGTTGCTCCTCGATGTCTCTGAAGAAGGAAGCAGGATAGAATGCTTGGGAAAAAGAAGGACCAGCCTCAGAAGGCTAATTGTTTAGTCCGAGTTTACAAAAACATCCGCTTATGCGGGTGGTGTGAAAGCAAAGGAATATAGAGGTGATAACCCTACCAGCTGTGTCCTATCACTTTCCTGTCACTGCAGAGAGGGATTTAAGGGCAGATAAGATAATGGGTGAATGAACTAACAGCCACTGAGCTGCAAGTTACAAGCACTTTCCATAAGCCTTCATTGCGAGGAGCCTTTTCAAAGTAAATGGAGCTTCAAATTACATGGGATTGCTTAATATAAATAACACAAACAGAACTTGTCTCCCTGGGGATGATCCACCAATTTCAGTGAAAGCAGAATAAGTCTCCTCTGTGCTCACTTGAAGTATATATTATACATTAGGGTATATAATTACTATTAGCAAGTTTATTTATCATTGAATTAAGCTGAAGGTCCAGAAGGTATGTGCCAGCTGCCCACTGAGCATAAGCCATTGTCCTTGAAGTCACATCTGTAGCACAGTCTTCCACACCCCAGCCTGTGACTGGAAAGTATTTTTTCAGTGTGAATTCCAGGTGGTAGAACTTGATTACAATGCCACCTTCCAAACTCTTCCCACTTTCCTAGAACATAGACTTTTTATAGGGTATTTGACAACTTACTCCAGTGTTGTTTTTTTTTTTCTGCCTGGTAGCTTGTGCACAAGGCACTGGAGAGTAATTGTGTTGTACACACAGGCAAGTGCCTGAGATGAGTTTAATGTCTCTGATCCTCCAGTTTACGTCAAGAGCTACCTGAATCTTGAAGGCAGCAGGTTTCAGGCTTCTGTGACACCAAGCTTTTCAGAAATAAAACAACTCAGCAAACTGACTTCAGGCTGTACTCTCCTGCTAAAGCTGATGTTCATGTACTTCTGCTCTGTATAAAATCTTACAAGGCAGCTGCATGCTGCCTTGTAAGCTCTACATGCACATACATCAGGAAGGCAGGAACATTTCGACAGGCAACTGGGAGGTGCTGGTAAGAGAGCAGGAAGATCGATGGGCAGCACAGTGGGATTTGGAGTGGTGAAGAGCAATAGAACCCATACACGGACTTTTCCTGTCTATTAGTAGATACATTGCTGCATCGTGAGTGGCATTTGGTTTCTGCATCACATCCCGTAGAGACAGTGGTGTTGCCTGGTGGTCAGCTTTAAAAACAAATCAAGGAATGCAATCTCCCCAGTATTCAGGGAAAGTCATTCCATTCAATGCTGAGTCTTGAGCAGGAACAACAGAAATATAAGCTCACATTGGCAACCTGTATGTTCTTATTTTCAAGATTAAAAAGGAGAGAATTTTGGGGGCCTACATTTTTTTTCTGGGGCTACTAATTTTCAGAGAGATGCTGCTCTGAGAGATCCTGGTATGTATCACCCTGTGTGAGGACTAATCTCACAGGTAATGTACAGGTACTGTGGTCTGTTTTGGCTTTGTTTCTACTTCACTTATTTGTAATGACTCTTTTCCACCACCAAATGTTACCCACCTGTATCATTTTTCTCTGCTATCTAGTATTCATCAAGAAAGAAAATGCCGACAAGTTCTTGGAAAGAACAAAACGTGCTAACTCGTTCTTAGAGGAAATGAAGCAAGGGAATATTGAAAGAGAATGCAATGAGGAGCGCTGCTCAAAAGAAGAAGCAAGAGAAGCTTTTGAAGATGACGAGAAGACTGTAAGGATGAACGGATACGAAACATAGGCCTATGTATTTCATGTTTTAAAAATTACTATTCAGGTCCTTTGAGTTGGTCATCAAAACCCACAAGTTGTTTCCAATCACTTAACACAAAAACAAATAGTGATTGACTGTGGGTGGAATTGCTAAAGCAATAAACATCCCATAACAGTCTTAATTTAGCTCTTGCAAGGCTAGGCCATGTTAAAGCCTCCATTCCTTCACCTGTTCTGATCTGTTTAATTGCCACTGAGAGTTACTTGACCTTCAGTGGCTTTGTTGCTACCAGTGTTGGAAATACGTTCACCCTCTCTGGGTGACATAGCTGAGTGCCATGACTATGGTCAAGGCACTCCACGGGAAGTCTGAGAAGTCAAATGCTGACATGGAACTTCATGGGGGAGTTTTACTGAGCTTATCTCAAGCAGCTTTGCAGTGCTTGTAATTTTGTAGCTCTGTTTATCTGAACTGAGAGAATGTATACTGGGAACAGTTCTTAAATGCCTTAATGTTGTTTGGAATGAAGTTTGTATGTGTGGCTCTTGTGTCACCTGCCCTACCCCAATAGCTTGCTTAACTTCAGACAAAAATGTGATTTGTTACCAAGCTCAAGGGAAAGCTGAAGAGATGGGGCAGCTGTGGGGACTGAAGTCAGTACAAAAGGTAGACTGTAGCTATGTGGCTGTTAGGAACTACCCTGAAACTGGGGTTAAGGTCAGATTCACTTCCCTGTAGCATTGCTTGATGGCCAGAATGTTCTTAGAGTGGCCCTGAAGTGTCCTGGGTGGGGAGTCCTGGGTGCATCGCCAGCGTACTTCAGATCATAGATGTTGGCTTACCTATAATAGAACCAGCACAGCCTGTTCTGCCTGGTGGCCAGATGTCACTGGAAAGGTCTGTCTTGGACAGACAGCATCCTGGCTTCCTCAGTGCAGAGAGGAAGAAGAACACAAATCAGACAAAATATTTTTAAATGTTAGGATTTGTGAGGTCCTGATTGATGGGAATATGGGTGCGAATGGAGACTGAGAATTTGGCATTACGGGAATATAAGTAAATTCAGTCAAAACTGATGGAAAGATAATTGTGCAAGAAATCAAGTGGCTTATGCTGAGTGAGTCACACTGGGAAATCTGTAATGAGTTTCAGATAGTTCTGAAGAATGCATGAGACTTGTTTTTGTAGAGCTGGGCACCACATGGATCATATGGTTTTAAGTTATTAAATGGTTATGGTGGGCTGCAAGGCACTGTGTGTAACTATAAATATTTCTTTTAACAATTGTTAGCTGCAAGTATTCTGTGTATGAAAAGTCTAATATTTTTCCAAGCAATTCAGTAATTCTTATCTAACTCCATCTCCTTTTATTCCCCATTTTCCACACTTACCTGGAGGATGAATTCTGGAACATCTATGTAGGTAAGAAACACTCTGTGTTTGTTTAGAAGATTAAGCTTCCTTATTGCAAGGTTTGAAAGGATGCACATTTTAAGTGACCGCTTCCTGCTCCCTTGCTTCCTCTCTTTTCACTCTTAGACACCCTCACATTGTGGTTCCTCTGGAAAAGGAATCTGATTTACTGCCTGCTGTTGCTTGAACCCAAGCACATAATTTGAAGGCAAGGTTCAGCTGTCTCCAATTGCTGGGCTGACCTTTGTACTCTCAAAAAAAGAACAGTGGTCCTTTTCACATACAGGACAGTGAGAAGCAGAAACTGTGCATGTGACTACTAGATAGTTTTCCTTCAGAGGGGCAGCCGCAGATGGGAGAATTCAAGATGCAAAGACTCACAGATGAGGGTGTCTCTTAAATGCCATAACCAACACAAAGTTAAACAGTATTGCGCAGTCATTTGGCAGTTTCCTGTCACCTTCCAAGCCAGTTGTTGATTCCTGTTTTATAGAGCATTTTGTAGGATGTGTTTTCTATAGAACTGTTTGGCATTCAAGGAAGATATACCAGTAGATCAGCAGATACTACCTAACAGTCTTTTCTGTTTTTTTATCCTAATGTGTGAGTTTTATTTATTAGGATTCTAGTGTTTGTAAGCACTATGCAGGGACAGATTTTTAATGTATTAGTGTTTGGTAATGTGTTCTCCAGAAACTATACGTCCAGTTTGCGCACTAGGATGAGTTCCTCAAAAATATTGACCAAAGACAGCTCAGCTTTGTCTTTTGGAATCTGGAGAAAAATGAATACAGTTGCAGGAAGAAGACACAGACTTTCACAATCCTCTAAGCAGGGGATGAACTCTGCAACCTACAGACTGAAATTTCAAGCAAAGCCTGCGTCAGTGTTACAGAAAATGGGATTCAAATATTTCAAACCATTTTCTCATGAGAATACAAGCAGCAGAGTATCAGTGCCAATGCTCTTAGCAGAAATGTCAGTTTTCATACATTTTAAACCACAGTCCACAAATGCTTTATGGGTGTTCAGAAGTATTGAAAATCACAGCTGCCTTCAGCCAAGTTACTAGAACAATTTGTTCTTGCTTCCTTTTTTAGTCGGAGATTCTGCAATTTGTACAATATCGATATAAAACTCATTGCCACAGCTGCAACTACAGTGTAGGGTAAGACCAAATAAATATGTTTTCTAACAGTAGGGTGCTGCTTAGCTAAGACCACTACAGAATACGGTGCTATGGCACTGCAGAGGAGGCAGAAACCAGAACTTGTGATATAGGCCTTGAGTCTGTCTGGTTTTTTTTGTTAATGTTGGTCTTGCCTTCCCTCTGTTAAGCATGGACATCAGTTTCCAGAGCCTCCATGGCTGGAGCATTTGGACAGCTATTCATTTTGGACACGTACAGGTAGAAAAGGGATCTTGATGTATGACTACAGTACACAAAGCCCAGCAGCTCTTCCCTGTGGCAGACAAAGCTGCAGCAGACGAGGTCACAGTCCAGAAATACCACACAGGAAGTGTGCTGCATCCTTAGGATGAGTAGCTTCTCACATGTTGTTTCCACTATGGGCATTGCTGTTTCAGGTGCTCCAAAGAGGGGCAGAACAGGTGGTAAAATAGAGGGATAACAGCATATTATCTAAAGCAGCAAATTATCAAGCGTCACTTTGCTGGATATCCTGCATTTTGTGTGAAACAGTGCAGAAACTATAAGGAAATGCAAGAGGCCAAAAGCTCAATATCTTTAGGCAGTAATTGCAATGTAGAAATGTCCTCTCTGCTCTTACAGGCTTCACTGTATGTATATTCTAACTACTATCACAGTATCACAGAATATTCTGAGTTGGAAGGGACCGACAAAGATCATGGAGTCCAACTCTTAAATGAATGGCCCATACAGGGATCAAATCTGCAACCCTGTGTGTAGTAGCACCATGCTCTAACCAACTGAGCTAATATCTTTACTTTCCCACAAAGGAAGGCTTGTGTATGCACCATCATACAGTGGCCACTAAAAAGAGATTGTAAAACTGAGGATATGCAGATGAGTCATTGCAGATTTGGAATGATTGCCTTTATGCTCTTTGTTCCATCTGGAATGTGGCAACTCACAGGATCTGTATTTCAAAAGGAAGGATGAAAGGTGGCTTACTAAAACTAACACCCCTTCCATATTCACTGAAAATGCTTGCACACTCACAATTATTTGGGTCTTGGTTTGTTTTTGTAGATGGGAACCAATGCAGCTCAAATCCTTGTCACTATGGCGGCCACTGTAAAGATGGAATTGGTTCCTACACTTGCACGTGCTTGGATGGTTATCAAGGCAAGAACTGTGAATTTGGTGAGTTTCTGCTTCAGAGAACTGTGGTGCTGAACTTCCCGGGGAGCTTTGCAAGGAAGCATGTTTGGCATGTAAATCCTTCCTGAGGCTGACTTCTGTGGCACAGAGCTGCCACTCTGACCTTGTCCCTGGAGTGGGTATCAGCAGTACAGAAGTAAGAGCGGGGAGTGTGGAACTGAAGTTCAGTCACAGGACTGAGGGGGGTGATGAGGAGATGAGTATTTTAGGCAGGAGGGAGGAAATGTGTGAGGACTGACACAATTATGTCTTCTGTTAGTGTTTTGTTCATTCTTCCCCTGACAATTTGTCTTGGCTTTTCTAAACTCACCATGCCATGGCCACCGGGCCCACTCGGCCTTGGTAAGTTGGTTTTGTGTGCTGGATGAGGCTGCTTTGTAAGGCACAAGCTGATGTTCAGCTCTCACCTTATTCCTAAAAGGTGCTTCAGGTGCTTGGCAGGAGGAGATACAGATCCCGTTTAAGGAGTGTGTTTTGTTTTGGAGAACTCGCAGATCTTCTGTGAAGTCAGTGTTTATGTACAGTTTTTCTCCCACCATCTCTTTTATAGTCATACCGAAGTTCTGCAAAATAAACAACGGGGACTGTGAGCACTTTTGCAACGTCAGAACAGGTGCTGGACAGAAGGATGTACTGTGCTCCTGTGCAGCTGGGTATGTTCTAGCAGAGGATGGCAAACACTGTGTCCCAACAGGTATGAAGCCACGTGATAAACCAATAGCAATAGTGGTGAGACTTGTTTCACAGTTAAGGGATGTGTTGGTTCACAGTTGAAGACTGTCTTTTGAACCATCAGTATCCTACATGGCATAGACTCAACAGTGAAGGCAACTGATTTGTGTTTCCAAAGCTTTCCATTTGTGGGGTGCTGTGATGGACTGGATCAAAATCTAGGTGATTTGGAACGCTGTGCAAGCTTTTTGCCTCTCAGCAAATTAACAGAATTAATTCTGCTGTTTTCAAGAGAAAAGTAATTGAAGTAATATCTCATTTCTTAAATCTTACATGCAACATAAAACAGCCACCTGCAAAACTTTTCTTTTCAATATCTTCTTTTTAGAGAAATTGACAAAATTAGATAATTATAATTAGTGCTACTTATACCTGTACATTTTTGCTCTAACACTGATGATCAGAGGAGTCAAACGTATGCTCACGATGTTGATCTTTACATCCTTTATAACTACAACAAATTGCTGTCATGAGCCATATTACTTCACTCCATTTCCTTAGTGTTTCCAAGAAGTTTCCTCTTACACTACTGTTTCTGTCCATCTTCAATTTT
>VZRN01001380.1:0-14339 GCA_013397935.1 Dasyornis broadbenti
AAAAAAAAAAAAAATCCTCCCATAAAACAAGCAAAAATAAGATTTCTAAGAATAGGCATAAGAATAAGATGATGAAGACATTGTAGTAGCAAATAATGTTAAGAAGAAAAAGAGTAAGAAGAAAAATAGTAAGTTGAATAAGAAGTATAAGAAGAAAAAATTGTAGCAATAGTAGTAAACGAAGAAGATGAAGAAGATGTTGAAGAGGATGAAATCGTAGTGGTAAAAAATAAGAAGAATTAGAATAAGAGAAAGACTAAAAATAATAAGTTTAATAGAATTGTAAGAACAAGAATAAGAATAAGAAGAAATCATAGTAGTCATTAAGAAATGGAATAAGAACACCTCTAAGAAGAATAAGAAAGGTATGAATGACTTAGATGAAGAAAAGTAGCAGAGAAGAAGAAGATGAAGGTGAAATAGTAGTAGTATTAAATAATATCAGGTTAAAACACACATCAACACATCTGAATCCCAGAATGAAGGAAAGGACCTCAACGATCATTCAGCTCCAACAGATTCTCTCCTGCTCTCTCTCTCTTTCTTTCTCTCTGTGTCTCTCTCTCTGTGAACTCTCTCTTATTTCTTTCAATCACTCTTCCTTCCCTTTCTTGTTAAATAAATCCGTCTTAAATCAAATCCGTATGCTGTTGTCATAGGCTCTTCTTTGCACCTTCATTCGGGCAGAAGCATCTCTTCCTCATGGGATTGTAACACATGGTCAGAGCCCCTTCCAGCCACAAGCATTCCATGATTCTCTCAGCTGCTCACTTCCCTTTTCTTCCCTCTACTTCGAGCTGGGAATGTGCTTGAAAATGTCCAGCAAAGAAGCCTTTGCTGTCTGCTGTGGGAGCCACCATGGCTTCAGGATCTTGTCACTTCCACCCGCACAGCTTGCTTGCAAGACACAGCAGAACCAGTGCTGTGGGATCTCTGGGAATTCCCCTCTGTGATCCATGGTGCACAGTGCAAGGGTCTGGAATTGCAGTTTGCAGCAAGCAAAAGATGTTCCTGTCCTTTAAGGCAAAGCTCTGAAGCGGCTGAAACCAAGCAGAGCAAGATCTTACAAGGACATTTCACTTTTCACTATTTCAATCAATTAACATAATTTACAAAACAGAACTGCTTTTCCTATAATAATAAACTCCAGAGCACTTTCAATTCCCATCTCATTTCTGAAATTTGCTCAGTGCATCTGCCCTACCACCCATTATCCCTGCCTCAAACTTTATTTTATCTTCATTAGCTTTCATAGGCAATATGCATTTTGAATTTCCAAACTAAAGGCAATTAGGTTTTTTTTTTTTTTGCTATTCTTATAGATTAAGCAGTTTAAATCTCTTCGTCACATTGATGCATGATCTGTGAGCAGAAACCATTCTTGAGGCAGCAGAAGGTCTCATTTTAAGAAACCATCGGTAAAGGCAGAAATCTAGTGATATATTAGCAGTATGGTCACTGAAGATTTTGCAATAAAAAATCAGTCAATGTGAAATTGCATTGAAAAATGCATTTCTTCATCTCAGGTTAGGAAGCAACCAATAACTCCACAAAAGACCTGCAAGCCAATCTTATTTTTAACAGATAAAAACTAAAAATGGTGAAAGAGAAGACGTAAGATTTTCTTTGCATCACATAATTCCTCTGCTACTTATATTTGCAGAAGTTGAAATTTTGTTACATATCTTTTCTGGCAGGCACAGCTGCATAGAAGACAAGTCTGTAAGTGATAAATACCTGAGTTTGATATAACTGCAAAAATTTAGCTGTAGCACAGGAGGCATATAATCAGACCTCCTCTCAAGGAAAGGTCACATACAAAATGAAGACATATGAATTGTTTACCTTCTGAGAAGAATTTAATAAAACAGTATAATTTCTTATAAAGTTGCATTGTTTTTACAGCATGACAGTCTGAGAAGATACCTGAAGCAAATCTACTGTGCTTTTACCTCTTCCCATCACTTTTCAGAGCCTCTGCAGCAGCTAAGATTAGCACTGAAAACCATGTATCACATCACCTTCACATCTTCCCTATGTGTAGGAGATTTTAGTCTTTACTCTTGTAAAGTATTTACTGTTTTTAAAGTATTGTTTGTATGAATTGTACTTACATAATAATTGGGGGTGAGGGTGTACTGGGAAAATCCAATTAGGACAGTATCACTGTTTTATCCCAAACATGACTGTGATACAGAACACAAACACAAATGACATTTTTCAAAAAGCATTTGCTCCAGAGATGGCCTTTAGGAAGGCTGTGCCTCTGTCAAACAGTAAGAAATTATAGGGCTTCTATGCAGTCCCTCCTAACAACCAGGGCAGCAGTAGTGGAAGACCATTTCTTCCTGAAACTTAGCCTCATGAGAAAGAAAGTCTGCAAAATTCTGAACGTTTATCATCCTTTGGTCTTTACAACAGAATGAGTGAGGCTGTCATATTCATGTTTCACAAACATTTGTTGCCAAGTCACAATGATGAAAGTTATTCCACTAGGGAATGCCTCACATTTTGTGTGCTGAACCCAACCCAACAAGCTACAGCCAAGCCTAACTATTTCTAGTTTTTTAGAAGTAAATTATACTTTTGTGAGTGTTGTCAGTTGTGTAAGAAATGCAGACTAAGTAAATAATTTCTCATTTTTATTAAATGTTGTCATGTTTCTCACTGTTAAACCATTTTTCTATGCCCTTTTCTTGTGTTAAGCTGAAGGGACCCTGCTAATGAAAAGTTGTCCAGAGTCAGCAACAGAAATTTTAGGATGGGACCCTCCTTGCAACAGAGGTGGTAGGGAAAGAGTAATGCCTGACAGTTTTAAACTTCTACCTGTATAAGGATAATAAACACCACCAACAATTTCACTGTGGTTAAATTTTGGTTACATTTCTTCTCTACTAGTTTGTCAGGCATTAGATGTCATAACTTGCAAAAATCTAATGGGGGTCAATACATGGGTTTGAACTAAAATTCTAACATTTTAGTTAAAATGTAGCAATAAATAACACTAAGAATCTATTTTCTTATTTATATAGATTAACTTAATTGATTTTCATAAATTTATTTAATATTTTAATTAATTTAAAAGATTAATTTAATGTTATATTTAGAATTTAGATTAAACTCTGCCTGAGAAAATGTTCCACTGGAAAACATACACCATAAAAAGCCTGTATGGGACATCCCAAGTTCACAAAGTAACAAGGGTTGCATAGGTGCAGGACATGTACTGTTGTATAGCATCTGAGGTGGCAAGTAGCAGCAGTTAAATAATTCAGATGACAATCTGGGCAAACTGAAATGCCCACGGAGATGCACAATTACCTGGTTTCACTGTGAGAAATACGTCTGATTTTGTGTTATAGATCTAAAAGGAAAAGTCTGGGGAAATGTGGAAATGGTGTGATATTAGGATGATGATTACTGATCAATGATAAAACTATCACTGATTTTATGAGGAAAATTTGTTTGACTGTGGAAGCATAGTTTTCTTCCTCACCCTTATGCATTTTCCAACTCTATGCCATAAAGTTTATTTTATAAAATGCTTGTAAGCTTTAGAAAAATTGCTCATCCTTAGAAAAATATATTAGGCCAAATTTATGAATAAGAATAACATCTGGGTAAACGTATAAATGAAGCCAAAGTGATAAACAGAGGAGTAGAGCTATTACTTGTATAAAGCACTTTGTCTTCACTGAATCCCGTTTCCTACTATTTTTATTATGCATTGAGCTTTACAAGACTAATCTGATGGGCACTGTCTCTTGACTCCATATCAGCTCACACAATTGTTATCAGTATTGGCATTGAAAAATGAGAGGAAATCTTTATTACTGATTTTTAAAAGAATAGACTTGAAAGAATTTGCCATGTTAATTATGAACCATGATAATTCCATGCTCAGGATTTTTATCTGTTTCAGTATCCAATCTACATTAGTTTTCAGATGGAAACCAATTGACAAAGATCAATCCTATGCTCTTTGTGTACTCACATTTTCAAATCTTTTCTGAGGAAATTCACATATATAAAAATGGAAAGAGCAAGGTTTCTGCCTAAACTAAACTGGCTTTGACTGAGTCAAAGTTTCAAATGTTGGCTTTGTATTAATAATTCTTCATTTTCCTTGATCTACAAAAAAGCACTCTGCTCAATTAGGGGGTATTGCATTTAAATGCACTGCCATGTAATTATCTTTACCTTAATTACATGAACTCCTGTTATTCCTAATGTACCAATTGGTCTCCAACACTACCACTATTTTGATATTCATTTTTCTTAAAAACAGCTACCTAATATTCTACTGATGCCTCTCCCCATGTACTTTTGAAAGCCTCTGACAATTAATGAACTATTTTAGATAGCTTCTTCTTGCACTAAAATAACTTTTCACAGTTATTTCAGGAGAAATAAAGTCACTCCTCATAGCTGCACATGGTACTGCATTTGATGTTGTTCATAGCACTTATGCCTACGCTTTGCTTTCACTTCTCTTTATCTTGACCACTCCCTTTTCTTTTTAGCTTTCTTAGAAATTGTTACACAAAGTGTTCTGCCAGTATTTGAAAATGCGTGTCTGTATATATGGACAGAGAGTGAGTGAAAGAGATCACAGAAAAATATCTTAATAAGCATTTCAGCCTTCTCCTTGGCATCTGTTATTTGCATTCTTTTCTTGGAAGGATAATATGTTCATCTAGCAGAATATGATTGATTAACTGAGCAGACGGGATATTTTGTGTGTGTCAGTATTTGGAAATGCCATAGTCTGTATCTATTCTCCTGCTAGTTCCTTTTCTCACATGGCTTAATGCAAAATGCCAATCTTTGCAGGGCCCTGCCATATTCTCATATTATCTACAGTTTCATCATCATTCTGGAATATTACCTTTATTTCATTCAAATAAGATTGGTTTTATAACCTAGGGGAAAAAGATGTACATACCCCTTTGCAAAATATCTCTGTATGAGAGGTCTTAAAATATTTTCTTATGAAGTTGGTATTCACTGGAAAAGTGAGATAAAGATGAAGCTGATTTTTTCATCAACAGAGTCAACATGGCATGAATAGCAACAGTGAAAACTTCTTCAACTAAACCATGAACATCGATCAGTCCCTGCCTAGATGTAGTCTCTTCAGGTTTTCTGAAATTGTTTTAATTTGGTTCTATAAGAAATTTGTTACTAGCTGTCACTCAGTTTGATTGTTCTTCTATAATTTCTTCAGAGGAACAGACTTGAAAACAAAGTGTAAGGATAAATGGATTATGAGTGTGTTAATTCCCTTGTGAAAAAAATTCACTATCATTCCCATGTGGCAATGTGCTTAATCGCAATTTACCTCATTCCTTCATTAAATATACCAGTATTGCTATTTATTTCCCTTTTCCAATTTCAATTTAGATAGCTCCTGGTTTTAATATAGACATGTCTAAACTAAAAACTAATAAAATTATGTATTTGTTATTGTATCCACACTACGAGAGATAGAGTGGGCTCACCTGCTATCCAGAGTCAAACATGGACTTTCCAATCTTAAAAAAAAAAAAAAAAGAAAAAAATCAGATTTGTGGTTAGTACAACCACTTTAAAATCTTTCTAGTTCTACAAAATAAATAAATTCTTAAATATAAAAAATTACTAACTCCTGTATTTCTTAGTCATGTGCCTGGGAAAGTTTTTATGATGGGTTTATTTCCCTAGGGAAATAATAGGAACTCAGAATAAAATCCTAGACTGTCAGCTGTTACTTCTTCAGTGTTATAAACATTGATTGTCAGAATCACAAATTATTCATATAGTTCACACTATAGATTTAATTTATTTCATGTGCACTGTTTGAAAATATAATTCTTAAACAAAATTGTTTGGTAAATTGGGGGGCAATTCACCTCAACAAATTTAAGCCAAGATAATTGTCCAGTTAACCATTGGGGTTGCTTCTCAAGTCAGTGGAGAAAAAAGGGTATACCAGAGGCTGATTCATCCCATCTGTCCTTCTCACGTATCTTAAGAGTGGGATGAAATCCTTTCCAATGTGTTTATCACTCTTCGCTGGTCTACTACAACACTTGCTTACACAGCATGTCTTGGAGATCACTGAAACTGAGAGAAATTATTTTAACTTTCACTCAACATGCCAGAAAAACAATATTTATATTGCTGAATATTTATGTGCTTATGTTTTGAAACATCAACCTTTCCTCTCTCTGCAGTTAAAATTTGTTTTATTTGAAGAATAGGCATGGATGAAAACTAAAGCCAATGAATGTGTCACATGAAACTCTTTGCTTGAATTTTGTGACATCTAAACTTTTGTGTTCCATCTCCACCAATTTTTGTTTTATCTTCCAGAATGTTCATAGGAAAAAAAGCAGCAATGACATGTTTTATATGGATAAGAAATGCTATTATGCCAAGGGATCATATTCTCAAAGTTCTTACAGCAACCCACTGATAGCACAGGATACGTCTGGTCTTTCATAATTTGGATCCCTTTTACAATTAATTTTTTCAATTGTTAAAAAAATCCAACCCTAAATATTGAGTTATTTCTGTACACACGACAGAATATTTTCGGGCTGACTAAAGCATATTAGATCCCAAAACAGAGGAGTGGAGAATTACTTAATTTTCTTTCCTTTCCGTTTCTTTCTGATCCGAAGTAGGGCTTTCAACATGACACCTGACTTAAAGGTAAATTCACCTTCCTGTCAGATTTAGTAGGAGGCGGTAGCGGTGAGATTTATCCAATCACAGAGAAGAGATGTGCCCTTATCATCACAGTCATTATCATGCAACTTGTAACTAAGCAACAGCTCACATTCCTCCTGTCAATAGTTTTTCAGGTTGATGCACTATTGAGACCTAAAGAAAACAAAAATATATGCACATATCTAGTCTTAGAGAAAAATCAAGTAATTTCAACTGGAAAAATCCTATTAACCATCTAATATCTTAGGATTTTACAAGATGATTGAGGACCCTTTTTTTTTTTTTTTTTTTGGAAAAACAGTTACATTGCTGCAAACTTTGAATAACAAGCTTAACACAAAAAGCTTGAGACACACGAGAAATAAATAGAAATTTTCTTCTAACAAACAAGTACAAAGCACGGTGACCAAGTTGTAACCCGGTGAATATGCCAGAATATGCCACTGTCTGTCCCATAAAGCTGTCCTGAAGGCAAATCTGCACTCAGGCAAAGGTACTGATGTTACAGCCACAGATGTCTCTTTATAACTCAGTTAAGAACCTCTCTTGTGTTAACAATTCATATATAAAATGAAAAAATAGAATTGCCTAGTGTTCAATTCATAAATCCCTAAGTTTTACTTCTACTCTGCTAATCAGCTGCAAATAGTACATCTTTCTCAGCACATTCTGTGTTATTTGGTATCTCTATCAGTGACTTAGATTAGATTGGAAAAGCACTTTTTAGTAAACAGTTGGAGATGACACAGAGGTCAAGGTTGTAATAAATAAGGAAGGTGATGGTTTACTGAAGAAGCAGCACTTTGGGATCAACAGTTAAAAGTAATGCTTTATTTAATATATGCAAATAGATAGTTTAAATTAAATTTTTCATCTGCAAAACCATTCAATTTTAAGGATGGAAAACCATTCTGGAAAGAAAAATCTTAGAGAACAATTTGAAAGTCTAGGGAACCTGGATTTGCATATGATCAGTTAGGACAACATTTTTGACTGAGAGAGTGAGCTCTCTGTAAAGCATAAAGCATTTTCTTTGATGTGGGTACCACTGGGAGAAAAAAAAAGAGTACTCATTTCATGGGCAGCAAAAATTAGAAATTATTTTGAAAGAGAGCAGTGGGAGTGAGGTGCCAGTGTCTTCAGTTGAGACACTCAGACCTGTCTGAGTTTGCATTGGCAAGTAGTAATATGCAAATTGTAGCAATGACTCTTCAGAATAATACAGCTAGTGCTGAGCATCAAACATCCACACTACAAATGGATGACAGCTTTATCTAATGTTACTTCCAGTGTGGTCCAGTTTTTTGCATGCTCATAAGTGACAGGATAAAAGCCTAAAGTCTCCTGAAAATTGTATCATCCAGGTTTGGATCTATCTAGAGTCCAGTCTGTGCAATTAAAGGCTGTGTCATGAGCAGAACCAGGAGCATTAAGTGTGGATGAGAGTTGATTTCCTTCAAAACAGCACTGTGTCAATTAAAACATATTTGGCATATATAGAGAAACAAAAACATTAAATAACTTGATACCTTCGCAAGTAGATGCTTGCAGACAAATCATTTGAAAGCAGGGACTTCTAATGTATAATTCACCACGGCAATCTATTGTTTGTGGCTGGAAATTAAAATTAGATATGGTTAATACGGAAACAACTAGATGGGTACAAGATAGAAAGCTGTCCATGTTACCTGTGAGTATAAATGACCTATGCACCAGTTTTAACAGCTTCTACAGTGGATTCTCTACCATCTAAAAGGTTTTAATTGGTGTCTTCTTAAAAAATACTCTTTTGGGCTTGTGACTTAAGATTCATTTCCACAGACACAGTAAATGTACAAAAAAACCAGTGACAAACAGGGTAATCGTAATAACCAGGGCTGTCATTGGAGGGTGACCTGTGGACCCAGTGAACAAGACCACTGCTGCCATCTGTGTTGGAAAGAGTGGTTCTCTGTGTCATATATGATGTAAACATGAGCCTGTGTGCTTTTTGGGAATGCCAGCTCACCTTCACTGCTGGTTGAAGCATGGAGCCTCATGTTTATAGGCTGCCAGATTCAGCAGTCCCTAACAGTATAAGGCAGTTTAAAAAATAAAAAAACCAAAATGAATAATTAAAAAAATGCAGTATTGACTTTAACCCACATTTTAAGGACATATGAAGATGGCTTGTATTAATACCTTCCCTCTAGTTCAGGCTTGATGCCACAGACTTCAGTAAAAAAAAACACTAAGAATTAGCTGCTCAGAAATGAAGGTGGGAATTAAGATACATAGCTTAGAGTTTCCAAAGGGAGATCAGTGTGATGTGAGCTGGTGATGTTTATGTAATCAAATACTGTAAAAATCCAAATAGTCCCCTTCCCTCCATCACTACCTCCCTCCCTTGCTTCTCTCTCGCCCTCCTTCTCTTGGTCATAACCGAATAATGAATGCATAAAGCATTATAGTTGATTTTAAGGAGGATTACTTCTTATTAGCACAAACTCTTAGCTTGCATTTCTCTATTTTTCCTATTGTGTTCAGAACAGACACTTATTATTTACAGGTAATTTACACTAGTTTATATAATAAAACTAGTTCTGACTACATTTCATTTCTCAAGAAGACCTCAAAACATTTTTTTAGTTTCTTTCTAAACTCCCCATGACCATAATGCAGTATTTCATTAAAAATCAGTGAAAGATTTTGTAGCATTTTCCAAAAATCGAATGAAGTACATAAGAGTCTTGTGCATTTGTCAAGGACAAGAAATAGATTTCAAGACTCAGAATGTTCAGCTTACAAAACTAACACATCATGACATTTTTGAAAATTAAAAAAAAAAAAACACCAAAAAAACCCCCTAAAACCTGATGAAACCAGACTTTTACTTAAAACTTTATTATGGAGCTTTATGTCCTAAAAATATATTGGGTTTTTTTGTTTAATGTAGGTTCAAGGATCCTTCCCATCGAAAGTACTTTGGTGAAGTCACACCAACTAGTCATATCCCATAATGCTCAAACATTTGCAGTCACAATGTAGATATGAAATAAAGAATTTAACTTACTATTTTCATACTTCTCCTGCAGTTTTGTAGTTTATTTTCCAAATCCAAAAGTCTGAGACAGCACCTAACATTGTTTTTATATATGTCATCATGAAGGAAAAAAGTAGGGAGTAACAAACAGGAGATAATCTGAGCAAACTAAAACTGAGAAATGCAATTAGAAAAAAGGAAATTAAAATTTTATCCAGCATGTATCACCCTATCTCGAAAGTTCACTGGGGTACATTAGAATGACAAACTTAAGAGTGATGAGCTTAGTACCCTGGCCCAATTAAACATGACAAATAATAAATTGATTAAATCTGATTAGTTATATTCATACCAATTTGAAGCAATATTGGGAAACTCCCAGAAATCTATCCTTCTTTTCCAGTTTTCTTCTGATTTCTGTAGTCATTTATGTGGCTCTTTTTCTATCTGAATAGAGAGCTGCTGTACTTTGGAATTTTACTGAATGTAATGTAGAGTGATTGCTTGTCAGGGTTGTTGTTGGATGGTGGCACATCTCAGTTATTACTGCCATGAGGTTTGTTTTCACATTCGTTTGTGTACTTGGAATTTTCCTCAAGAAAAAAAAAAATGGGCCATTATCACAGCTTCTGTTATTGCATCTGGCACTATTGAAGCATCTCCATCAAGTTTCATCCAAAAATAGCAGAAAAAATAATTATATCTAGTGGCTTTAGATGACTTTTTTTTTTTTGTCCTATAGTTTAGGATAGAGAGCCTGAGCTAGTAATCCAGTGCTGAAACAGTTCACTCCTTGTCCAGCCCTGGCAGCCTGCTTTTTGGCTGAAACAGAGGAATGGTTGTGAAAACAGTCCAGGGGAGATGTCTTAAGAACAGCAGCATCTTTTTTATGCCATCTTCCTCCTTGGTGGCCTTTCCCCGTTGCACCCTCCACAAACACGAGAAGAATGCAAGACTGTGGCTCAAGGAAGGAAATCTGTCACTTCAGCACGCCAGATTTTCTGTACAGCGGTTGAATGCTGAACAGGCACTGCAAATCTACTTCTTGAGGACACTGGATGCACATGGCTTGCTCTGGAATTCTGTCTTATACATACATTAATACTACAGCATCTGTGAAAGTCATAGTAATGCATTCAACTTCTTGAAATCTGTCTTATTGCATATGCACAGTGAATCCACCATTTGGTAGGAAAAATATGGAATATACGTCTTTTTCATAAGACAAACACAAGGCATATGAAAGCAGACACTGGTGGTTGAAATGAATAATGTTTAAAATAATAGTTATATTATCAAAGTTTTCTATTTTAGTAGGAACCAGACAATTCTCATTTTGATGGGCTTTGTTTTTTGTGATGGATTTTTTCTAATCAATGTATTCCAGAACACTGGAACCCATTCCATACTATGGCCAAAGTTGAAGTAGTCTGTAAGGGAAAGTTCTGGGAAAGTTCTGATATGATTCTATGAAAGTGAGGTTTCCTCCTCAAAATGTATCCTGGATTGTTACAGGTGATGTTCACAATTGTTTTGCCTGGAATTTGGTTTATTGCTTTGTCAGTATGTTGAATATGGTTCTACATTTGTTTTGGCTGAAGGGCTGCCAAGGTAGGAAGGAGCCCTCTTGTTCTGCCAGTTTCACTGAGCCATGCAGACCTTGCAGAGGGAGATGTAGACTGTATTTTCCAGGCGGAAAACCTGGGGCATGATACAGCGAGGGTGGTCCTGCTACGCATGGGGAGAATTAGACCAAGCAGGGAATCTAGAGCATGAGAAGATACTGGGAGATGCTTGAGAAGAAAAGATAAAACTTAATCTTAGTAAAGAAAAATATGGAACTTGAATTCAGAAATAAACAGACAAACTTTGAGAGGACTTATAGGGAGCAGGACTCAAGAGAGGAAGATACCTTGGGGCATGCAGCTGTCAGGGAAGCATGAAGCGCTCTTTAAGACCAGATGTATTCTCTCACCCAGAAAATCTGGGGATTTTTCTATTTGAAAATTATCTTTTTAAATAAAATTTAGCTTTGCTCTTTGAAAATGTTTTTAGTGCTTTTGCTCTTTTAGAAAGAGATGCAAAAAAACTTGTCTCAATTCTCTAGGGTGTTATCATGACCACAGAAAAGAAAGTTCAACACGATGGAAAAGCCCGGGCTGTAATTTAGCGCAGTTCCGTGAGCACAAGAGGTATTCACTTGACTTTATATAAACCATTTGCCCACTTACGTTTCCCAAGAGGCATAGCATTAAAGACATTATCTTGTGTGTTTCTGCCAGTGGAAAGTACAGCTGAGCAGAAGTTAATTTTCTGAGCGGAAACAAAACATAGAAAAAGACTTGGGCTAGTGTTTATTCATGCTTTGGATCAAGCAATTTTGAACCCTTAAGAGGAATCCATTTCTTATTTTAAAAAAAGTTAAAGATACTGAAATTTTGTAAGCCAAATGACATGTAGGAAACAAAAGGATATAAGGCTAGAACAAAGTCCTGAAATCCCTTTTTAGATGCAGAAAACTCAAATGGATTCAAAGCAGACCTTTTTCTGCAGCCAAAGTGACAGGTATTAACACAGTGGCAGAAGCTTCTCAGATAAGCAACTCAATTATATCAGGATTATCATAAGCCAGAGTTAATAAAACTAAAAATGAACTCATGTCAGCATAAACCTGACAAAAATGTCACTAAAGATCTTCCCAATGACAGTTTAATTAATATGCCAGGAAGTAAAGTTAGACTAAAAAAATTTTCTGATCAGTTTTATGGAGAAATAATTGCAGCTGTTCACATTTAATCCTTTGAGTTTCTAAAACAAGTAGAACAGATTGAAAGGGTGGTGATAGGATCTGTAACTGGTGGTAGACTTTTATTTACCAAGTAATGCATCCTTCATGAACCAGCAGGCAGGTTCAATTCCAGGACAGGAAGAAAACTTGTTCAAATGGGCTTGAATAGTTTCTTCAGAGTGCTGAGGAAGCTGTGTGAGAAAATTATGGGATATCTCAAAGCAGTGCAGCTACTGTGCGAACAGGTCCATTTTTCCTGGGAGATGGCAAAAGGGGCTGTTTCCTAGTCATCCATAGGAAACGTATTTTCCAGGCTATAGAGTTGTCCTCTCCACTCCTTCCTCCAGACGGCAGATGAACCTGGCCACTACATCGCCAAACTGAAACAGGATTTTTTACATGGATGGAAAGCAACAAGACCAGGAACATGGAGCGTACCATATCTGTAAGACTGAGCAAGCGTCTTTAGTTAGGGATTATCAAAAAAATGGAAGGAAAAAGCATAAATCTCAGTGAAGTCAGTGGAATTACTTGTCCTTAAGTTCTGTGGGCCACTTTAAAAATCTCCCTGTGAATGCCCATGACCTAAATTTCTGAAGTTATATATGCAAGCTGAAGAAGGGAAGTTTTAGGGATTTTTTGGAAACTAGGTAGTATTTTTCAGCTTCCAGCATCTAACTAGAATTGTTATCACTTAATTTAAATGGACAGAGAGAGACCCTGTTTCTTTGGTCTAACTCTGCCAGACCAAGTGAAGCTTACCTGGGAGTGAATATGCAATTTACATATCAATCTCAAAAGAGTGCTTGGGATTTATATGATTGTTGCTTCTGACAGGTTAAGTACAGAAGGATAAAATAAGTGGGGCAAACATCTTTTAAGGTGGGATTTGGATAACACAAATGCCTGACAGTATTAAAACCTTACTAGAGGACAGTATATTTTATCTGCACTAAGTTCTCCTTGCAAAGGAAAATGAAGGAGGATAATACAGAAGTTCTATCCCAGAACAACTCTACCTCATTAACAAAACTGATAGCTGTGTAACCTCTCACTGTAGTTGTTAATTTAACAGATGGAGATAATGATCCCAGAGAAGAGTGGTTGAGAATCATAATCAAACTCCTCAAAGAGGAGTTGTCTACTTCTCGAGAAACATTTTTGTTGTAGGGTGCCCCACAGACTGCTGACAGCATCAAAATCCCCTTGAATCAGGTACTCAGAGAAAGCTACATTCCCCAGGAAGACTCAGGATTAAGAGAGATAAATACAGGAAGGTGGGAGACATAAGTCTAATTCAAGACCTTTACTTGCCCCTTTTATTTTTTATTTATTTATTATGGGTAGGGAGATGCAAGATAATGTGGAAAGTTTAAAAGAGTAGAAAAGCATCAGTACCTGGAAAAAGAGGAATATGCGAGTGAAAAACTTGAGACATTATCATAGAATCACAGAATCATAGAATAATTTGGATTGGAAGGAACTTTAAAGGTCATCCAGCCCACCCCCTTGAATTATGTCAAAATTTTCTCTATCTTGAATTAAATGGGAGAGCAGGACACACCTAACCAGAGATTTATCCATTGATTTAGATATCTGTTGGAGGTTGGGAATTTTTCCATCCTGTGGCTAGAGATACGTTAACGAGCCTAAAAGATTGGGTACTTAAGAGATAACGACTGAGTACCTAAGGGACAAAGACGCGCTTAAGAGACTAAAAACATAGTCAGGTGTGGCAAGAGAAAAAAAAGGTGGCTGGCCGTGGGCAGAGACACACTTGTCCCTGGGACTTGTTGGAGGAGACAGCTGCTGTTT